>CM076570.1:1157538194-1157731230 GCA_034641835.2 Pinus albicaulis | reverse complement strand
TGCCAACAATCACCCCCTTTGGACTTGATGGAAACCATGATGCTGTTTGATCACCATAAAAAATAAATACGTTAATCATAACCATTATTAAAACACCAAAATACTCTCTCCCTTTGACATCAAGGGAAAAGGGTGGATCAATACTGAAACAAGGTTTCTTTTTCCTTGTACAAAGAAGAGAACTTCAGAGCTGATGTGCCCTGTATTAACCATGCTTCCCCTAAGTTCATGTTGAATCTTTAGATAGATTTTTCAATGAAGTACATGACTCTATAACTCAACCAAGTATGACCTTTCCTATCACCAAGGACTCATACTTACATCAATTATCCAACCAAGTGGAATTACATATTTGACTGAACTACCCAACCAAGTGGGTTTACAAATTTTGACTCAACTATGCAACCAAGTGGGTTTAGAATTTGAAAAAGTCCTTACATGACTGAATATAACAATTTATATCATGAGTATCAACATTTCATTTTGCATCATATTACAGAAATGGCTTTTCATAACCAAGACCAAAAGATCTCAAGGGAGAAATCATAAATCATAAACCAAATCATAATGCCAACAATGCATCCTCTTCAACAAGGTAGGTGCTCCCCCTAAGCTTATGCATCCTGAACACTTTCAACAACCAATTCATCAAAGCATCTATATCAAGGAGATAAATATCAGATAATGATATAGATAGATGAAGACTGGATCAAAACATAGATTACCCAACAACACCACATCTAGTCTGAATGCTGATCTAGAGAATATCTGTCAGCAAAACCCATATGCGGATTTTTGCATAGAAACTTGGGTATATGCTCGATTCACCTTCATGAAACCAGCATATCATATTTAATCTTTTGAAATTAAGTAGATTTGATCAATGAGGGAGAGACAACTCCCATATTTTGTCTGAGATATTCAAATGCTTCCCTGGGAAGAGGTTTAGTAAATATATCAGCAACTTGTTCTTTGGAGGGAACATACTCCAATTTAACCTTTTGTTCAAGAACTTGTTCACGTAGGAAGTGATACTTGATAGGAATGTGCTTTGCCTTGGAATACATAACAAGATTCTTTGAGATACTAATGGAACTTGTATTATCACATAAAATGGAGATGGGAAGTGAAAATTTAATTTGAATTTCTTGTAAAGTATGCATCATCGAAAGCAATTGTGTGCAACATGGTGCGGCAACCACATATTTTGCTTCTATTGTAGATAAGGCACTAGAAATTTGTTACTTTTTGAACCAAGATATTAATCAGGGCCCCATATAGAATGCACCACCACTAGTGCTTTTTCGATCATTAACATTTCCAACCCAATCAACATTTGTGTAAGCATGAAGAGTAATATCACCATTATTTGGATACCATAGACCAAAGTCTTGAGTCCCATGTAGATATTTGAATTTTATTTTGACAACCTAGAGGTGTGACTGTTTTGGATTAGCTTGGAATCATCCAACAAACCTAACTGCATGCATAATATCAGGTCTTGTCTTGGTTAGATAAAGCATACTTCCAATCATGGATATGTATTTTGGTTGATTCACCATGGGAGAAACATCATGAGAACCGAGGTTACACCCAATTACCATTGGTGTACTTACAAGTTTGCAGTCTTCCATCCCATACTTCTTTAGAATTTTCTTAGGATATTTTGCTTGTGATAAAAATATTCCATATATTGCTTGTTGCACTTTTAAGCCAAGAAAAAATGTTAGTTCCCCAAGTAAATACATTTCAAATTCGTGCTTCATAATAGAAGCAAATTTTTGACTCATGGACTCTTCATTACTCCCAAAAATGATGTCATCAATATATACAACTACAATCAATAGTTTATCATTTTCAATTTTTTGTGTATTTTTTGTTATCAGCAGATACCTTTGAAAAACCTCGTTGATGAAGATATTTGTCAAGATGATAGTACCATGCCCTTGGAGCTTGCTTGAGACCATATAAATCCTTTTTAAGTTTGCAAACAAGTTTTTCATCATTTCCAAAAATGAATCATTCTGGTTGTTCTATATAAAATTCTTCTTCTAGATCACCATTGAGGAAAGAAGATTTAACATCCATTTGATAAACATAGAATTGTTGAAATCTTGAAAAGGAAATAAACATTCTTATGTCTTCAAGTATAACTACAGGAGCAATTTTTTCTTCAAATTCTATACCTTCTTGTTAGCCATATCCTTTACAAACAAGCCTATATTTTCTCTTAATAATATCTCCATTTTCATTTAACTTGTTTTTGAATATCCATTTTGTTCCAATAACATTTTATAATGAGGTCTTGGAACTAATTCCCATGTGTGATTCTTTTCAATCTGATCAAATTCTTCATTCATGGCTTGAATCCAACATTCATATTTGCAAGCTTGATTCATATTATGTGGTTCAATAGTGGATAGAAATTCCAGATAGCTAGGAGATCCTACAAGAGTTATTCTTGTTTGGATACCTGATCCCTTTTCTCCCAAAATTTGAGATTCTGGATTATTATTTTGAGCATACTTGGATGGAGCTTTTTCAGATAGATCATCTTCTGTTGCTTCATAGGGTTCCCCTTCCATGTTGTTGCTGTTTTTTGTAGGAGGATATACATCATCATCATCTTCATTTGTTATCAGTATTTCTCTTTTAGGAGCTGAGAGAGACTCATCAATACATTCAACAATATTCTGAAGTCTTTTATTGTAACATTTAAATGCTTTATTTCTAGAAGAATAGCCAAGATATATTCCTTCATCTGCTCTAGGTTCAAACTTACCAAGTTTTTCATCATTGTTCTTGATAAAACATTTTCTTTCAAACACTCTAAAATGCTTTATAGTTGGAAGATTACCATACCAGAGCTCATAAGGAGTTTTATCACTGTTCACATGAACATGGGCCTTGTTAAGAATATTTACTTCGTTATGTGTTGATTTTCCCCAAAAGCTATTAGGTGTTCCAGAATCATAAAGCATAACATGAGCCATTTTTTGAACTATTCTATTCATTCTCTTTGCCACGCCATTTTGTTGTGGGGTTCCAGCTACATAAAATTGTCTTCTTATGCTATGTTGTTCATAGAAATCAAAGAATTCATCTGATATATATTCCCCTCCTCAATCAGATCTAAGACAATTGGTTTTTAGATCTAATTCATTTTCAACTAGGGCTTTAAAGATCTGAAAATTTTCAAATGCTTCATCTTTGTGTTTTAGTAACCCAATCCAACACATTCTAGAGAAGTCATCAATAAAAAGAATATAGTATTGTTCTCAACACGGTGAGTTTTTCCTCATAGGTCCACATAGGTCAGTATGAATGAGTTCAAGAGGCTTACTTGCTGATCCTTCTTTGGCATTGAATTTTACTCATGTTAAATTACCGAATTGGCAAGATTTACATATGGTATTCTTTAGCAGAGTGATGCTAGGAAGATCACGAACCGCTTTGAGTTTGCGAGATTTTTTGATTTGAGAGAAACTCAAATTCCCCAATATTCTGTGCCATAACCAATTTTTTGAATATTTACCCAAGTAACATTGTTCTTTGCAACCTTTCAATATATACAGATTTCTTGGTGTTCTAGTTCCCTTTATTACCGTTTTTCCTGTGTCAAGTTCACGTACCAGACATTCTTTGGAACTAAAGACAACTTCGTTTCCTTGATAACACATTTGACTCACACTCAATAGGTTATGTTTTAATCCATCCACATACATAAAATTGTTCTCTTTTACTTTTTATTTTAGAAAAACAAAACCTTTTCCTTTAATGATAGCAGGAGTATCATTTCCAAAGGTGACATTCTTTTATTTTTCTAGATCATTTTATGAAAGGAGTTTATTTTTATCACCTATCATGTGTTTTGAACATCCACTATCATTATACCATTGTTTTTCTTCCCCTTCAGCAAATAAAGCTATGCCATAACTTTCAACTCGTAATTCCTTATTTCTCCATACCCTCGAATTTGAGGTATATATTCTTTTGGCTAAAGTTTGCTCTTGCATTCATATTCTTCATGTTCAAATTTATTACAATAAGAATATTAAATTTAATTTTGAAGAGGAGAAAAGTTGTTATAAGTATTCTTCTTTATTCCAGTCTCATTTGTTTGCTTTCTTGCTTCTCTGGTCATGATGCTTTTGTATGCAACACATTGAACAACTTTATGACCAAAATCGTGACATGAGAAACATTGTCCATTAAAGGAGAAATTTTTGCGATCATGAAAACTTCTATTTGTGTTTACCTGCTGATTGGTATTTCTCTAATTGATATTTCTACTGTTGTTCTTTGTATTGAAGTGGTTGTTATTTACCTATGAAGTTTCTTTGTTCTCTTGCTGAGTGATGAAATGTTGTAGGCTAGATTTAACTGCATTTAGATAGCTCGGTGCTGAAGACTGAGAGGATTCTCTGATATATCCAAGACCCGTCTTTTCAAATTGAGAGCATTGAACCTTGATAAGTTCATCTAAGGTTTTAGTTCCTTTAGCAAATCTAAGATTTAAAGTTTTCTCTTTCTCAATTTCCTTTCTTAGACTTACTATTTTACATTCTAATTTCTCATTGTGCTTCTCCTTTTCTATAAGTTGATTCTTTAGAGTATCTATGGAAATTTTGTTTTCTTCCAAAAATATTTTGAGCTGATTAATTTCTTCAAGAAAATCATTTTCCTCTAGTGCATCCATAAAGGTATCTTTAGCCTCACTAGAGTCTTTTTCAAAAGCCATGAGTAGTCTAACATCTTGACCCGATTCTCCTTCTTCACTATTTGATAGCCCATCACTATCTTCATGAGTATAATAATTTTTTCTATTGATAAACCGATTCTTATTTCCTTTTGCCGATTCCTTTCCTTTTTCATGTTTTTCTTTATGGGGACACTTAGCAGCATAATGACCAACTCTTCCACAAGAAAAACATTTAAAAGGAATCTTACCTTTGAACCATCTAGTGCCAAGTTGTAGCTTCTTTACAAAGTTTATCTCATATTCTTCTGAAACATACCCTAATCCTTCTTGTTCTTCTACTTCTTTTCCTTTTGCAACAACTCTAAAGACAACTTATTTGACTTCAAATGGACCTCCTTTTCTCATTTCACAAGTAGTCAAAATACCATGAAGTTGAACAATAGTAAGAGTTTGTAGTTCCTAATTCTCTTCAATAGAGGACACTTTTGACTAGAATTTGGGAGTTAGAGACCTTAAAACATTTTGTACCGAGGTAGTGTCAGTTTTGGTTCACCCAGATTTCTCATACGATTTACAACATCATCTATACATAAAAAGAAACTGAAAATTATTTCCTCATTATGCATCCTGAGATTTTCATATTGAATTCTAAGAGTTTAGAGTTTAGCATTTTCTACCTTGGTATAACCTTCATAGCTTAGAATGATTTTGTCTCATATCTCCTTTACTGTATTCAACTACATGTCTTTGAAAAATTCCAATTTAGTTAGAATTCCCAATAATGCATTGACTGCCTTTGCATTGGTTTCATATTTATTTCTTTCTACTACATCTGTTGGAATTGATGTTGGATATTGATAACCTCCTTCAACTACAGCCCATACATTTTCTCTAAGGGACTGAAGATAGGAGCTTGTCCTTGTCTTCCAGAAGATTAAATTGTTTCTGTTAAAGAGAGGAGGCCTGATAGATGTTGTCCCATCTTGATTGCTCATCTTAGCTAGTCTTCCTTCTAGCGATTAAGCTTCTTCAGAAGGACCTGCTCTGATACCAATTGCTGGTAAAAATACTGAGAGGGGGGGGGGGGGGGGGGTGAATCAATTTTTAGAGCTTACTAAAAAATTATAATTTTTTTTTACTAAATTCCATACGTGACTTTAATGAACCCAACTCACGTATACATGCAGATATTCTTAAGAAAACTTTCATATGACTAGGGATCTTATTATGCATATAATTATTTACTTATATCATTGCATCATTCATTCATCGGATATTTTAGTAAGTAGTAAGCATGTGTAGTAAGAACAAAATAAATCATCAAACATACACAACACACATGAACACCAGGATTTAAGTTGGAAACCCAAGTCAGGAGAAAAACATCGTTGTTGTCGTCTTTGTCTTCAATATTTATTATATGGAAAACGGTTTACAATTTTGTACTGATGCAAACTCATATCAGTGTGCAGGCATCTACCTGCAGAAGGCTGCAACCTTCTCTCATTTTCCTGCTACTACAAGGAGGGAGATACAACCCCATGAACTTGTTTACCAGCCACTACTAGAAGGGAGCTTCAACCCCCTGATCAGAACACCAGCTTCTACTGGCAATAATATTTTACTTCCACACTGAAGGCTTCAACCCTCAAAAACATTGGATACCATGTTTCATCAATTTTCACACTGGATCACATAGCTTCAAAAAAACCCTTCACAAATATCAACAAGAATAAACTTCACCCAATACATCAATCATCAGATAGTGAGATCACTGTAATCAGATCTCAGAAATAAACTAGACTTTAGAATCAATATGCAAAATCAAACTTAACCCTGAACATTTATCTTCCTAAAATGCATACGCTACTTTTCTTCACTGAACCCATGTGTATACGCGCTTTCCTTAACAACAACCTACGTATAGATATAAGAATACTGTTTTTCAGAATATGTTCTATCTCAAATCGAAATCTGAGGTTTTCAGTCAGACATCTTTTCAAGAATGCAGATCCTTTAAACAATTAGTCATAATTAACCATGTTTACTCACTTATTGATCAGATTTGGACATATTCAACTTAGCAGCATGTAAAGTATTAAAAAAACCTAGATCTTCATGAAGACTTCATTGATAGACAACATAAATAATAGCAGCAATAACAGAAAACCTCTGCAATAAGCTTCAGAAACCCCTAATTTCCATAAGCTCCTTTTCTAAAAAAAATTTGTGTATATACGTGCTTTTACCAAGACAAAATAGCATATAGATCTATAAATATTAAATTTTCAAAATGTGCCAGATCTATAAACTTACCCAGATTTCTTCACTTCACTTCAACTAACTTGCACCAGGTCACAGATCTAATCATCTCTTCAAATAGATTAGTCAAGAACATAATTATTTCAGGTCTAGAGATCTTGAACCATCATTGTATCCAAGGGTGCATCATAGATTTAGATATATCAATAAAGCAGAGTTCATCCCATGCAGATATACTTTAGATAGACGTATTTTGTAACATCCCTTACAGATGAACACTTTTGACTATGATCTTATTCTCCTTATATAGATTTAGCCTTTATCAATACCATGAGTCAAAACCACACAACTGTAGATGGTATTCTTTAGACGGAATCAAATATACGACACAACGCTAAAAATTGTGGGCTAATATCATAGTAATGTCCCTTGGTATCATAATTGTAGAGCACAAAAGGCATACGCGGCTTGGATCATGCTTATCTGTGTGGATATGTGACTTCTCTTCATAAAAACTATGTATATACTAATTCTGAATGTATATGCGGGTTTCCTTCATAAAAGTAGCCTATACATTGCATCCATACGCAGGTTGCCTTCATCAAACCTACGTATACATTGAGAAATATTTGATTGGAATTCCTTTCTCTGTTACATTTGAAATGACCTATAGAAACATCATTTTTAGATCTTTAACAAATAGGTTTCTATCAAAAGGAAACTCATCAAGTAGGTTTCCATCAAGGACAACTTCATCAAGTCGGCTGCCACCAAGGACAACATATTTCATCATATTGCCAAAAATTTTGGTGCTTTTGAAATTTGAGTTGCTTTTCTGTCCTTTCCTTGGCTGCCAACTTTTGCAAACCTCCCCTTTAACTTTGGAATGTTGATAGCACATTCGTTCCTTACGAATTGCTTCATCCATGGTTCTAGAATTTACAAATTCAATTCACTCTTTCATATGTATTAGAAGGCTGCTCAAAAATCTTTACACCTTAGCCTTTTCCTCTGGAAGGTATGGAACATATCATAACAGGGAGGTGAAATTGGTGATATACTCATCCATAGCCATCTGTCCCAGCCTCAAGTCGTGAAATTCTTTATCTTTCTCATCATAGAAATGTTCTATTAGATATTTGTCTTTAAAGTATTGCTGGAACGCTTCCAAAGTAACATCTTGTTCCTCAATGCTGCGAACATTCTTTACTTCTTCCCACCACAGAGTGGCTCTCTCCCTTAATGATATATGGCCAATCTCGCCTTCAGGTTGTTGTTGTATTTGTACACTTGAAATTATTTATTCATGTTTATCAACCATTCTTTTACCACTTCTTCATCTTCACCATCAAATGTTGGTGGTTTTATTTTACGAAATCCCCCCTGAAGCTCTACTTTATTCTTCTTAACCTCTTGCTGATCTGACACATTGCCAGAATCTGTCTCATTATATTTTTTGTTTTTATTACTTCGCTGAGAAGGGATTCTTTCCACTCTGTTAGTGTTATGTTCCCTTGTTTGTCGTTCATGACCTTCTTTCATACCCCTGCTAGCAATGGGTGTTCCATTTCTTGGTTTTTCTTGTTCGACAGGATAGTAAGTATATTTTATTGTTCTTGCATTAATAGCTCATTATCCCTTCGAACTCGCACAATCTATTCGTGTAGTAGTTGTAATATATTCAACATAAAACTGGTTTGATGTTGTTGTTCCTCTAGCAATCTACTCGTTTGATGGCGTTGATCGACACTTAGCTGAACCCACATCTCAGGGTTCACTACTGGTTGTGTTTGGGATTCCCCGATGTCCTGGGGTGGTTGTTGCGTTGTTCCCCTCCTCATGATATTTCCTATAATACTTCTATTCTGTGAATCAATATACACAAAGCATAAATTGTTTGACGACCCTTAGGGTCCTAGCGTATGAACGCTGCTCTGGTACCACTTGTAACGTACATATACAAAAAAAAAAAAAAAAAACTTTTACCATAATGCTAATGCCTAACCAAAATGTGACTTACAAAACTCTATCCCATAATACATTATTTAAACTAAGAATTATTTGGCAGCTTTATCCTTTTCTCGTTATATGATTGCATTGTAATTTACAAATAATAATTGCTTACCATGGTCTACTTTACACCTCCCACACATTAGATTAGGTTTTATATAGTTCTATAACCGCCACTATACGTACTATTATGTTGTCGCTAATGAATTTTTTTTTCTATCCCACCATATACATCCATCACGTCGTGTTTCAATCGAGAAATTAGTTGGCACGTCAGGGATTTAAGGTAGTAAGTACTAGTATTAAATATAATACCATAGATGGAGAGTTTTCCATTACTCTTTGTTGTTTTCTATGGTACCATCCTTGATCCCCACCGTCAGCTTTTTGGTATATCAAGGGTCAATGTTTTTTGTGGGAGTTTCTCTAGGATAACCACGCCATCCCTAATTTCACTCCGCCATTTCTCCATATATCTTTGTCGAGAAGCCTCTTCCATTCTGAGTGTTGGTTCTTTAGCTTTATTCGAGCTCTGTTGCTTTTGGTTTGAGGGTTAAGTCATCTTGGTGGCAACCATGAGCCTCATTGGTGAGATTAAAGGAGGTATACATTTCATAATTATGCTTTCCGATGGAGGATAGGTTCCGAAACATACAATGCAGAATCCTTCGGTGGTATTTTCTCTCCAATCCGCCGTGGTTGTGCTTTCGAGATCCCGTACTTTCAACCAAGACACTGTCAGGTAAAAAAACACATACTCATTTTTTTTATGGAAAATTTATTTGTTTTACTAATTCGATGTTTATCCCTCTACACAGTTTGTAATACTGCATCTTATTCTTATTTACTTTTATCATGTCTTTCATTTCGTCATTCAGGAGAGACGGAGAAGATTCTTTCTCAGGTAATCCTCTCATTAGTACGCATATATATAATTTTTTACCCTTGACTTGTTTGATATTAGCTATTCGACACCCTAATTATTTACTCACACAAACCCGGTTCTGTGTTTGTTGGTGCTTGCAAGTTAGACTTCCTACTATTAGAAATGCAAAGCTTCCTAAGTCAAGCATGAATTCATTTTTCGGATTTTCCAAAAACTTCCTGTTAATAACTTCATATTTCTCTTATAGGTATTTTTTTAAGGAACTCACTTCTAATCGAAGTACTTTCATCGGTTCTGGTGAATTGTTTAATAGTCAAGTCTTATGTATATATTAAATCCAAGTTTTTGTAAATAGACAAACCTACTATCTGGAGGGTTTTAAACATTAGAATTCCAGCCAATGCTTTAGGCCTCATTTTAATTCATTCTCACACCAAAGTTATTTTTAATAGGAGGTCATCATTTTATTTTGTAATGTGACTTCTGGAACTCCTTATTTTCCTCCATGTCAAGGCTTGGCTGCAATTGTAATATTTAATTCGAGTCCTCTTGTTACCTTCCTTCCTGTGTATAAATGAATTGCAAATTCTTGTTCATGCTATTTTGATATATGAACTACTGGTTTACATTTCTTATTTAACTTATAACGAGAGTTTTTCTTAATCTCCTAGATTCAGTATAAGCTAAAAGAAATGGTTACTCTATTTAATTAAGAGGACCCTTCATTCTTTTCAGGATGTTTGATTGTATACTATTTATCTTCTGTCATATAGAATCTCTGTCGTTATTATTAAGGAAAACTTAAACCAAGTCTTCGACCAGTATGCTTGTTTGAACCATTTCAGTAAATCTGTATGTAAAGTGTTTCCACTGCTTTTCTTTATATTAAATGAATAGTGATGCTAAAACACACTTAAACATGTTTGCAAAATCATATTCATATGGATTTATTTTCTTTATATATTACTCGTATATTTCTTTGAGTACTCATATATATAGTTCATATTCTGATAATAGGTTTGTTCTACAACATTTCACTTAAAATACTCTTCTAGAAAATGTTACTTATTTCATAACTGTGGAATATTTTTGTACTCTAGCATTACTTTCTTCTAGACTAGGGTGACCGTACCACACATAAAAGTTTTGAGTATAGTCAAAGAGGAATGAAAGATGTATTCTGGGTTTCTTCCATTACCCAGAATCAACACTTCTATTCCAGTAATGAGGATAAATCTGTCCTATTAGTATATTGATAATTTTTTGTTCTTTTTCCTAACAGAATCCAGCAATATGTTTTACCTCAACTCTGTCACAACTTAAACCGTAGCCATTCCATATTTATAAATAAATAAATACAGTAACAACAATAATTACTCTTTATTTACAAAATAAATACAGTTTATCTCTGTTTTCAAGTCTATATTCACTTCAATACAATATCTAGTAATTTACATTATTCTATTATTCAATACATATCTGGATTCCAGTTTACTACTCAATCCGAAATTAAATCAGGTACTTATCTGTATAATACACACTACTGCTGATGTTCCTCCAAACCTCCAAGAGTGGCAATGACATCTAGCTCTTCCCCCATGCTTCCATCGAAAGTCACACGTTGATAGTAGAATTTCTCTGTTATGACCTCAGGACTCCAGGTCCAATCAAGCCAGAAAACTTCAGGAATTACTGAGTGTTTTTCCACTGGTCTCTACCACCTCAAGAAAATCTCCACTCCTTAGCACATGAACAAAACCCCCATTCCTCACTGGGATGAGTCTCTTATCCCTAGAGGAGCAAGTAACTATTCAAACTATCCAACCACCTTTCAGTTCTTAGAAAAAACTTACCATCAACTTCTTACTTTTACTTTCTATAACTAATTTTATTACTCATAATTAGAAAGAAGGAAAATAAATTTTCCAGAAAAATACTAATTGTCTGAGTCTTTTTCCTTAAACAATATTAAAAGTCATTTTAACTAGTTAACAACTAGTTAGCAGTAAATGCAACTATCACAATTAAATTTAGATTCAAATAAAATTAAATTCACATTATGTCATCTTAAACTAAGTCTATTTTTATTTTATAAAGTTTAGTCAAAATAATTAAAACACTGATTGAAATCTTAATTTATTTTGCAACCATCCAGAATTTTAAGCAAAACATTTTAAACTTAACAATTTAGTGGCTTGGCACAATTTAAAATAATTAGTAAAAAAAAAAAAACATATGATAAGAAAACAAAGGAAAAAATATCTCGATATAAAATGTACTATAAAGTAAAATTTAAATAGACTGCAAAGTTAAGTGTTAAATATAAATTGATAAATAGCTAAAAATATAAAAAAGTTTAACTATTTTATATACATTTTGAACTAATTTGGTTGTTTAATTTTTGAATAATATACATATATTATATTTATAAGTATCCAAATATACTTAATATTTTAGAATCCATTTTCTAAAATTGAGATTTAAATAAATAATTTTCAAATTTAAAACAAAATTGATGTAGAGAATAAAAAAAATAAAGACTCAAACACAAAAACTATTTCCTTCCCCTATTTATATTTACAAAAACAATTAAATTTATATTAACATTTTTTTCTTCTTCTTAGGTGAGGTGAAGAATGTATAATAACAACTAAATTTATTATTTATCTAACACTAAATTCATAACATATCAACTGATGATAGACCTTATCATAGAATTTATTTAAGTCGTTTATGAAAAATAGAAATAATATTAACACTCAACCTCGATTCTAAAAAATAAAACTAAAAAATTATTACAAGACAAATATGTATCAGAACAAAAATAAAACATGGACTGTAGAATGAGATACAATTTGCAAGTAACGAATGACATCATTACTCTAAAATCTCAACACAAATGATAAGCACCATGAAACAAGATAATTTGACCATTGTTGTTTATTTCGTCATAAAATAATAGAGCACTTTAATATCACCTAGTATCAAAATTAATGTATATGTGAATAATTTTTATTAAAATAATATTTAAATATAGCGCATATGGCAACCTCCATTCAATTTGTTAGTGCTCGTGCCAACTTGCTTGTAGTAATGTAGCTGGAGCTCATTTGGTCGAGTACTATCAATAGTCACGAGTGTCCAAAGACAACATTCAAAAGACAAGGTTGGATTTTGTCCTCATACCCAGACCCGAACTACAACTTCCTTTCAATAGGGACCACAAAACAAATATGTGCATATAGTTGGGCTTGTTTACAAAGAACCGAATAGGTCATAGAATCCCATAGAACCGTTGAAAATACAATTCTGACTTCCAACCTCATAGCCAAGCCAACCTCCGATTTGACTCTAGCAGGGCCCACAAAAGAAACATATATGTATAGTTTTTCAGTTGTAGAAATTGTGCCTAGAGCAATTTTCAACCATACCTAGTCCTTCCCAAGATTGGAACACAAGACATGTGGGGACGAAACCTCGCACCTAACTATTGGACCACATCCTTATAGTTTCCCTCTTATAATTTATTGTTTTTTTTTCATATAACATATTATTTAAAATATATATATATATATATATATATATATATATATATATATATATATTATCAATAAAAATTAAATTGAATTTATTATTCTTATAAGATAAAATGTTTAAAATATGTGAACTTGTTATCCCTTCTTTAAAGAAACAATTAATGCGAATATGGTTTTTTTTCTGATGATACAAATAAATGAGCAATAAACAATAACAACTAATTTAATTAGATAGTTAATATTTAATTTATAACATATCAATTAATGATAAACTTGATCATTACCTCATTTAAAACGTCTATAAGAAATAATAATAATAATAATACTAGTAGTAAACCTAGATTCTAGGAAACAAAACACAACAATTTATATTTTCAATTCATATTGAATAAAAAAACTAAATTACCAATAGAGTACTTTAATATCACTTAATATCAACATTAATGTATAATTCAATATTTAAAATAATATTTAAATCAAATAGATATTGCAATCTCCATTGAATCCTTCACTACAAGAAAAAAAGACATTGGTGAGGGGCGAAAAATGTCACCATAAGCTCATTGGTGAGGGTCAATAGATCCTTCGTCACCAAAAAATGAACATCACCAAAGGTGGCATCGGCAAAAATATAGGTGTTGTGGTGACATTCAAGGTCCGTCACCAATAATGATTTATAATGATGGATAGTGACCGTCACCATTTCATATGAACAATGGTGATGGACAATAGTCTCCGTCACCAAAAAAATGAACATCACCAAAGGTGGCATCGTCAAAAGTGTGTTGTGGTGACATTCAAGGTCTATCATGAATATTAATTATAATAAAAGATAGTGACCATCACCATTTTATATGAATAACAACAAAATTTTTTTTTATGGACCTTTCATGGACGTCACTATTGGTGCATATATATGGCGACATTCATTGACTGTCAACATTTGATATTTGATGAGGGTAAAACAATGTCGTCATAAGCTCATTCGTGACATCAAGGTCTTTCGCGAATAATGACTATAATGAGCATCAAAAAGTGTCACCATAAGCTCATTGGTGATGGTCAAAAGAGCCTCTATCACCAAAAACAGATCATCGCCATTCCATATGAATATCAGGGCACGATGGAATCGAACCACCAACCTCATGCTTGTGAAGTAGGTGCTCTTCCATTGAGCTAGAACCCTTTAAAGAAATATACTTTCAAAAATTATATCTTGAAACTTTATAGATTTTAAATCTACAATTTTCAATAAATTAAAGTCTCAAAAATCTTTTACTAAACAAGAAAAACCTTATCGAAGTGGCAGGTCTCTACCTAATGGTTATGGAAGTTATGAAAAAGTGGGTGGAGGGAAAAATTGTTACATATAAGAGAATAAATATGTTTAGTTGAATACTCAATTAGAATTGAAAATTTTAAGACATTTATAGCATACAAATGACCTATAACTCGCAAAAGCACCAAATATTGCAAACGAAATTACACAAATGGATAGCATATGGAAGAAGAGCATCGATGAAGACAGATGGAATATGTTACACGTTTAATGAAAGAAAATTCTCATGTTGTTGTTGTTGGGTAATTTTTATAATTGATACCTTTGTCTCTCCTTTATCACATAAATAGTCAAATTATAAATTATTAATTTTAGATATTTGAATGATATCTAAAATTCTATGCAAATGTAATCCAGGGAACCACAGGAGGAATATATATATATATATATATATCCCCTTCACATAAAGTGACATGCAATTTGGAATTTCACAGGTCCGCACTCAAAACATGACAACAACCAACAAATAAAAAATATTGAAACTTATCACAGTAAGAGTATCTCTTTTCAGCAGTGAACACCAAACAATAATACAGTAATTAGTTCACCTTAAGACTACAAAACATTGGGAAAAAAACAATTTGTTGAGTTATCTGCCAGTACAAGATGGACTTAATTCTAATGAAGCAGAAGAATTTATACTAAATCGCAAACAAAAATGACCAACAACAATGTAAATTTTGTGTTTTCAATATATTTACTACAATCCAAATAGAAAATTCCCCCCCATCAGTGTTTGTAAGTGAGTTTATGACCTGGAGAATTTAAGATTCCAGTTTTAACCCCTTGATTATAAAAGACTAAATCATGTATTTGTTTCAATGTAGTGGCTTATGAGAATTTTGTCAATCCAAGAGGGTCAAATTGTAATTACCCCATAATATAGAATGTGAACATGGTTTGAAAATTTGGTTAGCTTGAAGCCCAAGGAAAAGGCCCCAATATTAAATGATCATGATTCCAAATGGCAGACATACTAGGTTTTGATCTTATGCTTAACTGTTATAAAACCAAAGTATAATAAATAATATAATAACCTCCAAAAATATTTATTTAGGAGAAACACGGGAGCTTCATTCAAGAGTGGAAGAGTAAAGGGAGTCATTAGGAAGGTAAGATAGGCTACTCAACGTCCAAAACATGACCAAAATTACATCAAAAAGACTGCTCAATTCGTAAGTGGTAGTACAAAGTGGGATTTCAAAGGCCGCCCCTATAAAATCAAGAATGGGTGCTACTTAAAGAGATGTAAGCATAACTATCACAATGCTAAGAAGAAGAAATACAAAGATCTGGAGCCAAGTACAAGATAAGCCGCAATGCAGTGACTGCCCATTGTCAAACAGAGGGTATTCCTCTAGAGTCGAAAGGGAAGTTATCCTACCATCTCAGGATCTACATAGAAAGTTGGGTAAAAGAGATGGACTTGGTCTAGGGGATGTCTCAATGTATGGAAAATATGGCCCTCTACATGGAGCTAATAGAAGGTAGTTGCCTACAAATCTAGTATGAGTTATATTGAAACCTCATACGACAACATCACATGGGATTTCTTATCAAGGGTTGGGGTGCCACTTATAACCCAATATATCAATTTTCCCTTTGTCTCTTGTAAAGGTTCTATATCTTAACCATGTTATATTAAAATTTATTTCACCTACCCTATCAATCATATGTTATAATTCCAAACTCAAAATGTTATATGGAAGACACATGATCCTCATGCATGGGAGACATAACATGTACCTTTTCATGGAGAGGTTCTTTCCTTATCATTCTTACATCCTTCCTCATGCTGAGAGAACACATGCCTCCATGGATGGAATTCCATATAAAAAACCCAAGAAGCCATTGATCTTGAAAGATGTGTGAGTTTGTGTCAGACAATGTTCATTGACCGTATACATTTTTAGTGTCAGTTTTGTCATACTGCCATCAGTGATCAGATTTACTCTTTTTCATTTTCATAGTAGGAGTCTCATACTATAAATTTTTCATTCCATTAGGTCATGGATTCATTGATGGTAGTAGTCTTTCATCAGTTTTCCCTCATGTGAAAACCTGCTGATTCTCCTCTCTATGGTCTTCAGTCATGATTCACTTTCACTCCGCAATTCATGTAATTTGGTCATAGGGTTGGTCTCATTAGGTTCTAGGGTATCATCATAGTCAAATTAATGAGGAAAGTGTCAATAAAAGTAACAAGGACATGAGGATGCCTAATAAACTCAAAAGCATGGTCTCTGTGAAAAATCAAAGAGGTTGTTCTTTCAGCTGGATGTAATTGTCACCTCAAAACATGTTCTGAGGTGAAAAAAGGATAGTTTGTTTTTATTATCATCTTTTATTTAATTTTATGTCTCCATATGTAATAATTTAAACTTTAGAAGCTGCCATCTGCATAAATCCAAAGGGGATTTTTCTCTTCCTGGTTTCGAAAGGTGTTCTTCACAAGATTTTCAATCACATTTTAAGTATGTCCATCAGAATGAGCCTGGAAAGAGCTTTCCAATGGTATATCATACTCCAAAACTGACTTCTGGATAGGAAGATATGCCTAAGTGAATAAAATCCCCCAAAAGCCTAACCTTACCCTTCTTTCTCATTTGGTCCTTTAAAATTTATAATTTCTACCTTTTCATATGATTTTAAAATCTTCATTGCAAAGGTCCCTTTGTATTTTCATTGTTGTCTCCTACAAACCTCTGATGCGATTGATCCTTATACCTCCGATACGATCGCACCATCGCATCGCATAGTCTGAATTGACCTATCCCCGATCAAACACCTCCAATGCGATTAAGTCACCTCTGATCCGATCGCACCATCGCATTGTAGTTTTCCCCGCTAGTGCTTAAACTTCGATGCGATTACTTCCCTTCCACCGATGCGATTAATTGCATATCACCCATCACAATCACATCCTCGCTAGCACTTCATTCCCGCACTCCTGACATCACCGATGCGATGAATCGCATTGCGCAATCAATGATTCCCGCAATGTTTAAACCCGATCCCCTTCCCGATTTTCGATTTCAATTTTCCCTGGGTCCCACCTAAAAGCCCTTCCACCTTTTCAAAATAAAGGGGCTTTCCTCCATGTAAAAGCAGAAATTTCATTGTAATTTATTTTAAAGGGAATTTTCCCTCATCGCATCGGCCTTTTCTCCTACTGTTTCCATCACTCCTTTTCCTCCATCGCACATCACATATCACGATTTATCCCCGCCATATGTTATGATTTCCCCGTTCCCACTAAAGCTTTCCTCCCATCGCACCATCGGCCTTCCATCGCATCGCAAGTTTCATCACATCGCTCCATTACGACATGCTCCCTTCCCTCTTCCGATGCGATTTGCAATTGCGATTTGGGCCCACCATCCTTCCTTTCGCTCTTTTCAATATAAAAAAGGATTTTTGTTAAAGGGGAAAATGTGATTTTCTCTGGTTTCAAAGGAATTTTTCTTCGGCAAAGGGTCTTTCTTCAAAGAGTAAAGACAGAGATATTGGTCAAAATCGCGAGCTAATTACAAATGCAGAATTATTTTGGCCTCTTTAGCAGCAGCTAAAAATGGATCGGTTCTTCAAATTTCTTCTTCTCATTTGTTGGATATAAATAGAAAAATCTTCCAGATTGTCAAAAATATTGTTTCCCCTCTTTTCGGGGGCATATTGTTGCTTTATTTTATATGTTTAGATTTCTGTTCCAAAGTTATTGAAACAACTCCTCCTTCTGTGGATCTGCCCCCTTGAAACTGATCTATTTAATATAGTTTTCCATAATTTGTAAAGGGGAGAAAAAAGGTGGAATAAGTTGGAATTATTGAGGACGCCCTGTGCTCCATATTTGTAAAAATTTGGCAGAGGAATTAATAAATAAATGCAGCACTGATTTATGGGATTCCTGTGGTATGGATTTTAGCACTGTTCTTTCCTTTTTCATCATTTGCAAATTTTTATGTTTTCCATTCATTCATTCATATTTCTGTTTGGATGTTTTTCAAGATAGATAGGTAGAATCCATTGTATAATATTCTGCGTTGGGAAAATCATTCAATACTCTATGTTTTCTGCTGTTTGAAGAGGATCCATCTCCTATTCCCTTTTCAACTTCTCACCAGTCTTAAACATTCCATCACTATTAAAAACAAAGTTGTTAAAATCCCTGCCTACCTTGCCCCATAGAATACCCTGTATCTCTGATTTAATTCCTCAAATTCAAATTACCCAGCCCCATCTGATTCATACAACCTAGAAAATTGATAAAACATTTCGAGCTACTATACCTAGCCTAAAATAAATTTGAAGTTATATTTCATTGAGCATTTTTCATGGAGAGAGCCCTCTCCTGAGCTTATAGGGCTAGCTACAATGCCGAGCGTGATTTGAGGTTACCGTGATTTTCCTTCCTTCAGCTTGAGGTTCAAATTAGGTGCTAACAAACATTTCATATTGTGTGAGGGTAAAAAAATTTCATCATAAGCTCATTGGTGACATCGAGGTCTGTCGCAGATAATGACTATAATGACAAAAAATGACCCTCACCATTTCCTGTCAACAACAAAGATTTATGGTGACATTCCTTTCATGGTCATCACTATTGATGCATATATATGGTGGCATGCATAGACCGTCACAATTTCATCTTTTGGTGAGGGTTAAAAAATGTCACCATAAGCTCATTAGTGATGGTCAAAAGAGCCTCTATCACCAAAAACATGTCACCGCCATTCCATATGAATATCAGGGCATGATGGAATCAAACCACCAACCTCCTACTTGTAAAGTAGGTGCTCTTCCATTGAGCTAGAACCATTTAAAGAACTATAATTTTAAAAATTATATCTTGAAACTTTATAGATTGTAAATTCTACAATTTTCAATAAATTAAAGTCTCAACAATCTTTTACTAAACAAGAAAAACATCATTGAAGTTACAGGTCTCTACCTAATGATTATGGAAATTATGAAAAGTGGGTGGAGGGGAAAATAGTTACATATAAGAGAATCGATATGTTTATTTTAATACTCAATTAGAATTGAAAATTTTAAGACATTTATAGTCGAAAAATGGCCTATAACTCGCAAATGCACTAAATATTGTAGAGGAAATGTCACAAATGGATAGAATATGGAAGAAGAGAATTGATGAAGACAAATGCAATATGTTATAGGTTGAATGAAATAAAAATCTCAATGTTGTTGTTGTTGGATGAATTTTTATAATTGGGACCTTTGTCTCTCCTTTATCACGTAAATATTCAAATTATAAATTATAAATTTTAGATATTTGAATTATATCTAAACTTCTGTGCAAATTTAATCCAGGGAACCACAGGGGGAATATATATATATATATATATCCCCTTCACATTAAGTGACATGCGATGTGGAATTTCACAAGTCCACACTCAAAACATGACAGCAACCAACAAATAAAAAATATTGAAACTTATCACAGTAAGAGTATCTCTTTTTAGTAGTGAACACCAAACAATAATACATTAATTAGTTCACTTTGAGACTACAAAACATTGGAAAAAATTAATGTGTTGAATTATTTTCTAGTACAAAATGGACTTAATTCTAATGAAGCAGAAGAATTGATACTAAATCACAGACAAAAATGACCAACAACAATTTAAATTTTGTGTTTTCAAGATATTTCCAATAGTCCAAACAGACAACTACCCCCATCGGTGTTTGTAAGTGAATTTATGACCTGGAGAACTTAAGATCCCAGTTTTAACCCCAAGATTATAAAATACTAAATCATGTATTCATTGCAATGCAGTGGTTTATGAGAATTGTGTCAATCCATGAGGATTGAATTGTAATTACCCCATACTATAGAATGTGAACATGTTTTGCAAATTTGGTTAGCTCGAAACCCAAGGCAAAGGTCCCACTGTTAAATGGTCATGAGTCTAAATGGCTGGTAGGCTAGGTTTTGATGTTATGCTTAACTGTTATAAAACCAAAGTATAATAAATAATATAATAACATCCAAAAATATTGCTTTAGGAGAAACACGGGAGTTCAATCCAAGAGTGGAAGAGTAAAGGGAGTCACTAGGAAGATAAGATAGGTTACTTAATGTCCAAAAAATGAACAAAATTACATCAACAATACTGCTCAATTCATAAGTGGTAGTACAAAGTGGGATTTAAAAGGCCACCCCTATAAAATAACGAATCGGTGCCACTTAAAAATATCTAAGCATAACTATCACAATGCTAAGAAGAAGAAATAAAAAGATCTGGATCCAAGTACAAGATAAGCCTCAATTCATTGAATGCCCATTGTCAAATAGAGGGTATTCCTCTAGAGTCGAAAGGGAAGTTATCCTACCATCTCAGGCTCTGGACAGAAAGTTGGGTAAAAGAGATGGATCTGGTCTAGGGGATGTATCTCTGTATGGAAAATATGGCCCTTTATGTTGTGTAACCAGCTCCAAAAATAGAAGAAAAGAGATATCAACAGCTTATAAATAAGCCACTTCGAGGGGGAAACCTCTAATACATTACATAAATGAACCATTCTTGGATGATACAATTTACAAAACCTCCTTTCTATATATAGGAGTCCATGGGGCCACAATGTAATCCTAGTGGGGCCACAATGTAATCCTAGCCGACCTAACAATAATAATTTAAGGGCACAATAATAACAATATGGGGGTTACAAGGATACAATAATAACAATAAGGGGGTTACACTAACAACAATAAGGGACTATACTAGTAATATAGGGACCTAACATGCCCCTCTCCTTCAAAAAAGTGTTGTCCTCAATGCTTGAGTAGCTCTAGGTTCTTCTGTATAAAATTCTCATCCTCCCATGTAGAATCTTCAGTGGGTAAGTTCTTCCACTTGATGAGATACTCTGAAATTGATCGATTCCGTAGCTGTCGAGTTCTTGTTTCCATGACCGCTTCAGGTTCCAATATGATTTTCCTTCCTCATCAAGTTCTGGCAATATTGTTTGAACTGGAAGATTTTCACCTATAACCTTCTTTAAGCATGAAACATGGAAAACTGGATGTACTCGCGAAGAAGCAGGAAGCTCCGATTTGTATGCCATAGTACCAATCTTTTGCAACACCTTGTAAGGACCATAGTAATTTGGCGATAATTTATTATCCTTCTTAGCTTGCTTGAGGGACATTTGTTTATATGGTTGTAGCCGTAAAAATACCTAATCTCCTACATCAAAACTTCTCTCGCTGCGATGTTGATCTGCCTGTTGTTTCATTCGATTTTGTGCCAAATTCAGGTTATCCTTTAAGAGTTGGAGAACTTCTTGCTGATGCTCGATGTGATCTTCCACTGCTTGAACCTTCGAATTTTCCCTTAAAGATGATGTGATGGATGGTGGATGATATCAATAAAGTGCCATAAATGGGGTCATTTTTGCTGCAGTATGGAAGGAAGTGTTATACCACCATTCAGCAAGAGGTAACCACTTGACCCATTGTGTTTGTTTATCAGATACAAAACAACGAAGATATCCTTCCAAAAATTTATTTACTATCTTGGTTTGACCATCAGATTGAGGATGATAAGATGAGCTATGAGCTAATTGAGTACCCAAACAAGAAAATAACTCCGTCCAAAAATTTCCAGTAAAAATGGGATCTCTGTCGCTCACAATAACCCTTGGGCTTCCATGTAGCTTTTGAATTCTGTCCATAAATGTAGTAGCAACTGTTCTTGCTTTAAATGGATGAGATAATGCACAAAAGTGTGCATACTTGGTAAGTCTATCAACTACCACCATGATGACACTCTTTCCTTCGGACTTAGATAAACCTGTGATAAAATCCATTGAAATCTCCTCCCAACGTTGACTTGGAATGGATAAAGGTTGTAGAAGTCCCGGGGTCTTAATTGTCTCCACTTTATTCTGCTGGCAAACCAAACATTCCGCCACAAACTTTTGAATATCAGATTAAAGGCCATCCCAAAAAAATTCTTTCTTCACCCTGTGGTAAGTTTTTAAAAATCCTGAGTGTCCTCCTAAAGGAGAAGTGTGCAATTCCAGAAGAATCTTTTGTTTTAGTTGGGAATTCTTACAAAGATATAAGCGATCTTTGTACCATAAGGAATCATTTTCCAACTAAATGTATCAGATGTACTAGGATCTTGCTGCAACTTTTGAATGAGTGTCCATACATCTTTGTCCTTCTTCCATTCATCTCTTGCTTAGGTTATCCAATCTGGTTGGATAATAGAAATGGCACAAAGCAATGCTTCCACCTCTTCATTCTTTCTTGAGAGTGCATCTGCAACAACATTAAGCTTTCCTTTTTTGTAGATTATTTCAAAGTCATAACCCAACATCTTTGTGACCCATTTTTGCTGCTCTTCTGAAGATAGTCTTTGTTCCAAAAGTGTTTAAGACTATCATGATCAGTTTTTTCCTTAAAGTGTCTTCCCATTAGGTAAGTTCGCCATTTCTTTAGTGCATGCAGTATTGCTAACATTTCCTTCTCATAAATAGGTTTTTGTAAATACTTTCCTTTGATTGGACGACTTTCAAAAGAAATGGGTCTTCCTTCCTGCATTAAAATGGCACCAATTCCATTTCCTGAGGCATCACATTCCACAATAAAGGTTTTTGTGAAGTCTGGCGTAGCTAAGACTGGTGCTAGGCACATTGCCTCTTTAAGATGTTCAAAGGCCTTAGTTGCTTCAGGAGTCCATGAAAATGCATCTTTCTTGAATAATGTTGTTAGAGGTGCTGCTATTCTCCCATAATTCTTAACAAACTTGCGATAATACCCTGTTAACCCGAGAAATCCTCGCAACTTCTTTATGGTTGTGGGGACTTTCCATTCCTTAATGGCTTTAATTTTGTTAGGGTCTACTTTAACACCCTCGTGAGATACAATATGACCCGGATATTCCACCTCTTGTACTCCAAAGAAACATTTGGATTTTTTTGCATATAATTGTTTCTCCTGCAATAGTTTGAGCACCCTGTCAACATGTTCAACATGATCCTTCCAAGACCTGCTGTAGATTAGTATATCATCAAAAAATGCTAGCACAAATTTTCTAAGGAAGGGTTTGAAAATGGAATTCATCAACCCTTGAAATGTAGAAGGTGCATTGGTAAGGCCAAAAGGCATGACCAAAAATTCATAATGACCATCATGAGTTCGAAATGTTGTTTTTGGAATATCTTCAGTCTTCATTCTAATTTGATGATATCCTGAACGAAGATCCAACTTGGTAAAATAAATTGCTCCATGTAATTCATCCAATAATTCATCAATCACGGGAATGGGAAATTTATCTTTAATAGTGAGCTTATTAAGCTCACTATAATCCGGACACATTTTCCATGATCCATCCTTCTTGTGTACCAATACTACAGGAGTAGAGAAAGAACTTTGACTAGGTTGAAATATACTCGCCTCTAACATTTCTACAATCATACGTTCAATTCCGCTCTTTTGGACATAAGGATATCTATAAGGCCTGATGTTTGGAGGAATAATTCCTGGAATCAAACGAATATCATGATCATGATCACGAATAGGTGAGAGTCCTTTGGGAGTTTCAAAAACCTTGGAATGATTGTCCAAGACTTGTTGGAGATCTGCAGACATAGATGATTTTGATGTTGGAACTTCTCGTGAGCATAATTGTGCAATTATGCCTCGTTTTTCTTTCATTAGAAGCTTTGTCATTTCATTAGAGATTATTATCTTTCCCAGATTCCCTGCAATACCTCGTAATTCAACTTCCTTTCCTTCTGAAAAAAAATTCAAGAAAATTTCTTGAAAATTAAAAGCTACCGTCCCCAAAGATTGTAACCATTGTACTCCTAGTACAAAATCAACACCTCCCATAGGAATGGAAAGCATTGGACTAGTCAATACATATTCCCCCATGGTTAGCTTGATATTATGGCATTTTCCAGAGCAATTTTTAGTTCCTCCATTTGCAACCATCACTTGACATTCTGGTGCTGGGTATAGGAAACAATTTAATTCCTTGGCTACCTTACAATGAATAAAATTATGGGTGCTACCTGAATCAATCAACACTATTACCTTTTTCTTCTTGATATGTCATTCTATCTTGAGAGTTTGAGGAGTGGTAATTCCTGCCAGTGCATTACACGATATGGTCGGATTCATTTCTTCCTCTTCTAGGGCTGGTTCCTGGTGTATATCCTCTTCTTATTCATTTTCTTCTTCCTCTTCACAGTCTATGTAAAATAATTTCTTCTCAACACACTTATGACCTTTAGTGTATTTGCTATCACAACTGTAGCAAAGCCCTTATGCTATTTTTTCTTCCAATTTTTGTGGTGTCAACCTTGTAGGTTGTGGAAATCTAGGCATAGCAACACTTCCTTCTTTATAGAAGTGAGTGGTAGGCTTCCTTGTCGCCATAATTTTACATTCAATTTTTCTTGCAAACCTGAATGCCTTCTCCAATGAATCAGGTTCCAAAACACGAACTTCATGTTGGATGTTATCCTTTAAAGTGCCTATGAAGAGATCAATCCTGTGTTCCTCTGGAATATCAGTTACCCTTATATTCAATTTTTGGAAGTCCTCAAAGTGCTGCCCCACTAAACCCTTTTGTTTGAGATTTATCAATTGGCTAAAGAAGGTGTTGCTCTTTGTATCCTCATAATGTGCTATCATTTCTTCCGTAAAAATTGACCAAGTGACAATTTTTTTACGGGAGCAAAGCCATCGATACCATACAAATGTCTTTTGTTCTAAATGTAAAGTTGCAATGCGTACCTTTTGTGTGTTTTGCACGTTATGGAGATCAAAATATTGCTCCATCTGTAGTATCCATGTTACAGGATCCTTTCCATCAAACTTCCTCATATCCATTTTTGGAATATGGTGATTCTTCCCGCCAACATTAGAGTTTATGAAATCACGATTAACATTTATTTTGTTCTCATCATGAGGTTCTTCTACTATCTTTTCACCATTAGGAAACCTTTCTTGTATCAACTTTATCAAACCTTCGATGTCTGCTTTGAGATCATTCTTCATGCTTTCCATGTTGTCTTTCATGTCATCCATCGTAGCTTCCATGCCATCCATCTTAGCTTCCACGCCATCCATCTTAGCTTCCATGCCTTTCTTCAAAACTTCCATTTCATTTTTTGTCGCTCTTTGCGAGAGTGAAATTTGTTGCACTTGCTCTTGTAATTTTGATAGATCATGTTGCAATTCTTCATCTTCATGAGTCATAGTAGAGCCTTCTGAAGGCTTAATGGGTGTTGAATTATTTTTATAGGGCATATTCTAGAACCCAATAATGATATCTATTCTAAAATATTCCCTTGGAATCAGTTCAAATTGATTCTTCAAACACGACTTATGCAATTCGGAAAAACAATACACACCTTTTTTTCACTTTTGAGGAGCTCGATATTGAAATTGGATTATCTATGTGGTTGCAACACTTCAATATTTTAATTTTGGTACTGATGTAGCCATTTGAATTCTCTTTCAAATGCCACAGGTTTGACCTGATTTGGATTCTCCAAGACAAAGTTGTGTCCAATCTCCAACAATGACCTAATTATGGACTGGTTCAGTAGAGCGAACTTGTATGACTTTCCACGTGTCACTGTTTCATCCTTTGGATCTGAAATTTATAGCCAAGAAAACAAATTTCGTGTAATTGTGACCAATTTTTACGGCACTCCAATCCGATGCTTAGAGAGAGAGTTATGAATCTTTTCCCACGATCACCTCTTTCAGATGAAATTCGGGAGCCTGAAAAAGCACTACCTTACACAGATCATATCTCTGAAAATATTGTGAACCAAGGTCTGAAATTTTTTGACGAGTTTCCTCAGGATTTCTGTTTCTCACCCTAAAAATTTCATATTATGAACCTTCGTAGAAAAAACGTTATAGCAAAAATTCCACGATAACCTGTTTAGAGCAGCGAAACCCTAGAATCCAAAGCTCTGATACCAAATGTTGTCTAACCAGCTCCAAAAATAGAAGAAAAGAGGTATTAGTGCCTTATAAATAAACCACTTCGAGGGGGAAACCTCCAATACATTACATAAATGAACAATTCTTGGAAGACACAATTTACAAAACCTCCTTTCTATATATAGGAGTCCATGGGGCCATAATGTAATCCTAGTGGGGCCACAATGTAATCCTAGCCGACCTAACAATAATAATTTAAGGGCACAATAATAAAAATATGGGGGTTACAAGGGTACAATAATAACAATAAGGGGGTTACACTAACAACAATAAGGGACTATACTAGTAATATAGGGACCTAACACTCTACATGGAGTTGATAGAAGGTAGTTGCCTACAAATATAGCATGAGTTATATTGAAACCTCATAAGAATACATCACATGGGATTTATTATCAAGGGTTGGGGTGCCTCTTAGAACCCAATATATCAATTTTTCCCTCTGTCACTTGCAAAGGTTCTATATCTTAATCATGTTATATTAAAAGTTCTTTCACCTACCCTATTGATCATATGTTCCAAGTCCAAACTCAAAATTTTATATGGAAGACACATGATCCTCATGCACGGGAGACATAAAATATACTTTTCTTGGAGATGTTCTTTCCTTATAATTCTTACATTATTCCTCATGTTGAGAGAACACATGCCTCCATAGATAGAATTCCATATAACCAACCCAAGAATCCAATGATCTTGAAATATGTGTGAGTTTGTGTCAAGCTAGAGGGGTTGTGGCAGAAGTGGAAAGAAGGCATTGTGTTTGAAGAGCGAGTTGCAGAGTAAGCAACATGGAATCTCATTACTCACATGTTTAAATCAATGTTAACTAGAAATGATCTAAGGTATATTTGAAATCACATTATACACTTGTTTGATTCGTTACTGCAATGAGAAAAGTTATATGAATTTCAGGGATTCCGAAATAGCAACCAGTAGCTCAAATTCTTTATGCCAACATTGTGGAACTAGAGGGGATGGATTCAATGGAGATCATAACCCTGTGTTCTATTTTTCTAAATGGAAGAGGTTTGTCACTATTTTAACGGTGGGTGAGATACCTAAAGAAGCTTTCAATGAGCGAAATAAGTGTTGGTGTCTGGTTGTGGCTATATTTTTTAGCATTGTGGGTTGGGATGGATGAGAAATAAATCCAACAACCATCCTTTGTCCCCGTGGTCTCATAACCTAGTTTTGGGGTGGCATTTACAAAAGATTCCTATGGTTGGGCAGTTTATCACTCACTTGTCACCAATTTGATGGATATATTCATGGCAAAGCTAAGGGATTATCATCATTCTCATGCCAATTTGTCAGAAAATAATACCAGTAGACCTCCACAGGGATATTTTTGTTTTTAGCATCATTTCCAAACCCATCCCTTTGCTTTCAAAAAAATTACCTACAACCATTATGAAGTAAAATAATAAGTGGTGTCACTAGATGGTGTAAAAAGTAGAATTTTGGAAACAATTGTAGAACCATATGAAATTATATGGGTCAATGGTTCAACTCTATGTTATCCTTGAAGATATGTGTTTGTATTTGAGCTTAATGCATCAATAAGTAAGATCGTACAGTCTGTCAGTATGTTCAACAATTGTGTTGAAGAACGCTGGTAATATTGATAGATCTGACTTGCAGAGCTCTAAAAAGAAGTAAAATCCCTAAATCCATAGTCTAGTGTCCCTCTGGATGTAGAAACCTGGTTCTGGTGTCCCCTTATATTGCCTCGGGTGAGACTTTGGTCTGCACAAGTAGGAAATTTCCGAAAGGGATAGTAATAGCTGGTTTTGTTGGATTGCATAGTTAATCTGAACCTGTGTCTATGCCCCATCAAGTCAAAAATTGGTTTTGTTGTCAGGACCAAGTTCTGACAAAGGGATATTTGGATATGGCATCTGTTTAAGAAAGAGATTGAAGATTGGATAGCTCTAAAGGAGTGTGATTTTTTTGTGCAAGAAAATATAATTTCAAGTATACTTACTGAACACTGGTTATAGAATTATATATATAGAGATCATTAGGAGCTCTTATTTGCATCATTTTCTAGGGATTTGCACAAATATATCTCAAGGCTAGCTACGCAAGCGGGGTATTTTAATTATAGACCTATTGTGTGGACCAAAGATCTGATTGAGAAACTAAAAAAATGGTAACAAGATCGTGAGATTTTCTTACTACTGGATTGACAGGATCCTTCAGGGATTCATTATTGATTTCTCAATCGAGACATATGTGTCTTATAGTGAAGCATAGCACAACTTTTTCAAGCCTATGAGGTACGTACCTGAATTGACTGAAGTTCTAGATTAAAATTCTATTGTGTGGAAAGGGTAACTACAATTACGCTCAGATTAATGTTTGAAGATAATGAACTTGGTGTTATGCAAAGTGGAAATTTTTTTAGGACCAGTTGGGGAACGTACATTGAAAGGGAATATAGACCGTTGTTTGAGACTAAATCAGGAGAAAGAAAACACGTTACTCCGCAAAGTCTGTCATTAAGATATGAAAGTCAGTAGAGTGCTGAGGAAATTCACCAACCTTCCATCTCCATCATCACCATGTTTATTTTTTTCCGTCCACCTCTACCTGCACCTCCCCCATTCACCATGGTAGAACCCTCAAATATGCCTATGTTCAAGGGAACAAATGACCCTAAAGAATTTTTGTTTTTAGTAGAAGTGATATGGAGTTCGCAGAATGTTTTAGATGAAGATATGAAGAAAGCATAGTTAGTTACTATGCTACAATATTAAGAATTTTCCTGGGACATGAAATATCTTACAACGAATGAAAATTCTTCATTGGCTAAAACAAAAACTACGTTGAACACTGAAGTCAAGAAACCAAAGTCACAATTCCAGTGTATCACTAAGATCAAAGAGATTAAGCAGTGGACTACTGAGACTGTGCGAGAGGTGGATTTTATATTTAAGATACTATTGAGTCATATTAGCTTTAAAATCCTAGAATAAAAGCATAAAGAGTGGTTTATTGTTGCATTGTTGCCACATCTTAGATTTCTGTTGTCACAACAAAATATCGCAACTCAGGTCGAAGAACTAGAAATAGCGATGAAGTTAGATTCTTCATCGGTAGTCAATGCAAGCATAGGAGTGCAACAGATCTAGAATCAGTTGGAAATTTTGCACATGGAGCTCTAGGATCTAAAGAAGGGAAAGGAGGTTCACCCAAAGATGAGCACAAAGGTCTGGTGTATCCAGTGCAAGGTTGAGGGTCACTACAAGGAGAAGTGTCCTATTTTTAAATACTATTTTGGCATTGGGATTCTGATTTCGTTAAAACCTCTATCAAGCAGAGGGCCAAGTGTAGGGCCTAATGTATGGTGTAGTATCTATGAAGTTGTGGGACAAAATTCCACTGATTTTTGTCACTTATTACAAAAGTTGGTTAGATCATTGAAGAAACTGTTGTGCAACTTTTGTAGCCTAGTTGGGAACAATGAAAAACATTATAGGAGCTACGATATAATGTTACAGAATATAATGGGTGCATATCAAATGCAATTACAAGTTCACGAAGCTATGGGTTCACCAACTACGTTATTGTGCTAATGGATCCCTCTAAAAGTGCATGCTATACAAAACGTGTCTAGCATGGGTATGGTGATGTTTTGATTGATCAGATTTATCATTTTGCTACACATGATGAAGACTGGATTAATCCCATTGCAGATGGAAGAAAATGTTGGGAGTGCGATATTTCATGCATGTCTGATTCCGATGAAGAGTTGGAGCACTGGCAGAATGGATTGCATGAAGTAACCTTGAAGCGTTGTAATATGGTTACAAAATATTTGCGACGTGTCTTGTTAGAAGTGTGTGACTTGCAATTTTATGATTGAACAGGTAATTTTGTCTTTTTCTTGGAGGAAATTGAGCAGAAAGTGACGGAGGAACAAAGTTATGAGTGTCTTGACTTCACATTAAGGTCCACTCAAGCCCTATGATGGGGCGTGCATAGGGCAAGTTTCAAACGATGGAAGGATTTTTGTAAGATGATAAAGCTGGGATTTTTTAAGGTTGACACGAATATCGTGAAGAGGTACGGATGACCATATGGATCCATGCAAGCACATAGCTTGCTGGACTAAGGCTTGGGGAAAGGAACCTCTGACAGAATGGGTAGGCATGTTCTTTCACTCATTGGATATGATAACTCAGAAATAGTATCCTGAAACCGAGATGCGCTATGGAATGAAGGATTGGGATGAGCTGATAGATGGGTTTCTACAAATATATAACTTCATTGATAGCTGGGAATGCACTAATGATACTCTTCAAGGATTGAAAGTAAGATTATTTGCATTACTAATGAGCCAAGGACTTAGGTACAACTTGACTGGGCTGGGAAGTTGGCTCAAGCTCGAGAATGTTACAATTTCATTGTGGAGGAAGGTGGGGAGGATCCACACAACATTCATATCCATGAGTATGAAGGACATCATGTCATTGAAGGGCCTGAGATAGCAATGTCGGATGTCGCACAACTGGTCAGGACACAACAAGTCAACATTGTCTTAGAGGCAGATCTCAAGTTTACCAAGATAGCGGACTATTGAGACAATGACACAGTCAACAGGGTGACTGAGCTGTTGCATGAATACCAGGATCTAATCCCTACAAATTATCAAAATTAAAAGAAATTGTGGGTGATCTGGGATTAATGAAAATCACTTTGAAGCATGATACCAAACTAATTAAGCAGCACCCATATCGGTTGAACCCAAAGTACAAGGAGAAAGTAAGGGAAGAAATTGATAAAATGCTTGACGTTGGAATCATTGAACCAGTTCAAGAGTCTAAGTGGGTTAGTCCGATGGTCGTCCAAGAGAAGAAGAATAAAGGAAGGATAAGGATCAGTGTTGATCTTCACAATTTGAATGATGCATGTGTCCATGATCTGTTTCCCACTCCATTCACTGATGAAGTTTTAGAGAATGTTGGTGGGAATGAAGCTTACTCATTTACGGATGGATTCTCCAGGTATCATCACATAAATATTGCGCCAGAAGACAAGAGCAAGACCACATTTTCTACTGAGTGGGGGTCCTTTCAGTACACCGTCATGCCATTTGGGTTGAAGAACACACCAACTATATTTTCCAATGTTGTTGTTGGAGCTTTCAAGGAATATATCCACAAATTCCTGGAAGTATATTTCGATGACTAGAAAATATTTCGCTTGTTAAAGAAGCATGCCTCTAGTCTGTGCTTGATGTTGGATACTTGTAGGAAGTACCAAATCTCATTAAACCTAAAGAAGTTCATTTAATGCATAAGATATGGTAATTTTTTGGGATTCCACATTGTGTGAAAATAGGGATTAATGGTAGACCCTATGAATATTGTCGTGATTATCAATTTAGAACCCCCAATAAATGTCAATATTCTACGCTAAACACTTGGACATATAGGCTACTATAGGATGTTCATTAAGGCATATGCGCAGAGTACTACACCCATGGAGAAGTTATTAAAGAAGGATTGTCACCAGAGTCTCGATATCCTAAAGGAAAAAATGGTGATTCCCCCTATTCTTGTCTTCCCCGATTGGAAGAATATATTCCATGTACATGTTGATGCGTCCTCCATAGCCCTAGGACTTGTGTTAGCGCAACCTGAAGAAGGAGATATTAATCACCCTATAGCCTTTGCTAGCAAGAATTTTTCTAAAGAAGAAAAGGACTATGCCACCTAATCTGAATAAGGTATGTTAGTAATGTTGTGCTAATTCCTCCTTCATAATTTGAAACTAATGTCTTATATGTTCTTAAGAGCTCAAGTTCTCTTGTAATTGATTAAGTCCCATGAGTGATTTTTATGTTATTTTTATGAAAAAATTAACATAAAAGAAACATTGAACAGTAGGAAATAAAATTACAGTACATCACCATAAAACACATCAACACAGGGATTTTATGAAGGAGTTCACTCCTCCTATGCTACATCTCCTTGGTCGAGATTCCATGGCTTGGGCCTCTATATTATGCTCAAATTTGCAAAATAATGTGTTTACATCTCTTTAATGCACTTGAAACCCACACCAATGATTTCATAATACTAAAAAATGGTACCTTAGGCTCTTTCCACTCCTGATTTGGTCGAAAAGTGACTGAGTTATGACCTCTCATAGTTTGTCCACAATTTTGTCCCATAAATTTAGTTAACTTCCACTAATACGGGCTATTTGGTACCAAAATCACAACTCTACCAAAATTATCAGACCGCCAAACTAATCCGGTTTAGATTAATTAAACTACATTAGTGCTAATTAAGTGTGGTTAGCGTTAAAACTATTCTTAGTACTAAATCCATATTAGCACTTAGTTAATGGTGATTAGAGATTGACGATTGTGGATTAATTTTTTAGTCTCCATTCTTAAGGTTAAGCCCTCTAGGAGCTCCACCGTGGTCTCGAGGATGTGGTCATGTGCACTGGGGGTTGTCCCCACAGGGATTGGCCCCCTCTCTCCCTAATGGCATAACACTTAAATGTTAAATATATGTTGAATACTGATATGGTTAAGGAACAAGAGGTAGTGGAGCTGGTGGCATATGGTGTTGGCGGGGTAGAGGTCCTATGTTCAACCCCCGTCGGTCCTTCCGATACTTTGTAGATATTTATTACATTTTCAGGAGGACACATGGAGACACCAGCCTTCGCCACATGTCCCCTACCCATTGGCCTTTTTGAAAACCAATAAAAAAAATTAGAAAGCACCATAATTTTGAACTGACTAGATGTTGCCACTTGGTAGTTACGCATTCGACAGAGGAAAATTTACCAAAATTTACCCTGCCCAATCAACATGCCACAACAGTAGTATGGATTGTTGACTAGGCTCCCTGTGATCATTTTTTTAATTTTCAGTAAAGTAGACATGACTCATTTCTGAAGCCATACGGAGTCCATTTCATGTGAAACAAGTTTGGCTGAATTCAGAATGACGAGAACTACACAGTCATTTAGGTTTAGAGTCATTCTGAGAACTTTGTTTTTTGAGCATAATTTTGAGCACCTGATCATTCCCCCCCATTGAAAGCCTTTTGGACCCAGAAATATCTTTCATTAATGAACATGTGGATGAGGGTATATTTCCTTCACCCTTCCAGTCACAATCCACTGGAATTTTCCTAATTTCAACAATTTGAAATTTTCAAAAAAAACTAATATTTTCCCTTGATTCTAGAGACCCTGTCTTGCTATTTTAGACATCGTCATGCTGCAATTTTCTAGAATTTGCAGAAAAAAAAGTTGTTCTTGAAGAGGTAAAATTGCTTCCACCTCGATCGTCAATCAAATGAAACTTGAAACTTTCTCACCTCAAACACTATCGACATGGTGATTTTTAGCTTGTCTTGTTGTGCTTGGCTTGGCTCTTGATCAAATGTGATCACCATCGCCATGCAACATCCCCTTTCGAATATAATAATTTGTGAAAACAAAAATAAGAAATTTTGAACCCAATTGCCCCAGTTTCAAAATGTTTTGGTGCTATCTCTTTGATCTTTGCACTCACTTGCACCAGCACCTTGTTTCCAGCATCGTTCAACACTGATGTGGACCACTGAAAATATTTGACATCTTATTTACCTCTTTTCAAAGGAAACATGTTAGATTCCTGAAACATCTTATTACAAACATTAGAAACTTCAATAAAATCATATTTTTCATTTGATGCATCTTTTTAAAAGGTCTCATTCAAAACATCACTATGCTTGAACATTAACAAAGCCAAATTTTGACTTGCATTCACTATTCTCTTCATTTCTCCTACATGCATAAGAGACAAATTCCCCTTCTTCTTATGCACTCTAACTATGTACTCAATTACATCCTTAAACAAGTCTTAATTATTTTCATGGAGATGAAATACTACCCTCCTATAATAATGATAAGGACTTCCCAACACAATAACTGAAATCTCAAGCGGAACTACATGATCAAGTTCAACTTCATCAAGAAAGTTTGAATTGATTGCAAACCTTATGATGCACTTCCTTGTTACCTACAAGTTGCATTGTTGCATATCCAACATAAAGGATAAGCTCTTGGATGTGTAATAGTTTCTAAATAAAACCTCTTAACTAAGTCTTCAGAAATAAAATTAGCTTGAGAACCACTATCAATAGTGTGTCTATTTTTGTATGTTTTGAAACAAATCTAATATGAAAGAGTTCAATTCTTGTGTCTTCATATTGAGTTACATTAGAATAAATTGAATAAATAGTTCTTGTTATGTGCTTACCTTTCAAACCCATTTCTGTAATCTTGGTTTCATCTCCTGAATCTGACCCTATGTCATGTTCAATAATTGCAGTTGTTTTCTCCTTGTCTTTGGTTTTAAGTTTGTTGGACTTCAACTCTAGATGGAGTTGCCAATGATGAAGATGTTGGACTTCAACTCTAGATGGAGTTGCCAATAATGGTCTTCATCATGGCCATTTTCCAAGAAATTTTTACATGTGATTTTATCTTTCTCTATTTTAATAGAGCCATTTTTCTTTCCCCTTCCGTTAAACTTACCCTTTCCTTTACCTTCATACTGAAGGAAACTATCAATTTTCTCATCTGACTATGATTCCCTATTGCTTCTAGATGTGCGGCCTGAACACAAATATAATATAATTTTATGGGATTGAACATGAGAATATTATTTCTAAGATAAATATGGAAACCCCCAATACAATTTAACAAAGTTTCTTGAGAAGATAAATTGACACCCAAAACTAGTGCTCTTCTCCTAAACTCACGTATAATTTTGAACACTTAGTCCCTTTAGCTGTCTAAAATTTTGTGAGTCCATAATGGCTTTTTTCTTGTAAGATAGAATATAAAATTTCATTTTAATCGCAACAATAAAATTATACCAACACATTGAGATCTTACCGTGCTTTTTAATCTCATATTGTGTCCTTGCTTCCCACCATACAAGTTCTCCACCCTCCATTCTCAAGGAAGCCAATTAAATCTTTATGGAATCCTCTTGAAGGTTTTGAATTCAGAAATAAACCTTCGATTGATGAATCCAATTATCCCAACTTCTCTACTTCCACTTCACCATTATACATCGGTAACTCAACTTTGACATCAAGTTTAAGTAAGGGTGATCTACCGGTTCTTTTTGAAGTATGTGGAGGAATAGATTAAAGGGTTGTGGTAGTGGAAGATGATGAAGAGGAATTTGAGGATGATGGTGAGTATGATGGTGTCGTGTATGGTAAATTTAAACCATATCCATGGCCTCCTCCTCCCGGAGAACCCTCTCCTCTTGGAGGCCTAGAACTTTCTCCTTGCATCCTTAAATTTATCCTCATAGAGGACATTTACCATCTCGGTCATATCAAAAAATGCCTTTCTGAATGCTCTCTCATCTTCTGTCATGGTAGGTTCTCCTTCATGAGACAAAGCTACATCCAATGTCGAATGAAAAAATCATTCACTACTGTATTCTCAGTGAACAGTTATTGGCTCATATTTCTAGGGCACACTCCCAATGTGCATCTAATCCCATATAGAAATGATAACGACAAAAAAAAATCCACCCTGACCTTCCCTTCTCTCTTATGCAGTCCCTCAGGTAATCCATTAATCCCCTTTCGTGCAGTCAGTCGCCTTCTGAGTTCATTGGTGTTGGAGCTAGGATCCCTGCAAAGTAAGAAAGCAAGAAAATAATTCGTAGATCTAGGAAAGGAGCATGCAATTAAAACTATATTTTTGGTTTTAGGGTCTTTGTGGTGTGTTAAAGCCCCTTAATTATGTAATGGGATGGGACTTTTTGAGAACGATGGACTCTGCCCATGGTTCGGTACCATCGTATTGTACACTCCAAATCTATATAAGGAGTCTAGATAGAAGTCATAGGTAGGTAATGAATGATATATCATTTCTGATGCATTTGGATGTCAGACTGAGTTAGAGTTTTTTTTTTGTGTTAGAGGAAAAATCTCCTGCAGTTGTGTGCGTGGAGACCTTATGAAATACCATAGCTATGTGTGCAGGCCCTTTTAGTTGTGTTCACAAGGTGGAAATTGGATGTATACGATAGATATGGATGCTAATGAGTGAACTATTGAGAAAATCTAGTTTATACTCATTTGATTTATTTTTTCTTACTTTTTATGAATTTCTATGTTGAATAAGGGTTTTTTCTATAACTTAATAACGTAGTCTGCTTTATGGTTATTTATTATGTTTAATGCATGAATAAGTAATATCACACTGTCTGTGAGTAATTTCAACAGTTGTGTTGAAGAACAATTGTAATATTGACAGATCTGACTTACGGAGCTCTAATAAGAAGGAAAAGCCCTAAATCCACAGTCTAGTGTCCCTGTCCATGTAGAAACCTAGTTGTAGCGTCCCCCTATATCGCCTCGGGTGAGACATCAATCTGCCCAAGTAGATCATTGCCGAAAGGGCTAGTAATAACAAGTTTTTTTGGAATGCACAGTCACTCTCAACCTGGGTCTAGGCCCCATCAAGCCAAAAAATGGTTTTTTTTTTGAGACCAGGATTTGACTGAGGGATAGCTATATGTGGAATCTATCTAAGGAAAATATTAAAGATTGGATAGCTCTAAAGGAACGTGAGTTTGTTGCGAAAGAAAACAGAAGTTCATGTATCTCTACTAAACACTGGTTATATAATTATATCTATACAAATCAGTACGATATCTCTTTTGCATCATTTTCTAGCGAGTTGCACAAGTGGATCTCAAGGATAGCTATGCAAGTGGGGTATTTTAATAATAGACCTATTGTGTGGACCCTGAATCTGAATGAGAAACTGAAAAACACTAATGACGATATCGCAAGAACTATTTATTATTGGATTGATAACATCCTTGGGGGATTCATTACTAAGTTCTCGATCGAGACATATGTGTCCTAGAGTGAAGCAGATCGTAACCTTTTCAAAGGGCTATGAGGTCAGTAACATAATTCACTGATGTTATGGATTAAAATGCTATTGTGTGAAAAGGGTATAATATGATTGCGCTCAGATTGATGTTTGAAGGAAAAGAACCTGGTGTTATGAGAAGTGGAAAAAGTTTTGGGACAAGCTGGGGAACATGCATTTAAATGGAATATAGACTGTTGTTTTAGATTGAAGGAGGAGAAAGCAACCAATTTACTCCATGAAGTCTGTCACTAAGATATGAAATTCAGAAAAGTGCTGAGGAAATTCACCAACCTTTCACCTTCATCATCACTCTGTTTGATTTTGTCCATCCACCTCCACCTCCACCTCCCTCATTCAACATAATCCAACCCCTAAACATCCCTATGTTCAAGGGAACAGATTACCCTGAATAGTTCTAGTTTGTAGTATAAGTGATATGGAGTTTGGAGAATTTTACAGATGAAGATATGAAGAAAGCATGGTTAGTTAATGTGCTACAAAATTGAGCATTGTCTTGGTACATGAAATATGTTACAACAAATGAAAATGCTTCATTGGCTGAAACAAAAACTGCATTGAACACTAAAGTCAAGAAACTGAATTCGCAACCCTAGTATGTTACTGAGATCAAAGAGATTAAGCAGCTGACTACTTAGGTTGTGTGGGTGGCAGATCATAGATTTAAGATATTTTTGAGTCATATTCGCTTTAATATCCTAGAAGAACATCATAAAGAGTGGTTTATTGTTGCGTTGTTGCCACATATTGGATTTCCATTTTCACAGGAAAATATCGCAACTTGTGTCAAAGAACTAGAGATCGTGATGAAGCTAGAGTCTTCTTCGGTAGTCAATGAAAGCATAGGGGTGCAATAGATTCAGGTTCAGTTGGCAAGTTTGTACATGGAGCTCTAGCATATAAAGAAGGGAAAGGAGGTTTGCCTAGAGATGAGGATGAAGGTATGTTGTATCAAGTGCAAGGTTGAGGATCACTACAAGGAGAAGTGCCATGCTTTTAAATACTATTTGGGTGTTGGGATTCCAAGTACATTAAAACCTAGATCGAGTATAGGGCCAAGTGCAGGACCTAATGTATGGGGTAGTATCTGTGAAGTTGTGGGCCAAAGTTTCACTGATTTTTGTCACTTATTGAAAAATTTGGTTTGATTTTCGAAGCAGCCACTCCGAAACTTTTGTAGTTCAGTTGGGAACGATGAACAAAATTGTAGGAGCTATGATCTAATGCTACAGAACAATCCCGACGCATATCAAATGCAAGTATAAGGTCACAAAGCCATGGGTTCACCAACTTCACGAGGGGGTTTTCAAAGCCAAGGGCACGACCGAGGAGGAAGCATAAGGCGTGAACGAGTTCATATCATATGCTACAACTATGGAAATACTATACATTTTGCTAGGGATTGTCAGAATCTTAGTGCAATTTCCTTTAAGTATTGTAAATAATTTGGTCATGAAGTCAAAGGTTATCCCATTTTGTTAGCGAAATTGTAGGAGAGGCACAATGAGTAGCCAACACAAAACATACAAATGATGAGGGTGGAACGTGTCAACAAGATTCAAGTGTTAACATAGTCATGTGTAGTGGTATGAATACTGGAGGAAACTGCACAGATGGGCATAGGTCTGTACCCGAGACATGGGTAAGGACACCTGAGGATAAGATTGATGGGTTTGATGTACAACATGAAAAGGAGACATTCATGGCAGTGAATAAACCGATTATGACGCCTAATGCTGTGTCATCGACTATGCGAAGATAGTTGTTCCTAGTAGAAAAAAAACTTGAAGAGAATGTTGAATTCAAGGGAGTGGAACCATCAATCCTAGCATCTTTCGTTGAGATGAGCATGAAGTTGTTAATGTACCAAAGGGAATTATAAGGATTGCAGGAGCCGATTGATAACTTCACTGATAAAGAAGAGATGCAGATGGAACAATGTGTAGTAAACAAAGTGTACAAGGATAAGAAGAGAATTGGTCAGGAGATGTGATTAGCTATGCATATTATAGAATATATGATGGATCAGGTCATTCTAGATCTGGAATCTAGATCTGGGATCAGATGCTAATCTTCTGCCAAAACAGACATGGGAGCGGATGGGAAAGTCAAAGTTGCAATGGTCACCTATTCAGTTGAGGATGGAAAATCTGTAGAGGACCATCCCTATGGGGCGTTTACAAGGAGTGAGCGTAGATATTGAGGGTGAAAGTGTGTTGGTTGACTTTGATTTCATCAAGATCATTGATGATAGTAATACATACCATGCACTATTAGGATTTGACTGGCTTATGACATGGATTCTATAGTAAACCTCAAGAATAGGTAGATGATATTTAAAAGGATGGCACCCTAGTTTTTTGGGCCAATGGATCCCTCTGAAAGTGCACGTTATACAATACCTGTCTAGCATGGGTATGGTGATGTTGTGATTGATTAAATTTATTATCTTGTTGCACAGGACGAATGCTAGATTTATCCCACTACATATAGAATAATATGTTCGGAGTGCAATATTTCATGCATGTATAATTCTGATGAAGAGTTGGAGAATTGGTAGAATAGATAGCAATAATTAACCACGAAGTGTTGTAATAGGGTTACAAAATATTTGTGATGTGTTAGGTCAGAAGTGCATGACTTGTGCTTTTATGATTGAATGGGTAATGTTGTATTGTTATTGGAGGAAATTGAGTAGAAAGTGCCAGATGAACAAAGGTATGAGGCTCTTGACTTCACACTAAGGTCCACTCAAGCCTGATGGTGGGGCACACACAGGGAAATTTTTCTAGGATGGATGGGATTTTACAAGATGATAAGGCTAGGATTTGGTCAGGTTGACACGGAGGTCAGAAAGTGGTATGATGACCATCTGGATTCATGTAAGGACTTGGCTCGCGTGACTGAATCTTGGGGAATGGAACCTTAGCCATAATGGGTAGACATGTTCTTTCACTCATTGGATACGATACCTCAACAATGGTATCCTGAAACGAAGTTGCGCCATGGAACCATGGATTGGAATGAGATGATAAATGGGTTTCTATTAACATATAGCTTCCTTGATGGTTGGGAGTGAATTAATGAGACTCTGCAAGGAGTGAAAGTAGGATTATTTTGCATTACTAAGGAGCCAAGGACTTGGGTACAACCTGAATGGGTTGCGCAGTTTTCCCAGGCCTAGGAATGTTAAAATTTCACCACGGAGGAAGGCGAGGAGGATCCACATGAAGTTCATATCCATGAGTCCAAAGGACAATGAACCATTGTAGGGCTTAAGATAGAAATGTTAGATGTTTTACAACCAGTCATGATGCAACCAGTCAACATAGTCTTAGAGGTAGAGCTCAAGTTTTCCAAGATAGGGGACTATTGGAACGATGACATAGTCAACAAGGTCACTGAGCTACTGCAATAATACCAGGATCTATTCACTACAAAATTATTGAAATTAAAAGGCATTTTGGGCGATATAGGAGTAATGCACATAATTTTGAAGCCTGATGCCAAACCAGTTAAGCAGTGCCCATATTGGTTGAACCCAAAGTACAAGGAGAAAGTAAGGGAAGAACTTGAAAAAATTCTTGACACTAGAATCATTGAACCAGTTGAATTTACCAACCAAGGAACCCCTCTTAATGAGAATCCTAGTAATTTTCCTTTCTTTGGAAATGTTGGTCCTTCTTATATGGCTATATTATCATTACCTAGATTTAAAATAGGTTTACCGATATGGTTATTTTCAACTTCTTTGGCCCCAAATACTCCAATTGTTCCACCTCAACTGAATGCTTCACCTCAACAGAGTTCACCATCTCCACATCACCAACCTTCTGTTGACACTTTACCTTCTTTGTCCAATATTTCTTCCTCCATTTCTTCCTCTTCACTTGGTAAAAGCCTTGACGCTAGTAACCAGGTAGCTAAGAAGAATAAGAAATGGAAGAAGAAGAAGAAGAAGCAGGATAAGAAAGAAGTCAACCAACCAACCATGGTTGTAAGTGTTAGTAGTGTTGAGGAAACCTCCAACATGCATCATAAACCCAAATTCCTTTGCAAGATTTGTAAGGGTGACCACTTCCTTATCAATTTTCCTAGTATTCCAAAGGTCTTGGAAGTATGGTCAGAAAAATCTCATCAACTCACTATTGATCAATCAACTAGTGATAGTCAAGTTCCTAGGAAAAAGGGTAAAGGTAGGCTTCCTTGTAGGTTATGCAAAGGGAGTCATAAAACTCACATTTTCCCTCACATGGATGAAGCCTCAAAATTGTTGGAAAACCTTACTGTTCCATAGCAAAAACTTCCAACTGGTTACCATCAACTTTCTCCCAACCTACCGTCAACTGACGGAGTGATTGATCTAATTCCAAGTACAATAAATCCCACTCTTCCATTGGAGAGTGAAACTGATATCCTTCAGGTTGATGATCCATTAGTTTAACAAGTGGTCGACTCAATTTCACATTCGGTCGATCCCATTCACCCTGTAGAGAGTGAACTTCATACCACTTAGGTTCTTCTTGTTACATCAGATTCTTCTACTCCAGGGGGCATTTCACCTGTTCCTACAGAACCCCCTCCAAGTACCGAGGTATTTTACTTTGATTGGAATAGACTGACAAAACCTCGTCTTCCTTCTTCCATCCCTTTCCAAATAATTGTGTAGGCTTGTTGTAATAATGTATGTCGTGCACATGTAGATGGAGGTGCTTCTGTTAGTGTTTTATCCTCAACTGCTTGGAAATCTTTGGGTTCCCCTCATCTTGTGCCTGTTACGTAGAATCTGAAAGCTTTTAACAAAACCATTAGTGAACTTTTAGGGATCCTTCCTAATTTTTCTATTACTTTGGAAGGTAAAACTGTCTGTATTTCTCTTATAGTAGTTCGAGGCCCCTCAGATTTCAATTTACCCTTGGGTGAGACTATGTCTATGCAATGAAAGCTGTCGTATCGACACTCTTTTGTGTGATGTATTTCCCTCACAATGGAAACATTGTGACTATTGACCAACTTTCATTCACTAGTCTTGATTCGAATAACAAAAATTTGACACCCCTAAATTTTCCTTATACTAAAGTGGTATCTACCCTACCACATGTTAATTATGTGGCAACCAGTCCCATGTTTTCAATTGCTGATGCAAGCGAGCCTCTCACTATTTGCTCGACTTCCTATGACTTAGATCCGGTAATTGACATGGAAAACTCTATGGGATTATTTGAACATTATTTTCTTATCCCTTTTGAGTCCCTTGACATGTGTTCCTTCCAGAGAATTGTTCTTCCATCTGATGAAGACCTCTTAGAAGCCACGATCGAGGTGTGTCCCTTGACATGTGTTTCTTCTATTTGGAAGCCATGATCAACAGATTTTAGAGAGTAGATATGAGGATAGTTCTTTTACTATGTCAACCTAATTAGAAAATGAAACAGACCCATGAGGATAGTTCCTATTATTGAGTCAACCTCGTTAAAAAATGAATCAGGTATGAGGACAGTTCTTTTCCTGTGTCAACCTCATTAAAAAATGAATCAGTAGGTTATGTAAGTAGATTATAAATAGTATTTTATGAGGATATATCCTGTGTTAACCTTGTTAAAAAATGAAACAGGTCACCTTGGGGATGGTTCTTTTCTTGTGTCCACCTTGTTAAAAAATGAAACAAATCCTCTCCTAGTCAATTCGAGTCTTTCATCTAGTCTCGTAGATGAACCTTCATTCCATCCAGCTATTAGTAACGATTAGTCTACTTAGTTCAATGAAATGAAACTTTGGGGGCATGTGCTCTAGCAAGTTACGCTTGGGGGGCATTAAAAACCCACTCTTAAGCATAGTTTTCCTACGCTTCAAGCTTGTGTAAAAATGAAACAAACGTATCTCAAGCACATTTTTCCTACGTTTCATGCTTGTGTAAAAATGAAATTACTTTCAAGCATGATTTTTTCTCTATTTAAAGCTTGTGTAAAAATGAAACCACTCTCAAGCACAGTTTTCTCTTTTTCAAGCTTGTGTAAAAATGAAACAAACCTATATGAAGCATAGTTTTTCTCCATTTCAAGCTTTTGTAAAAATGAAACCTATCTTGAGTCGAATTCGGTTATTATTTTCAAAACTCGTTAAACTCATGAAAATCCCAAGATTATTTTACTATCTTTCATTCTCGTAAAACACATGAAAATGATGAGTTCTTTCCGTCTTTTCCTACTCGTAAATTAAATTGAAATTCAGCCATATGAGTATATTTTTATCCCTTTTTCGAACTCTTTAAAACCTATGAAAAAGCAAAACAAGAAGAGTATACTTTTATCACTTTTTTGGGCTCTTTAAAATTTACGAAAAAGAGAAACCATGGAGTCCTCTTTTAAGCCCTTTTTAGACTCTCTAAATATGAAAAGATTGCCAAGTACTTGACTATTCGAACTCGTTAAAGGAAATGAACAGTTGTCCCTTCAGTATAAGTTTACCCCTTTTCCGGACTAAAATGGAATATTTACGAAAATGGTATACATTGACTAATCATGGTCAACAGAGTTCTCTCCTACATTATTTTATCCTTTTTCGGGCTTGAGAGACTAAAATTACGAAAAAGTACACCCATGGAGTTTTCTTAACTTTTTTCTTCTGACTCCCTAAAAATGAAAAACACCGAGTTTCTCCTATACTGGACTCGTTAAAATTTAACAGTAAAGGACTTGTCGATTACAAACAGGAACGGGCCACTCCTTAGCATTCGATTTTAAACTAATTTGGACTCATCCAAAGGATGAGCTTATAAACAAGAAAATGTTATCCTCCTCAAGCTTGTCAAAAATAAAGAGGTACTTGCCAGAAATGGTGGGGGCAAAAGAGAGAAAACGAATCCATTTGTTACAATTTTATTTAAAAGTAGTATACCACTCTTGAACATGACACTTTTTATCACACTTTTACCTGGGTTAGGAAAATCCTTTGCCTATCAGTTAATCAAACCACATTTAAAGTCTTCAGCCAGTTTCTAGGCATTAGCTTAGGGAAATTGTTACCAAACCATCTGCAGTGTCGTTATGTGTTCAAGAGGATAGTCAAACAAACCATTCATCTGAAAAAAATTGTCTCCATTCGCGTTGACCATCCTTGAGTCAGTCCTTGCAAAGGATTTATTCAAAACTTGATCTATGGTTTCGTGTCGTGAGCTTTCTTACGAAGGATCACTTTCTATCGATGACACCTCATCATCTAGGAAGTTGATCTAGAATCTGTCAATACCTTGGAATTTGCATGCCTTAATGGAAGGTTTCTCACCTTCGACGACAGGTTGCATCATTGACCTTCGATCGAACGATTCCATGAAATGTTTGACTTCAAATCACTTATTCAAATTTCATGGATTGTACTGAGTACTTTGAGAGCCATTGTCATTATTGGTAGTTTCTCTCACACTTTTTAACAGTTCACATCATTGACTGATAATCAAGTGGTTTCTACCATGTTTGACTTCGACACAATCAATCGCATGGATAGAATCGTACTAGTTCGGGTAGTAGAAATCAAGACCCTAGATCTAGTTTCCACCATCCAGACTGCGAGGAGTTTTATTATTCATTATGCAGTAGACTATTCATTACAGATGGTTGCGTCCATGTTGTGTCTACACTATTGATGTAATATTAAAATCATTTCTGTATCAGAACAAGTTTATTTAGTTTTGATCTGAGTATGGGAATTCCTACCTTAGTGATGATATATATATATATATATATATATATATATATTATATATATATATATATATATATATATATATATATATATATATATATATATATATATGATTTGCATTGAATGTTCTTACAGGGTTCCAACTAGGGTGTCCATAGGCTAATCCTTGAAATGATAAAGCACATCACTCTTCGAATGCTCTCAGACTTCGCACTTTAGGGGGCAATTTGTTACACTAAAATTTGTCACCATGACATTTTAGTACTCCCTTAGAAGTCTACAACATCAAAGTTCCTAAATTCAAGCCTTGAAATTCAGAGAAAAGCTCATAAAAGTCTTAAAAACACTTGTACCACACTTTCTCTTAGCATTGCCTGTGGTGCCACATGTTTTGGCTATAAATAATATGGAGCTGAACGCACTTTTTATTCATTAAGGGTGCGGACCCCCGTAAAAGGTAAATGAAGGTGGAAAGTAACATTTAGAAGCCCAGCAGTCAAATCTGGAAACTTGTAGAAGAAATTATTTGGTCGAAGGTTTTCTCCTATCATGTATGTTCATTCCTCCATTATGGGAGCCTACCCCTTGATTTATGGAGTCCAATCCCTTCAAAAGAGCATTCTATCCCTTCTTATGTGGAACCACAACCTCCTCTCTTTTCCTGTAAATTGAAGCCATAGTGCAGCTTCAAAGGTTGGAGTTAGAGAGACTTAGTGAGTTAGACTTTGAGAATTTTTGAGGAGAAATGCTGTAGAAACTCAGACTCCCTTAACTGATCATTACATGAGAATGATTACACACCCATGTGATTTTAGCTGAGAGAGTGAAAAGCTTGTCAGAGTAAAGGAAACGCCTGTTCTAGACCCCAGGAAGGCCTGTACAACATCAAGGCGAACACGGTTGTAAGGCTCTTTCTTCATTAAAGATAATACGAATGAATACCATTTTCTCAAAGAGTTCTTTAATTAAGTAGCTTTTTTATCATGTTTTATCAATGATTTATTTAATTAATTATCTTATTTCTTGAATTCTTGATCATCTTGATCGATATATAATTCGTGAATTAGTTTATCCTATGTAGGTGCTATTGATTTTTTCCATGTTTGCGATTACAGATATTTGAGGACGACTCTTTCAAGAAATTGGAAATAAGATCATTACGAATAGCGATGGACTACAGGTAGGTCTTCAAAACCTCTATTGTATCTAATTCTGAATCGAATATTATCTAGAGAAAATAGTTTTTGTTTGTTTGTTTGTTGCTAGCTGTCCGTAGGACACTTGGGAGGTTTGTCTTGTCAGCAAGAACGACTTATCCATCCAACAAGAGTCTGAGTGGGTTAGCTCGATGGTGGTCCAGGAGAAGAGGACTAAAGGAAAGATAAGAATTAGTGTTGATCTTTGAAATCTCAACGATGCATGTGTCCATGATTTGTTTCCCACTCTATTCATTGATGAAGTTTTAGAGAATGTTGGTGGGCAGGAATCTTACTCATTTACGAATGGTTTCTTCGGGTATCATCATATCAGGATTGCACTGAAAGATAGGAGAAAGACCACCTTTACTACTAAGTGGGGGTCCTTTCAGTGCATCTTCATGACATTTGGGTTGAAAAACACGCTAGCTATATTTTCCAGGGTTGTTGTCGAAGCTTTCAAAGAATATATCCATAAATTCCTGGAAGTATATTTCTATGACTGGACAATATTTAGTCTATTAAAGAAGCAAGTTTCTAGTCTGTGCTTGATGCTTGATACCTGCAGGAAGTATCAAATCTCCTTAAACCTAAATAAGTTCATTTTCTGTGTACTATATGGTATTTTTTTGGGACACATTGTGTGAAAAAAGGGATTTATGGTGGGCCCTACGAAGATGGTCCTGATTATCAGTTTAGAACCACCAACAAACGCAAGTAGCTATGCATGATGCTCAGACATACATGCTACTATAGGAAGTTCATTAAGGCATGCACGCAGAGTATTACGCCCATGGAGAAGTTATTGAATAAGGATGTCAAGTTATACTTGGATGAAGATTTTCACTAGAGTCTCGATATCCTAAAGGAGAAAATGGTGACTGCACCTATTCTTGTCTTCCCCGATTGGAAGAAGATATTTCATGTACATGTTGATGCATCATGCATAGACCTAGGAGCCATGTTAGTACAACCCGAAGAAGGAGATTTTAGTCACCGTATAGCCTTTGATATCAGGAAGTTTTCTAAAGAAGAAAGGAACTACGCCACCTGATCTAAATAAGGTATGTTAGTAATGTTGTGCTAATTCCTCCTTTAGATTTTGAAACCAAGGTATTATATGTGCTTAAGGGCTCAAGTTCTCTTGCAAGTGATTGAGTCTCATGAGTGATTTTTATGTTATTTGTATGAACAATTTAACATAAAATAAACACTTAACAATAGAAATGAATTACACTACATCACCATACAAGACATCAACACAGGGATTTTATGAAGGAGTTCACCCCTCCTAGGCTATATCCATGGCCTGGGCCTCTATATTATGCTCAAATTTGAAAAATTATGTGTTTAAAATTCTTTTCTTCTCCTGAAACCTACACCAATGAGTTCAGAATACTAAAAAATGGTCCTTACACTCTTTCTACTCCTAATTTGGTCTGAAATTGACTGAGTTATGGGATCTAACAGTTTTTCCACAATTTTCTCCCCTAAATTTAGTTAACGAGATAGTTGGTACCAAAACAACAAATCCACTGAAATTATCAGACCGCCAAACTAATCCGATTTAGATTAATTAAACCGCATTAGTGCTAGTTAAGTGTGGCTAGCGCTAAAACTGTGCTTAGTGATAAATCCATATTAGCGCTTAGTTATTACTAATTATAGGTTAATGATTGAGGATTAATTGTTTTATCTCCACACTTAAGGTTAAGATCTTTGGGTGCTCTATCGTGGTCTACAGGTTACGTCATGTGTAGTGGGGGCTAGCCCCCCTCTTTTGTCAATGGAATAACCTTTTAATGTTAGATATATGTGGAATACTGGTATGGTTAAGGAACATGAGGTAGCGGAGATGGTGGCGCATGGTGTTGGCAAGGCGGAGGTCCTGAATTCAACCCCCATCAGTCATTTCAGTCCTTTGCAAATATTTTATTGCACTGTGTAGAGGGAACATGGCGACACCAGCCTGAGCCACATTTCCCATTCTCATTGGCCTTTCCGAAAACCAATAAAAAAAATTCCAAAACACCATAGTTCCGAACCAAATAGATGCTTCCACTTGGTAGTCAAACATTCAACGAAGGAAAATTGACCAAAATTTACCCTACCCAGTGAGCATTCCACGTGAGAAGTATGGATTGCTCATTGGGCTCCTTGTCATCATTTATTTCATATTTAGTAAAGTGAACATAACTCATTTCGGCAACCATATGGAGACCATTCTCGCTAAATGAGTTCTGCTGAATTCATAACGATGAGCACTACGCGGTCATTCAGGTTTTGATTCATTCTGAGAACCTTGATTTTTGAGCATAATTCTATGAACCTGATAATTCCTCCCCTATGGAGACTTTTAGACCCCAAACTATATTTCATTACTCAACATGTGGATGAGGGTACAGTCCCCTTACCCTTCTAGTCTCAATCCACTTGAATTTGCATAATTTCAACAATTTGAGATTTAAAAAAAAATAATCTTTTTCATTTATTCTAGAGACCCTATATGGTTGTTGTAGACATAGACATGCTTCAATTTCCTAGAATTTGTAGAACAACAAGTTGTCCTTGAAGAAACAATCTTTTTTCCACCTCGATCATCAATCAAAGGAAACTTGAAAACTGTCTCAGCTCAAACATTGTCGACATGGTGATGTTTAGCTTATCTTGCCTTGTGCTTGGCTCGACTCTTGATCAAATATGATCGTCATCACCATGCAACATCCCATTTAAAATACAATACTTTTTGAAAATCACAAGAATAAATTTTAAACCCGATTCCCTCTTTTTCATATTGTTTTGTTGCTTTCTCTTTTACCTTTTCACTCACTTGTGGCAACATCTTGTTTCCATCATTATTTGACACTCATGTGGACTGCTGAAAATAGTTCACATCTTGTTTACCTATTTTCAAAGGAAACATGTTAGAGTCTCGAAACATATTATTAAAAACATTAGCAACTTCAATGAAATTATCTCGTTCATTTAATGCATATTTTTGAAAGGTCTCATTCAAAACATCACTATGCTTGACCATTAACAAAGCCAAATTTTGACTTGCATTCACTATTCTCTTGATTTCTCCTGCATGTACAAGAGACTAATTCCTCTTATTATTATGTGCTCTAACTATGTAATCATTTCCATCCTTAAACAAGTGGTACTTATTCTCAAGGTGATGAAATATTTCCCTCCTATCATAAAGATAAGGACTTCCCAAAACAATATCCGAAATCTCAAGTAGAAATACATCAAGTTCAACTTCGTTAAGAAAGTTTGAATCGATTGCAAACCTTAGGATGCACTTCCTTGTTACCTACAATTTTTCATTCTTACATATCCATCCTAATGGATAAGGTCTTGGATGTGTAACAATTTTTAAATTTAACCTCTTAACTAAGTCTTCAGAAATCAAATTAGCTTGAGAACCACTATCAAATAGTGTGTCTATTTTGGTATGTTTTGAAATAACTCTAATATGAGGGAGTTCAATTATTATATCTTCAACTTGAGTTACATTATAATAACTTTAATAACTAGTGCTTGTTATGTTCTTACCTTTCAAGCTGATTGATGTAATCTAGGTTTCATCTCCTGAATCTGAACCTAAGTCATGTTCAATGATTGCAACTGTTTTCTCCTTCTCTTTGGTTTTAAGTTTGTTGGGCTTCAACTCTCGATGGAGGTGCCAACAATAGTCTTCATCATAGACACTTTTCGAACAATGTTTACATGTTAGTTTCTCTTTCTCTATTTTAATAGAACCATTTTTCTTTCCTCTTCCATTAAAATTACCCTTTCCTTTACCTTCATACTGAAGGAAAATATCATTTTTCTCATCTGCACTATGTTTCCCTCTTTCTTCTAGATGTGTGTCTTGAACACAAACCTCATCTAAGTTTTGGGGATTGAACATGAGAATAGTATGTCTAAGATAGTTGTCAAAACACCCATTATACTCTAATAAAGTTTCTTGAGAAGATAAATTGACACCCAAAACTATTTCTCTTCTCCTAAACTCTTGTGTATAGTTTTGAACACTTTGTCCCCTTTAGTTGTCTAAACTTTTTCCAGTCCATAATGAATTTTTTCATGTAAGCTAGAGGATAAAATTTCATTCTAATCACAAAAATAAAATTGGACCAACATATTAAGATCTTACTATGGTTTTTAATCTCATATTGTGCACTTTCTTCCCACCATACAATTGTCTCACCCTCCATTCTCAAGGAAGCCAATTGAACCTTTATGTCATCCTCTTGAAGGTTTTGAATTTCTCAATAAACCTCCAATTGACGAATCCAATTATCCAGCTCCTTTGCAGTCACTTCATCATTATACATCGGTACCTCAAATTTTAAATCAAGTTTAAGTAAACGTGATTTACGAGTTCCTTTTGAAGTATGTGGATGAACAAAATGAAGGGTTGTGGTAGTGGAAGATGATGAAGAGGAAGGTGAAGATGGTGGTGGGGATGATGGTGTAGTGGATGGTAGATTTATACCATCTCCATGTGCTCCTCCTACTAGAGAAACCTATCCTATTGGAGGCCTACAACTTTCTCCTTGCATCCTTAAATTCCTCTCTTCATTGAGTACCTTTACCATCTCAGACATATCCAAAAATTCCTTTCTGAATGCTCTCTCATCTTTTGTCATGGTAGGTCCTACTTCATGATAAATGCTCACTGAAGACTCAAATTCAACTTGAGGAGGTGCTAGTGTTGAAGACTTTGGAAACCTCTTCCTTCTTCCTCTTGACCCAACTGTAGTGATATCAACTAGCTGCCCTTCTCCTCTTTTTAGTTATAACCTTGTAAGCATGCCACAAAATTTCAAACAATTACATCCCTTATTGAAAAAAAAAATATAAAGCTCTGGTACCAAAATACCAGAAAACAAAGTATATTAAATCACCATAGAACACATAAACACAGGGATTTGATGAAGGAGTTCACCCCTCCTGGGATACATCTCTTTGGTCCAACTTCCATGGCTTGGGCCTCTATATTATGCTCAAATTTCCAAAATGATGTGTTTACACTCCTTTTCTTCTCCTGAAACCTACACCAATGAGTTCAGAATACTAAAAAATGGTACCTTTGGCTCTTTTTTCTCCTGATTTGGTCAAAAATTGATTGAATTATGACATCTAACAACTTGTCCACAATTTTCTCCCCTAAATGTAGTTAACTGCCACTAATTTAGGCTAGTTGGTACCAAAATAGCAACTCCACTGAAGTTATTATACTGCCAAACTAATCCAGTTCAGATTAATTAAACCACATTAGTGCTAATTAAGTGTGGTTAGCGCTAAAACTATGCTTAGTGCTAAATCCATATTAGCACCTAGTTAATTGCGATTAGAGGTTAACGATAGTGAATTAATGGTTCAATCTTCGTGCTTAATATTAAGCCCTCCGAGTTCTCCACTGTGGTCTCTAGGCTACATTCACGTGCATTGGGGGTTGGCCCCCCTCTTTTCCTGATAACAAAACATTTAAATGTTGAATATATGTTGAAGACTGATTTGGTTAAGGAACAAGAGGTAGCGGAGACGGTGGCACGTGGTGTTGGCAGGGTGGAGGTCCTATATTCAACCCCATCTACTGCTTTATGTCTTTTTCAAATATTTCATTACACTTTGAGGAGGGAAAGTGGTGGCCCTAGGCCGGGCCACCTGTCCCTCCTCATTAGCATTTCTGAAAACCAATAAAAAAATGCCAAAACACCATAATTATGAACCAACCAGATGTTTCCACTTGCCAATCACACATTCAACAAAGGAAAATAACCAAAATTGACCCTGCCTAGTCACCATGCCATGTCAATAGTACAGATTGCTGACTGGGCTCCCTGTCATCAATTTTTTGTCTGTTTAGTAAAGGGAATAAAAATCATTTCTAAAGCCATACTGAGTCCATTTCGCGCGAAAAAACTTTTACCAGATTTAGAACAACGAGCACTATGTGGTCATTTAGGCTTTGTTTCATTATGAGAATTTTGTTTTTTAGCATAATTCTAAGCACCTAATCACCACAAAAGAGCGAAAAGGGTTGGAAATGGTATATGTGTTGCAAAAATATAGGCACTATCTCTTGGGGGCGCACTTCAAAATGTTCACGAATCATTCTTCTTTAAAGTACTTCTTCAAAAAGCCTGTGTTTGGGGGGGAGATTTTCTTGAATGTCAGACTAGGCCATCTGTCTAGGATTGAGGTAGGGGAGGAACCAATGAATATTGAGGAAGGATTACGTGATGTGAAATTTCTCACTATCAAGGTTGCAGATAAACATTTCATGGATATCATTTAGTTTCTGTAAGGGGAATAACACCTAGGGAATACACTACACAGTATAAGGAGGAGTTGGTCGTAAGGATGACAGGATTTACCCTGATTGGAGGACACTTGTATAAAATGGGGGTTGATGAAATTTTGTGAAGATATGTTCCTGATCCTGAATGACACATCATACTCATTGAAGCACGGGGCGAGGTCACTAGAGGTCACTACAGATTAAAATCTACTGTACAAAAGATTTTTCATGTGGGGCTATGGTGGCGTATGAAACATAAAGATTAAAAGGCATATTGTAGCACATTTAATGTTTTCCAGAGGACTGGAAGACCATCACGAAGAGATGAAATGGAGTTGTAACCCCAAGTAATGTTGCAAGCTTTCAATAAATGGGTGATTGAATTAGTAGGTCCAATTGATCCGTCGGGAAAGAAGACATGTGCATGGTACATTATTACTGCAATTAATTACCTCAGTATAATTGCACTGTGGACATGGCAAAAAAATTCATTTTTGAGGATATTGTGTCTTGGTCTGGTTGTCCGAAAAATTTTATGAGCGACTAGGGAACACATTTCCTGAATAGAAGTATCGAAGACTTGATGGAATAATTGAAAGTAGGTGACCACAATAATATGCCATACGACCCCCAAGAAAATGGCAAAGTAAAATATCTCAACAAAATATTGGATAACACACTAACAAAAGTTTTCAATGTTAACCAAAATGATTAGGATCTGTGCATTCCTACTATATTATGGCCCTACCGAACTACCTGTAAGAAGCTTATAGGCTAGACCCCCTTCCGATTAGTGTATGGCCAAGAAGCAGTGATGCCAATGGAGTATATCTTCCCTATTCTTTGCATCACAGTAGAAAAAAATATGGTGAACAATGACATTATGGAGCAGAGATTGGCTTAAATACTTGAGTTAGTAGAAAATTGGTTCATCACTGGATTTCATCAATGACTTCAGAAAGAATGAGATAAGGCATGACATGATCTACATATTAAGAAAGAGACACTCAAATATGGGGGTCCTTTTTTTTTGTATGACAGTAATTTTGCAAAATTCTGAGGAGAGCTACAACTACACAAGCTAGGCCCATATATTGTTCGCAAGGTAACAAAAGGAGGTTAAATCTTGCTCGACAAGGTGAATGGTGAATTTTTCGCTAGTTGCATTAATTTTAGTCACTTAAGGTTATATAACGATGACTTCGTACCTAATATTTCGAAATGAGTATATGGCTGGCATAGTTACTTGATGCTCTGCATGATTCATTAGGGACATGAGACTTTAGTTGAGTTTCAAACACAAGCGAACATGAATCAAGTGATCATGAATCAAGTGAGCATGGATCAAGCAAGCAAGGTTATAGAATATGGAAGAAAAACCTGTCCGTCGATGCATTTCCCAAACTGAAGATCAATGGTGGACCACCATTGTGACTTGGGATGAGTCACAATTTTGTGTTGGGGGCATGTTGGAGCTAGGACCCCTGCGAAGTAAGCACATAAGGAAAGACTTTGCAGATCTAGGAGAGAATCACGTAGCACAAAGTATATTTTTGGTCTTATGGGATTTTGGGTGGGTCAAATCCCCCTAATTATGTAACAGGGTGGGAATTTTTGAGAATGTTGGACTCTACCCATGGTTTGGAACCATGATATTGTAAATCCAAATCTATATAAGGATTCCAAATATAAGTCATATGCATGTTATGAATGATATATCTTTTGTGTTGTATTTGGATGTCAGACTGATTTAGATTCTATGTTTTGGGGCTAGAGAAAAAGTATCTTGTAGCGGTGTGCTTGGAGACCTTAGGAAAGACTGCAGCTGTGTGTGCGGGGAAGAAAGAGTATGTATGAGATAGATCTGGGTGTCAATGAATGAACTATTGAGAAACTCTAGGTTATATTGATGTGTCTGTTTTTTTCTTACTGTTTATGAATGTTTATTCTGAATAAGGGTTTTGTTCTGTAACTAAATAGCGTAGTATGTTTTATGGTTATTTACTTTGTTTAATGCATGAATAAGAAAGATGGTTCATTCTATGAGTAAGTTCGATAGTTGTGTTGAAAATCATTGGTAATATTGATAGATCTGACCTGCAGAGATATGATAAGAAGGAAAAGACCTAAATCCATACTGTAGTGTCCCTCTGGATGTAGAAAAATGGTTCTAGCATCCCCCTATATTTTCTCGAGTGAGAATTTGGTCTGCGAAAGTAGATCTTTGTTGAAAGGGCTAGTAATAGTGGGTTTTGTTGGACTGTGCAATCACTTTGAACCTGGGTCTAGGTTGCATCAAGACAAAACTCGACATCCCCTATCCTAGGTGATCCATCCCTTGGCAAGGCTTCCTTGCATTATAAGATATAAAAACCAAGTTATATACCTGCCTCAAAACCATCATATCAGTAATTATCATGATCATGGTAATCGATCGATACTATTGGGTAGCATTGTCCAAAAATGCCCCTACTCCTAAAGTGCTTTACTAGCATATTGTTGTCGATTGCAATTCGTTTTACTACCACGACTAATGCTTGCAATGAGTTCCAACCACCCAACAAAGAATTTCCATGCTTCCTGTACCAAGTACATAGCTTCCATTAGATTAAAAAAAATTGAAATAAAATCAAATCATACCACATTTGTAGCTCATCAACAAGGTACACTTGCAATTCTATCTACTTCTTGTCACAACAATTCAATATAACATTTTTTATCTATCATAGTGTATAAACATATCACATCTGGTTGGCTCAAAACATAACCATCATAAATTAAAATCATGAATCGCATGAAATCACCATAACCATAATCATAAATCACATGTAACCATAATAAGTCATAATCACATATCACATGCATAATAAAACTGAAATAAAATACTGATACTTATCCTTCATCGGTCCTTACGTTTGCCTTTGTTCTTTTATACCCATACCAGATTGGTTGCCACACTAGGAAAGCACTCAATGTCTATGCTTCTCTTCAATCATGTACACATACACACGTTATACATCACATGCACATATCCACACATGGCATATGACACCAGAAAATACATGCATCTACCCCTGGCATGCAACATGACTCAATGCATATATCTACATATTATGTAGAACACGACACATATACCTACACCCATTGCACAATAAAAAAATCACATATACCTACATCAGGTGTACAACACAACACAATATATATACATATACATAGTACAACATAACGAATACACATGTCAGAATACCACGACTACACCATGCACATACATAGCATTGCATTCCCAAAACACAACACATGCGACATGAAAAAAATATCACATGTATGCTAGTACCATATGCAAGAAATATACATAATACCATTTATACAGATCACTACCTGCACAATGTGTGCACAACATCACATGTATACGACACCAACTCAATAATGTGTACACAACGTGAAATGTACACTACACCACATGTACAATGTGTACACAATACAACATTTACACAACACCACATGCATGACATGTACATGACACCACATGTACACAACATCACATGCACGACATGTACACAGTACTACCTGCACACAACACCACATTTACAACATGTACACAACACGATATGTACATTCATGCACACAACACCATATGTATATAGTACCATATGTACAACAAGCACATAACACCATATATATATAGCATCACATATACAACATGTTAATAGCACCATAAGTACACAACACCTCATATCCAACATGCACAACACCATATGCACACAAACAACATAGCTAACATGTGCACAGTGCGATACGTGCACAACACCGGATATCCAAAATGTGCATAGCACCATCTATACTTAGCACTTCATATATAACATACACACAACACCATATATACAACATGCATACAACATCATATGTACATAATACTAAAAAGGTTACATGTACACATCACCATAGGTACAATCGATGAATATACAACATGGGTGACATACATAGAAAAATAGTATTGTACATCGATATACCACACACTGACCCCACAAGAAATCTTGCTTCTGGTGTCTTTCCACTATCCATGCTTATCCTAGGATGCTGCAGATCACACGAATTTCACTTCGTTGATCTATCCATCAACATTACCCGTCCATAACATAACATAGGCATAGTACAAGCATATAACATGAAATCATATCCACATGATACTGACATCATAGATCTATCAAGGTGACTCTTCCACTTGATTCCTCATAGCCATGAACCTCTTCATGCCCTTCACTTGCATAAGAAATTATTCCTCCACAAGAATTATCCTTGAAAACCCTATTATATAGTGACATACATACATACATACATACATACATATATAATAATTAGCATAAAACAATCATGATCCTCTCAGACAACATCATACATACATACATATACACATATAAACCATCAATCATATAACCAGCAAGATCGATGATGACCCTGTCAATCAATGACATACATACATGCATATATAGATATAGATACATCATCATAATTATGATCAGAACATTATTAATAGATATCATAAGGTCTAGAATGAGAGAAATTCCTTCATCCATGCATAATATGCACAATATTGAGAAAAATAGTTCCCAACATATACAAGAAATATGATATCTTAGATCCATTTACTTTACCTTTACCATGATTGTCTTTTCATTGTCCATTTACCACAATCGTCTCAACAAATCCACCTGGTTGTCATATTCTTACATTCCATTACATTGTCTCATGCACTGACCTCCATTCATGCCTTACGTTACCTATTGGATTTTCATTTAGCTCTTCCTGAGCTTCATTAAATTCCTCTTTCCCCAAAACAATTCCTGAGACTCACAATACATAAAAGGAAAGAACAAGAACCAATAAATAACAGGACCACAAAAACCAATAATAATACAACAATACCAATCAAAGTGGTATGGCCATACACTATACACAATTAAAACCACATATCAATAACAAAAAATTAAAAAATAATAAAAGCACAAGACTTAGCAACAAACACCATGACTTAATCCCCATTGTTCCCAATGCCTCCAAGTGAAAGCTCAACCAAAGCCTTCTTTAATATTTCATGGAAATATATTTTTCCATGCAATGCCCTACATCATACTACATAATTGTTAGTGCATAAATAGATATAACAATGTTGTGAAACGAGCTCCAAAAATAGAAGAAGAGAGAGATCAACGCCTTAGAAATCAACCACTTCGAGGGGGCAACCATCAATACATTACATTTATGAATAATTCTTGGATGATACAAATGAAAAAACCTCTTTTATATATATAGGAGTGCATGGGGCCACAACGTAATCCTAGCCGACCTAACGATAATAATTGAAGGGCACAATAATAACAATATGGGGGTTACAGGGGTACAAAAATAACAATAAAGGGGTTACACTAACAACAATAATGGACTATACTAGTAATATAGGAATCTAACATGCTCCCCTCCTTCAAAAAAGTGTTGTCCTCAATGCTTGAGTATCTCCGGGTGCTTTTGTATGAAATTCTCATCTTCCCATGTAGAATATTCAGTGGATAAGTTCTTCAATTTGATGAGATACTCTGAAATTGATCAATTTCGTAGTTGTCAAGTTCTTGTTTTCGTGACTGCTTTAGGTTCCAATATGGTTTTTCCTTCCTCATCAAGTTCTAGCAATATTGTTTGAACTGGAATTTTGTCCCCTATAACATTTTTGAAGCATGAAACATGGAAAATTGGATGCACTCGCGCAGAAGCAGGAAGCTTCAATTTGTATGCCATAGTACCAATATTTTGCAAAAACTTGTAAGGACCATAGTACTTTGGTGATAATTTATTATCCTTCTTAGCTTGCTTGAGGGACATTTTTTTGTATGGTTGTAGCCATAAAAATACCCATTCTCCCACATCAAAACTTCTCTCACTACGATGTTGATCTGCCTGTTGTTTCATTCGATTTTGTGCCAAATTTAGGTTCTCCTTTAGGAGTTGGAGAACTTCTTGTTGATGTTCGATGTGATCCTCCACTGCTTGAACCCTAGAATTTTCCCTTAAAGAAGATGTGATAGATGGTGGATGATATCCATAAAGTGCCATAAATGGGGTCATTTTTGCTACAGTATTGATGGAAGTGTTATACCACCATTCAATGATAGGTAACCACCTGACCCATTGTGCTTGCTTATCAGATACAAAACAAGGAAGATATCCTTCCAAACATTTATTCACTATCTATGTTTGACCATAGGATTGAGGATGATAAGATGAGCTATGAGCTAGCTGAGTACCTTAACAAGAAAATAATTCCGTCCAAACATTTCCTGTAAAAATGGAATCTCTGTCACTTACAATAATCTTCGGGTTTCCGTGTAGCTTTTGAATTGTTTCCATAAATGCAGTAGCAACTGTACTCACTTTAAAGGGATGAGATAATGAAAAAAAGTGTGCATACTTTGTAAGTCTATCAAATACCACCATGAGGACACTCCTTCCTTCGGACTTAGGTAAACCTATGATAAAATCCATTGAAATCTCCTCCCAACATTGACTTGGAATGGATAAAGGTTGTAGAAGACCCGGGGTCTTGATTGTCTCAACTTTATTTTGCTGGAAAACCAAAAATTCTGCCACAAACCTTTGAATATCAGATTTAAGGCCATCCCAAAAAAATTCATTCTTCACCCTATGGTAATTTTTTAAAAATCCCGAGTGTCCTCCTAAAGGAGAAGTGTGCAACTCCAAAAGAATATTTTCTTTTAGTTGGGAATTTTTGCAAATATATAAGCGATATTTGTACCATAAGGAATCATTTTTCCAACTAAATCTATCATATGTACTAGGATCTTGCTGCAAATTTTGAATGAGAGTCCACACTTCTTCTTCCTTCTTTCATTCATCCCTTGCTTCAGTTATCCAAACTGGTTGGATAATTGAAATGGCACAAAGCAATGTTTCCACCTCTTCATCCTTTCTTAAGAGTGCATCTGCAACCACATTTAGCTTCCCTTTTTTGTAGATGATTTCAAAGTCATAGCCCAACATCTTTGTGACCCATTTTTGCTACTCTTCTAAAGATAGTCTTTGTTATAAAATGTGTTTAAGACTATCATGACTATTTTTTACCTTGAAATGTCTTCCCTTTAGGTAAGGTCTCCATTTCTTTAGAGCATGTAGTATTGCCAACATTTCCTTCTCATAAATATCCTTTTGTAAGTACTTTTCTTTTATTGAACGACTTTCAAAAGCAATGGGTCTTACTTCTTGCATTAAAACAACACCAATTCCATTTCTTGAGGCATCATATTACACAATAAAGGTTTTTGTGAAGTTGGGTGTAGCTAAGACTGGTGCTAGGCGCATTTCCTCTTTAAGATGTTGAAAGGACTTAGTTGTTTCAGGAGTCCATGAAAATGCATATTTATTCAATAAAAGTGTTATAGTTGCTGCTATTCTCCCACAATTCTTAACAAAATTGTGATAATACCCTGTTGAACTGAGAAATCCGCGCAACTGCTTTATGGTTCTGGGGACTTTCCATTCCTTGATGGCTTTAATTTTGTTAAGTTATACCTTAACACCCTCATGAGATAAAATATGACCCAGATATCCCACCTCTTGTACTTCAAAGAAATATTTGGATGTTTTTGCATATAATTGTTTCTCCTCCAATAGTTTGAGCACCTTGTCAAAATGTTGAACATGATCCTTCCAAGACCTGGTGTAGATTAGTATGTCATAAAAAAATATTAGCACAAATTTTCTAAGGAAGGGTTTGAAAATGAAATTCATCAACCCTTGAAATGTAGTAGGTGCATTGGTAAGGCCAAAAGGCATGGCTAAAAATTCATAATGACCCTCATGAGTTAAAAATGCTATTTTTAGAATATCTTTAGTCTTCACTCTAATTTGATGATATCCTGAACGAAGATACAATTTGGTAAAATAAATTTCTCCATGCAATTCATCCATTAATTCATCAATTACAGGAGTGGGGAATTTATCTTTAATAGTGAGCTTATTGAGCTCCCTATAATCTGGACACATGTGCCATGATCTATCTTCCTTCTGCACCAATACTACTAGAGTAGAGAAAGAACTTTGACTAGGTTGAGTTATACCAGCCTCTAACATTTCTGCAATCATACATTCAATTTCACTCTTTTGGACATAAGGATATCTGTAAGGCCTAATGTTTGGAGGAACACTTCCTGGAATCAAATGAATGGCATGATCATGATCAGAAATAGGTGGGAGTCCTTTGGGAGTATCAAACACCATGGAATGATTGTCCAAGACTTTTTAGAGATCTATAGAAGTAGATGATTTTGATGTTGGAACTTCCATTGAGCATAATTATGCAATTACTCCTTGTTTTTATTTCTTCAGAAGCTTTGTCATGACATTATAGCTTATTATATTTCCTGGCTTCCCTACGATACCATGTAATTCGATTTCCTTTCCTTCCGAAAAAAATTCAAGAAAATTTCTTGAAAATTAAAAGCTACCGTCCCCAAATATTGTAACCATTGTACTCCTAGTACAACATCAGCACCTCCCATTGGGATGGAAAGCATTGGAATATTCAATACATATTCCCCTATGGCTAGCTTGATATTATGGAATTTTCCATAGAAGTTTATAGTTCCTCCATTCCCAACCATCACTTGACATTCTGGTGCTGGGTATAGGAAATAATTCAATTCCTTGGCTACCTTACAATGAATAAAATTGTGGGTACTACTTGAATCAATAAACACTATTACCTTTTTCTTCTTGATGTCCTACTATCTTGAGAGTTTGAGGAGTGGAAATTCCAATGCATTACATGATATGGTCAGACTTATTTCTTCTTGTTCTAGGGTTTATTCCAGGTGTATATCCTCTACTTTTGAAGTTTATTCTTCATTTTATTCCTCCTATTCACAATCTATGTAAAATAATTTCTTCTCAACACACTTATGACCTTTAGTGTATTTGCTATCACAACTGTACCAAATCCTTTTTTCTCTTTTTTCTTCCAATTGTTGTGGTGTCAACCTTGTAGGTTGTGGAAGTCTAGGAGTAGCAACACTTCCATCTTTATAGATGTGAGTGGTAGGCTTCCTTGTCGCCATAATTTTACACTCCATTTTTCTTACCAACCTGAATGCCTTCTCTAATGAATTAGGTTCCCAAACGTGAACTTCATGTTGGATGTTATCCTTTAAAGTACCTATGAAGACATCAATCATGTGTTCCTTTGGAATATCAGTTACCCTTATATTCAATTTTTGGAGTTCCTCAATGTGCTTCGGCACTGAACCCTTTTGTTTGAGATGTATCAATTGGCTAAAGAAGGTGTTGCTCTTTGTATCCTCATAATGTGCTACCATTTCCTCCGTAAAAATTGACCAAGTGAAATTTTTTTTACGAGAGAAAAGCCATCGATACCATACAAATGTATTTTGTTCTAAATGTAGAGTTGCAATGTGTACCTTTTGTGCGTTTTGCACATTATTGAGATCAAAATATTGCTCCATCTGTAGTATCCATGTTACAGGATCCTTGCCATGAAACTTCCTCATATACATCTTTGGAATATGATGGTTCTTCCATCCAACATTAGAGTTTATGAAATCACGATTAACATTTATTTTCTTCTCATCATGAGTTTCCTCTACTATCTTTTCGCCATTAGGAAAAATTTCTTGTATTAACTTTGTCAAACCTTCCATGTCTTCTTTTAGGTCATTCTTCATGTTTTCCATGTTGTCTTTCATTTTTTTTCCCATGTCATCCATCTCAGCTTCCATGCCAGCTTCCATGCCTTTCTTCAAACCATCCATATTATTCTTCATGCCATCCATCTTCTCTTCCATGCCCTTCTTCGAAACTTCCATTTCATTTTTTGATGCTCTTTGCGAGAGCGAAATTTGGTGACTTTCTCTTGTAATTTTGATAGATCATGTTGCATTTATGCATCTTCATGAGTCATAGTAGAGTACTCTAAGGGCTTAATTGGTGTTGAATTATTTTTAGGAGGAATTTCAAAAACCAATACTGAAATGTATGCTCAATAGGCCCATGGACTTACTTCAATCCGATTTTTTTACACAAGACTTATGCAATTCAGAAAAAAAAAATACGCACATTTTTCTTGCTTTTGAGGAGATTGATATTGAAACTGAATTATCTCTGTGATTTCAGATCTTCAATATCTGAAATTTGGTCCTGCAGTAGCCCTATTAGTCCTCTTTCCAATTTCATAGACCTGACCTGATTTGGATTCTTGAAGACAAAGTTGTGCCCAATATCCTACGATGACCTAATTATGGACTGGTTCAGTACAATGAACTTGTATGTCTTTTCACATGTCATTGTTTCATCCTTCAGCTCTGAAATTGATACACGGGAAACTAAAGTCCATTTACTTGTAGCCACTTATTATAGAATTCAAATCTGATGCTCAGAGAGAGAGTTATGAATATTTTCTCATGATCACCTCTTTGAGATGAAATTTGGGAGCCTAAAAAAGCTCTAACTTCCACAGACCATATACCTGAAAATATTGTGAACCAAGCTCTGAAATTTTGTGAAAATGTTCCTTATGATTTCGGCTTCGCAGTCTAAATATATTAGCTTCTAAAGCCTCGTAAAAAAACGTTATAGTGAAAAGTCCTTGATGACCTATTTAGGTTAAATTCAAGAGCCTCCAAAAATACCTAACTTCCACAGATCATATCTCCGAAAATATTGCGAGCCAAGCTATGATATTTTACAACAATGTTTCTTCAAATTTTAGCTTTGCACTCTAAAAATTTCATATTCTGCACCTTTATAGAAAAAAAGTGATAACGAATATGCCACGATGACCTGTTTGGAGCAGCGAAACCCTAGAATCCAAAGCTCTGATACCAAAAATTGTGAAACCAGCTCCAAAAATAGAAGAAAAGAGAGATCAACGCCGTAGAAATCAGCCACTTCGAGGGGCCAACCTCCAATATATTACATTGATGAACAATTCTTGCATGATACAAATGAAAAAACCTACTTTCTATATATAGGAGTCCATGGGGCCACAATGTAATCCTAACCGACATAACAATAATAATTGAAGGGCGCAATAATAACAATATGGGGGTTACAGGGGTACAACAATAACAATAACGGGGTTACACTAACAACAATAAGGGACTATACTATTAATATAGGGACATAAAAAACAATATATCAGTTATCTTACCTTGATACTATTGAGTCTTACTATATACTATCACATCACCTCGTTGTTAGTTATATAAACAATTTAACTATTAGCTTGTCATGCTAATACCAAGCATGTTTCCCTACAACTATTCACACATGTCAATTACATGTTCCAAATATCAAGGCATCATATCTATTAACTAAAATCAACCTTTTCCAAGACTAAAAAACATATCATAATCAACTAATAGTCATAAGACATAATCCTACCACTATCACCTTCTTATACTCAAGTACATATCCAATATCTAAACACATAGAGAATTAGTGCAACCATATTAAGGCCAAATCATTTCTTCATGCAATCTCATAGACACAAACTCATATCGTGCAACTAATAAAACATGCAAATAACAAATAGATGAAATAATCAAGCATTCAAGTACAAAGTAGGTGACATAAGAAACTCATAACTTAATATATCTTAAAGGAGGTTATCTTTTCTACACAATCAATCTATATTAGTACGATATAACTTCACAACACATCAACTCAAACCTAAACAAGGTCATGTTATCCATAGCAGTAACTAACTAACATGTTCGCCTCATAATTTCATAAAAAAAATTTCATTCATACATAACAATAACAGATGCATAGTCAACCTAGATTAGTATGACATAATATCAAAAATAAGTAAACTCATACCTAAATATCATAAACCTAACCATATTCCTAGGCCAATCCAATTTAGCATTATACATATGACATCAAATATTAATTCTATAACCCTAATCATCAAGTTAACTAACATATAATAACAACAAGTTAACATAAAACATGCTCATCAACAACATATAACATAATCATCGAGTTAACTACAAGTTAACATATAACATATTCATCAACAACATATAAGTTATATAACGTAAAACAACAATAGCAATGCACACCACCACAGGTTACTATCGTTCATGATTATCTGACGCGTGCATATTACCATAATGATACACTAGCATCTATCGTACATGTAACCACAACAACAATAAACTAAAAATCATGTAAATAAAAATAATACTCACAAAAACCATGAATCACATACATCCATGCTTGTATGATGAACTTCTCTTACCCCAAAATCCATTGTTGCAACTTCTCTTTATTCATATCCTACTCCATCTCAGCCAACACATTAGCATCATAACATACCAATATCATAATGATGACCTAATTGAATACAATGACCTCATGATGCATGACAACATCAACCATGCCAACTTGCATGGAAAACACATAAGCATGAACAACATGTAACCAAACATGAACTACCAATGCATGTACGACATGTAACGACATGTACCCAAGCATGCACAAACAACACCCAAGCATGAAAAACATGTAACCAATCATAAACAAGGAATAGATGTACAACATGTAGCAATATGTAAGCAAGCATACATAGCCAATACATAAGCATGAACAACACATAACCAATCATGTACACTGATGACGCATGTCCCAACAACACCAACAACATTCCCATGGAAACATCACCGTAACAATAACCAACACCATGCATATGAAATAAACACACATACACCAAATCATATTATACATGCATGCAACCAACATAAAAGCATGATCAACAAATTCCCATCTAGCCCGGGGGTTGAACCATGCTATGATACCACTTTGCGGTATCAAATATCAACAAAAGAGAATAGGAACTAAACATCACCTAAGAAAATGGATATTAGACACCACCCAAGGAGAGTGAAACCATGATCTAATACTACTCTATAACACCCTCTTCTCACATCTACCCAAGTAACCAGCCAACTAGGGTAAACATGCAACAAGAGGCTACTAACAATAGTAAAAAATGATGAAATTTGTGACTAGGTGACTAAAAACGTTAGCCACCACATTTATTTCAAGTGAAATACTATTAAATTTGAGCAATTTTAAGTGACCGAACTAAAAATGACTAACTTAAATGACTAATTTAGTCTAGGGATAAAATATATGACTAGATAATAAGTGAACAAACTAAAAGCGACTAACTAAAATGACTAATTTAGTCCATGACTAAAATAAATGACTAGATAATAAGTGACAAAATTAATAATTATTAAAGTAAATGACTACTATAGTCCAAGAATAAAATTATGGCCAAATAATAAGTAAAAAAGGTATATGAATTAGTTATTTATGTTAGTCGAGTCTGAATTAGCACGCATTTATGAAAATCATCATCAACACCTATCTTCATGTGCTCTACATCACATAGGCTAACTTCATGTAAATATTTATTTTGTTTGCAAGTTTATGCGAGCCTTGAATTGACTGCATGACTAGCTTGTGACTCTAGTAGTCACGACCAGTAGCATATAAGCCATCAAAATATCAATCACATCTGGCCTAGGCCGCATGCCCCAACCCTTACCATGGATGGATTTTTGTCCATGGAGTTTCAAATTGACTACCTTTACACCACAAAGTGCCTTAACGAAACACCCTATCATCCTCTATTCTATGCCTCATAGACAACTAGATGCAAATATTAATTCCATTGTTATTTATGGTTTTTTTTCCAATACTTAAATTTTATAAAGTTTTAACCATGTCTAAATTTTAATTGAATGGTAGTTTTGGTTATATTTTCAATACTTAAATTTTATCCATTTTTTTTAAACCGTCAAAAAACCTATCATAACTTAGTTGTCAAACCAATAAAGGGGACAACCATCACTCGTTGATATCCTCTAATTCAAGTTGACTCATCATTTTTATTCAAGGAAAACGACGCCACACGTAATTACCCATTAGTGGTCCATAAGGGGGAATGATTTTACTCCTGCCAGATATATTTAGGTCTTGGGTTGTTACGTTGTTTCTTCCGAAGAAAACAAACTCTAAGCCAAGAAAAAATAATTTAAACATACTCCGGACCCTTAATTTTATCCATTCTTTTATTAGTTATATTTTCTTTAAGGATAAATATTTATAATTTTTTTAAAACATTTAAATAGCCTTATATTTCATTTACCAAATTCAAAAATTATATATATATATATATATATATTTAAATTTACAAAATTGAAAATACATTTAACATGATATCATAGGGAAGGTAATTACCAATTTAAAATTCATATAAAATAAATTAATAAATAAAGCCTCCCACTAAAATTCATTGTTTCTTTGAAACGAGACTAGTGCTAGGCTATCAAATGTGTAAATTTTGTATTAATTTTATATTAATTTTGTATTAATTTTATACTCCAACTCCAATTTGCATAAAATCCATATGGACATGCCAACCCTAATGACTGGAAAAAAAAGGCAGTCAATTGATGGTAGGAAATGGTTTGGCACATTTTGCAGATACTTGAATTAGGTGGTGTGAATGAGGACTGATGAGTTCCGCAGAGCCAAAGAAATTGCATGATGCTGCAGAAACATTATTGCCCGTGGAATGAGACCAGAGGAGAAAGAAATGGGCTCTTCTGCTAGTTTTCCTCTCACGGTAAGCCTCAAACCACCTCGGGTTCTGACTATTTGGGTTCGTTTCTACGTCAACTATGTCTCGGAAAGCACTGATAGCTAGGTTTCTTTTTTTACTGGGACAGAAAACTGCACACTATCTATGTATTTTGAATATGTGGTTCTTGCTGGGTATAGTAAGTCAAATACGTTTTCCCTATTTTAAGTATTGGTTGTGAATTTTCAGGGGGAGGGGGGAATTCAAGAGGGAGCTGGCTTTGGAGCTTGTGACGTGCTTGTGAGTTGAAGTGGTGTTTTCACTACTTTCACTGGGTCTGTTTGTTCGGGGCAATGGTTTTCTTCTAAAAAATGCCCCTAGAGGTGAATGTGGAGCTTCTCCACATCTTGTTTCTGGATCTTATTTCGGGTTTCCTCCTCTATTCGATAGTGATAACACATTTTAGATCTGATAGTAGACGCCCACATGTGTAATAATTCATCCATTAACATAAATTTTGGACCGGATAAAAACTCAGACTCCTCATAATTCTCATACCAGCCTAAACTTTGCTATATGTGGCATAAGTGGATTGATTCCTTTATCATTCTAAAATGTGCAAGGATTTTGGTTTCCATTGTTGTAATCGTTGGTGGATATGTATGGGATATTGTTGTTGTTTTTTCTGCCATATCAAGCTCTGAAAAATTAACATTTCCACATGATTTACTCTCCTAAAACTTCCAAGGATTTTTCAGGCACCACTTGTTTTTCTGGTGATCCGTTTATCTATTCTCCATGTTTGCATGCCTGTCACCTTTTTTGAGCTCAAATACCCTGTGACTTGCATATTGGCACATGCAAATATTCTGACATTTCCCTCCTCTCCAACAGTACATCTGGCCTTCCATTGGATCTATTGGAACTCTCTTGAGGATCATTCTCTCTGAAAAATCCTTTTTTCAACTGATCACACTTTTCAATATCCGTCATTCTCTTTGGGCCTTTAATTTTCTCTTGTTTTCCCCCTAAACATTCCCTTTATGGCATATCATACTTCATCCTATCTGAATCCCAAGTGGTTACATCAATTAATTTATGCCTTCCCTGGTTTGTTCCTCAGGATTGAAACATTAAAGTATTCCAAACTGCTTCCATATTAGTTGGGTATTTTAGTCTGCTATGCTTGCTTCGATTCTTTTCTAATTTGGTTTTTTCCCATCGATCAGATGACATTGGGGGTGGCTGGTGCAAAAATTATTACCTCTTGTGGTGGAGCCTTTAAATTTCTTGCGATCGCAACAATATGGAGGTGGGTAATGACAATTTTGGGAACAACACATCCGCCCACGAGGCATTCATCCGGGTAACGCTGGACACTGAAAAAGCTCATGCCATACAAAAGGCCTGACAAATATCTTCATTCTATTCTGAGAAAGGCTCTCTCCCTTTGACTCATTTCTTTCCTCCTCGGACTTATCAGGCTGGTTCTCACCAGTGAATGACTAGACATGGAAAGAATTCTGGAGATGTTGCTCGGTCCTCCAACAAGATACTCTAACCAGCTCCTGATATCAAGGTTTTAAGCTTTGGTTTTGATGATTTAGGGGGTTAGGTGACGAGTTTACAGAGACGTGCTCTTGTTATCTGCTGGGTGTTTGCTAACATGCCTGAGAAAGACATGCAGGGATGGGTGAAAATGATTTGGGGTCCTTTGGTCGGGTATCCTCCTAAAGTCATACAACTCATGAACTCTTGGTTTAGTATTCACTTCCTATACTCGGAGGATGTAAGAAAATTTCACAGCAAAAATTGGGTTTGGGGTCGGAGTTTTCTGTAGCTCCACAAATGGAACATTGGCTTAGATTCCATCATGGAAACCCCTAAGAACAACCTTGTTTGGGTGAAGCTCTTGGGTTTTCCTCCAGAATTTTGGACTAAGTTGGCTCTGTTTATGATTGGGAACTCTATTGGGAGAATTTGGTATATTGACAAGACCCCTTGCTGACAGTCTATCTCAAAATTTTTTTGACCATCACATGGTTGATATTTTCCCTTCGCCACTCACCCCGACCTAGACCAATCATAAAATCGATGAGGATTTTGTTGTTAAAGACTGGATCGGTTTCTGGTACATGAAAGTGTGCTTGAACTTCTTGGTAACTTGTGGTTTTTTGTTATTAAATCTTATCCTTCCGACCACCACCCCATTTGTCTCAAATTGCATTCAGAGCCGGTTCGTAAATTCCTTCCCTTCAAATTTAATAGAGTGTGGTTGGAAGACCCTGATTTCCTGGCCATGGTATGATATTTCTGGAAATATGATGGGGATGGTGAAGGCTGATCGACGTCACATGTTTTCACCCAAAAACTTCAAGAGTTGACGGTCATGACTAAGGCTTGGGAGAGACACAAGAAATATTAGATGATTAAAGAACTTCAATCCATTGCCATACAAATTGAGGACATTTTCATTTCAATGGAAATTCATAATCCTAATATGCAATCTTAATCAACATTATTTACATTAGAGAAGCGTAAAAAATAAATGTTGAGAGTACAGGAAATCACCTGGAAACTAAAGAGCCAGGCTAATTGGCTCCATGATGGTGATCATAGTACCAAAATTTTCCATCATTATAAAAATAACAGGAAAAAACAAAATGAAATTTGGTAAATTGAGGCTGAGGATGGTACCCTTGTGCAGTTGACTCCAAATATCCAAAGGGAGACCCTTAAATATTTTTCATATTTATACAGTTACAGGGAAGAGGTTGGACTACATGACCAATATTGGGTGCTTGATAGGTATCCTTTCATGTTTTATGTAGTTGCTAATGAGCATTTGGGCAAGCTTGTCACAAAGGATGTGATTTTTTCTATTCTAAAATATTTTGCTCGGGACAAAAGCACCGGGCCGGATGGCTAGTCTGTGGAACTATATCTTCATTTCTTTGATCTTATGGCCGAGGGCATCCTTAATGTAGTTAAATAGTACTATATTATTGGTCGTATTCTGGGGGATATAACTTTTACCTTCATTTCTCTTATTCCAAATTCCTCTCTCCTGAAATCCTTCAGGGATTTCAAACCTATCTCTCTTTGTAACATGATTTATAAGTTAATTTCGAAGGTCATTGCACAAAGAAATTTTTTTTCCCTCTCAGTTCATATCTCTCGTGAACAATATGGATTTCTCTTAGATCATCTCATCCATGATGCCATTGCCATAGCTCAGGATTGCTTACATTCTATTCACACCAAGAAAAAGGAAGCTATTATCATGAATATCGACCTCTACAAAGCTTATGACATCGTGGATTGGTCCCTCATTCGACTAGTTCTTCATAAGGTCGGACTGTCACAGCATAATTTTCAATGGATCTTGGCCTACATAGAACCGGTTTGGTTCTCTGTGATTATAAATGGTTTTCCCACTGACTTCTTCCATGCTGGACGGGGCTTCGTTAAGGTTTCTCTCTCTCACCCATTATTTTCATTTTGATCATAAATGGGTTCAACACTCACATCAAATAAGCACATATAAGGGATATTTTTGAAGGCATTCATATCTCCCAAGGAGTCTCGGTCACTCATTCCTTTTTTGTGGATGATATCTTGGTTATTGGAATTATTTTGAGAGCCCAATGGCCTTCCCTGAACTACATATTATTCAGATATGGGGTTGCATCGGGGTTTGAAATCAATGGATGAAAATCTCTTATAATATATGCTTATGAAAATAATGAAGGCTTAAAAATTATTGATAGAATTTTTCAAGTAACTCTTGTTCTGCTCTCTGTAGGCCTCACTTATTTGGGATTCAGACTGAAACCTTGTAGCTATCGCAATAAAGACTAGTTCTGGCTTATGGAGGAAATCAAGAAAATGCTGAATACTTGGACTTATAAGCGGCTCTCATTGGTAGGCCACTACATCCTCATCCAAGTTGTCCTTCAACAACTTCTTGTTTATTGGGAACATTTTTTTTCCTTACCTTCTCACATTTTCTCCTTTATTAGGTCCATTATATGAAGCTTCGTATGGTTGGGCGCACGAGGCACAAAAAAAATTCACCTCTTAAAGCTGGATTCGATCAATATGCCTAAATAGCTCGGTGGTTGGGGAGTAATGGACATATGTTTTTTCTCACGGGCTCTCTTAATCAAATCTCTCTGGCAGGTAGTCATTGGCCCGGGTCTCTGGCCTATTATTTTTCATGCTAATTATAACTTGAATCAAGATTTGTAGCATATCTATGGGTTTAAACCTCTCCCCAAGCGTAGAGGTTCTTATATCTGGTAGGGGTTTAGGCCTCTGGTAGACCTCTTCTCAAGAAGGTTCACATGGAACTTCGAGAATGGTCATAGTATTATTTTCGGAGCTGATAGCATCTGGGGTCTCCCCTTTGATTTTAATCTGGAGCTCCATCTCAAACATGCTCTTTCACGAAAAAGTATCTTCTTCTTAAACTAGGTTATTTCCCACTAGAAATAGGGTTGCTCGATTTGGAAGTCTACTGCACAGCTCGCACGGACAGGTAGGGCTATGGTTGAATGGAAATTTGTCTCAAATATGTTGAAATTGGGTGGTTTCTGTTTACACCCTTTGGGGGACAGGATTTTTTGGGATGGCAGGATGATTAGGAATTCCATTGTGGTGGTTGATATATATGGCCCCCTCATTTCACTCAAAACACAAGATTTGGAACAATCATTTCTCAGGAAATTCTGGAAATAAAAATTCCTATCAAGATCATCTTATTCGTCTGGCTTACTTGGAGGAACAATATCCTCAGTTCGGAAAATACAGTTAAGTGTGGCTTTCAAGGGCCTGGGTGTTGTTCGTTTTACAAGAATTCTTATGAATCAATTACACATCTCTTTCTTGATTGTACTTTTGTTCTCAATATTTGAAAATTTTTTTCTAACCATTTTCAGGATAAAAAATGGCGGCCTCTTGGTATTTTACAATGCATTTACACATGGGCATAGCTAGGTCCAAAATACAACTCTCTCCTCCTTTTTCTCATATGGGAGATATGGTTGGCTAAGAACAGAAACAACTTTGAAGGAAGGAAGATTATCCCTCACTGGATCTATCTTTCAATTTTCTCCTGGTTGGATACCCAAGTTTTTCCTCCCTCTCCTCCAAAGGATCTTACACACCACCTCCATACTCATTTGGTGATATTTCTAGTTGGTTACTTAGATGGGACTGAAAAACAGGGCAATGATGGGTGTGGGGCTTGGATCAAGCTTGACAACAAGGTACAATTTCACATTTTCTGGAATGGTGGTGTCGAAACAAACACTAAGGCAGAGCTCCTTCCTATTTGGAGTTTGTTTTGGGTGTCTTACATTTTTCAGCTTGCTACTATACACATCCATGGTGAAGCAAAAAATGTCATTGATGGGGTGAATGGCCTCACTAATTTTCAGCCTCTTGGCCTCCAGAGTTGGCTTAACTGTGTCAAATATCTGCTTCAATGTTTTCAGACTTCTCGAGTCCAACACATTTTCAGGGAGGGAAACACTAGGGAAAACTCACTCTCTAAGGATGGGTTACTCGAATATTTTGGGCACATTCAAGTGCAACAATATCTCAGGTAAGGACAATTGCTTAACACTTTTTCCATCCAGCTTCCATAATCATCATATTTTTGGGTTCCATATATGGTTTTCTCTTTTCCTCTCCCTTTTTTCTCGGATTTGTTTATATGCACATATGTATATATCAACCAGTACCTGCTTTCGCTCTATTATAGTTCTTTATGATGTTCCATTGATGATGCCTGCAACATTTTGGAAATGATAAATTGTAAATGCATGGACAATTACCAGTTCATACTTGGACATGTTTTGTAACATTTGAGTATTTTGGAGGATAATCCATTGTCAAAATGTATTGTTTTTTTTTCTCTAATATATAACAAATCAGTGTCTCTTCCTCTCTGAAAAATAAAGACTCATGAAGTTCTAATTTGAAGGTTTACCTAGGCCATAGGGACTCATAGACTTCTAATTTGAAGCTTTACCTAGGCCATAAGAGGAAGGGTGATCGACTTCTCAAGAACTAAGGAACTGACTGCAATTTTAGTTTTAGGGACTTGCAGACTTCTAATTTGAAGATTTACCTAGTCCATAAGAGAAATTCACATTTTTTTTAGGTTCCATTTGAAACAAAATTTCTTAGAAATGGAGGGTATATAGATCGAAAATCTCTGCATCAAATGTTTCCAATATTCTTAATTTCCCATGTGATCGAGTCACCTTACACCCAACTACATTCTTTTCAACTTGAATGTCACTGCATAACCTTCAATGAATAGTAGAACGGGGAAAAGCACACAAAACCATGCGGAGGGCCAAAATGGCCACTGTTGGCGAGCTAGAGGAAATCATAGATGGAATGGTGTGTACCCTTCCATACCTTACTCGTTTAAATTTTCATTTTTTCAAAATTTTTAGGGCCGGGGGAGGTCAATAAATATTTCCTATAGATATGAAAATCAGTTCAATACATGTTCCTTTCGCATAATGACATATGATGTTTTCACACCTGCAATGACCCCAATATATTTGAAATCCTGACTTATTTTGATTTTGCAAAATCCAAATTTCTGATGTCTATCACATCATTTGATTATGGAAATAATGCATCTAATCCTCCCATTCTCACAATAGAAACAACTTATTGTGCTCTAAAAATTATGTCTCACATTCACTCCTTCTAGTTAGAGCGCAACCAAATTCTAATTCTTTGGAGCTTTGTACTTTGTGACAATGCCAATTAGGGTCACAGTCTATTGGGGATTGTGTTATGAATTTCCCTACAAATGTCATATGTTTGTTCAAGCTCCCATTGGCTTTCTTGCTGCAGGTCACTCAATGGGCCTCGATATCATAGTTTTTCTCATAGTGTTTGGGCCATGACGCCCTTGGTATTCAGTTGCATCCCATTTTATTTGGCAGTGAGGTTTCACTGTTATCTGTTGTTGTTTATGATGCATTTATCATTAACCATTTTTCCAGCTCCCATACTATGGCTTCCTTGTTGTGATTTGTCATTCTCGTGGTTGTTTAGGATCAGTTGGCAATCTAATATCTGTTTGTGCTTTTAGCATGTTTTTCCCTGCACACTTGTGTGGAAGTTTGTGGGTGATGGAATTCTTCCTGACCAGGCATGTGTTGTTCCCTTGTGAATCAATAATAAACTTCTCTACTTTATGTTATTTTTCATGCTTATGTTTTCCTACTTTTTTGAATAGCGCCTTGCTCCAAAAATAGTAACATAAATATATATATAATATCATGTTTCTTGATTTAAATATTCTCCTAGTTGTAAGATAGATTAGACTAGACCATATCCTACATATAGATTAGAAGAATTCAGTGTTTTCCCTTTAAAAATCCATGCCACATCCAATAATAATAACTGTTGGACCAGAATCCAGATGGGTTCCTGACTCCAAACAATATAAGTCTAATTGGGACTCTAAATCAAAGAGAAACCCTTGCCATTGAATAGGGAACTTTTTCTTGCAAAAATATTTAGTGAAAATTTGGGCACCGATGAAATGTCAATGTTCAGGTTTAGAATAAAATATTACTAAAAAAATTGAACTCATAAATGAGATAAGGCATATTTAGAGAGAAATGGAATATAAAATGTTATTTCAGTCTTTGGGAGATGCACTAAATAATTACCTGAACAAATTTTTAGTTTAAATATGCGTGTATGTGCGCAAACAAACTATTTTCTATTTATAGGTTATATCATCACTTCATCGAATCAACAATAAATTAACAAGGAATTTACATGCCTAGGAGTGAATGGTATTAACTATTTTTGGTAACTAGAACATGATAGCTTTGATTTCTATTTCGGTTATTTAAGAATTAAAAATATGATCCAAGATGCTCCCAGAAAACTTATCAATTTAGGGGTAAATGCAAATGTAGGTTTCAATTTCTGAGAAAAATGAAATTGGTAAATCCTATAATTTTCATATCGAGAGATAATTCTTATTTTAGTATGAGATGTCAAATAACATTTCTCTGCAAATTCTTGTATCCAATTTTCAATATTTAGTGTTAGGCTAGATTTAATGCAATGCCATATCCAAGATGATGGAATAAGATGAGATAATTTTTTTGATGTTCACAGGTGACCAAAAGAGTAGGTCAAGGGAACTAGAAAATTTAGATAGTTGTAACAAACTGTGGGAGTGAAAAACTATGCTCATGAAAACTAAAATATAAGAGGCAAGTGCCTAAACAGTAAAAGAAAGGAAAAGAGAGGAGAAATATATATCATTAGGTATATATGTCAAAGTAAAGTGGGGAATAAAAGTATCTACAATCAAACCAATCTGTGAGAAGGTGCTATTATACTTGATGATGGTATCACCCAACGAGTACGTGGGGCTGAGGACCTGGTTCACACTAACAAGTAGCCTAGAACTATTGTGACAAAGACTAGGTGGAAGATGACCAAACAAAATACAGAAGTGTACTTCCACCACAGTTAGAATACAAGGATGTTTGATGTTTAGAAAAATGTAGCTTAAATTACAAGTGTCATCAAGTTGTACTATGTAAGAGAAACAAGATGCATATATACATATTCACAAGTGATGAAAAATAAAATGTAACAAGGATGAGAGTTGAGTACTGAATCAGAATGAACAGTTCTCACTATCACGTGATACATTTACTAGCAAATGCTATGTCTGGTAAGAGCTCAATGTTTATACTAAGTGTGAAAATACATTTGTCAGGAGTATGAATGATCAGTCTGTACATAGAGCAAGGCATAATAATGGAAACAAAAGGATTAATACCAGTACAACATACAATTATAAATAATTGCAGGTCTGTGATGACCTATGTTACCAATGGAATGTTTGCTGAGAGACACAATCCATCCAGTCCATATAGAACATGTCATCGTGTTAAGAATATAACCAGTCTCCTTTAATTTAAAATACCCAAGAAAAGGCTAATGAATATATATCATTATCGATTCTCCTATATGGTTAAATAGAAATAACAAAGAACTCAAAAGGAGATCTACATTCTCCTCTCCTAGACATGACACTCCTCTTGTGACCATTGGATCAGTTTCCAGCTCTAGCCAACAAGTAGAGAACAATGAGTATATAGTAAAATACCACTATTTTCTAAAATATATAAAAGTACTTCAAAATATAATCACATCACACTTTTTGAAGAGGAAGAGACAAGAGACAAACATAAGAAGTTGATCTGTAGTGACTGTTGGTCTTTTCTGCAAGAAAATTTGTTGATCCTACACTGATTTGGAATGGGTGGATGCAACAATGTTTAATGAAAAAGTGCATTAACATGACTGAACTTTGAGATTATGTGATCACTTTGTTGTAATGCCAAAACCACTTGACTAAGAATATTACTTTGTTTGTGTCACAATTCTAATTTCAAATTTGATCCACAACAAATTTCCCATTGCAATTCAAATTTGGTGTTGATGATTCTTTGTTATTTGTCACCTTTGATACAATGATTTAATTTGCATACCCATAATTTATGAATTTTGCGTTGAAATTGTCTCACAAGCTTGGTTGATTTGCGATTCATTCTAGGATAAAATAAACCCACTTAGGATTTTTTGATCTCAACCACTCTTCTGCAAGTTGGGGAGTGTTAGAAATGACAATAAAAAAAAATTCCTAAATTGTTGAGCTTGTCGGATTGATGACACTTTTGGGGTGGAGTTTTTTGTTGCGCGGCGCCATTCTACGGCCAGTATGACCCGATGTGTAAGTATGTCGGAAGCCAAAAAAATTGTCGCTTGAACAATAGCTTACATAAACATATAAATGAACAATTAATAATTTATTAAAAATAAATTTAAATGATATAAACTTAAAATATGAAGAGTTTACTAACACTTAAAAAAGAGATATGGTAAATAAATAAAATATGGTAAATACGTAAAAATATAAATAAACCATAGAGTCGGTAAATAAATAAAACCTCTTTTTATATTACTCGGGGAGTTATGGTAAATAAATAAAAATATAAATAAACTAGAGGTATGGTAAATAAATAAAACCGATTTTTATATTTACTTAATAAACCACTTTATATTCACAAAAACTCAAAACGAGGTTTTATTTAGAGTGGAAAGCTTTCCCTATGGGAAAAATTATTATTAATACCATGGGCCAAATACCATGGGAAAAATTATTAATAATACCATGGGAAAATACCATGGGCCAAATAATATATTTATAAAATAGGTATGGTAAATAAGTAAATATAAAAGAGGTATAAAGAGGTAAGGTAAATAAATAAAAATATATCAAATATGATTAGAAATCAAGATCTAATTATATATGAAGTATAAAAGGTAAAATACCATGGACCAAATTATTATTAATACCATGCAAAAAAAAATATTATTAACCCTAACATTAATATTAAAATATTAATATTATTAAATTTAATATGTTTAGATTAATACAATATTAAGTTTATTATATTGAAATATATATTAATATATCATCATATATGATAAAGGTGGAGAAATAGGGGGAGATAGAGAGAGAGAGAGAGAGATAGAGATGGGGGAAGATAATGGGAGGTAAGAGAGATAAAGGGAGAGAGGAAGGAAAAGGAGGAGACTTGAAAGAGAGAGAGGAGGAGAGAGGGAGGGATAGAAATATGGATTTGGATGGGGGAGAGAGGGAGCGATTGAGAGATGGAGAGAGAGAGATGGGGAAGAGAAAGGGAGGTAGGAGAGAAAGGGGAGAGAGGAAGGAAAGGAGAGGGGACTTGAAAGAGAGAGCGGGGAGAGAGGGGAGGAGAGAGGGAGGGATAGAAATATGGATTTGGAGGGGGAGAGAGGGAGGGATTGAGAGATGGAGCTAGAAGAGGAAAGAGGGAGGGAAGAATAAATACATAGAGAGTGAGTAGTGGAGAGAGGGGAGTGACAAGGGAGAGAGAGATGAAGAGGGAGTGTGTATGTTTTGGGGTGAGATAAGAGAAAAATAAGGAGATATGGAGAGAAGAGGGGGAGAGAAGGAGAGATAGAGGCATATGGTATCAATGTTGGAAGGTGAAGATAGAGAGAGAGACGGGGGGAGAGAAAGAGAGAGAGAGAGAGAGTGAAAAGAGGTAGGGAAATAGATATGAATATGGAGAGGGGAGAGAGGGGGAGGTAAGAATAAAGACATAGAGGGTGAAGGTGGAGAGAGAGAGAGAGGAAGTGATAAAGAGAGATGGAGAGAGAGAGAGGGAGAAAGGGTAGCGGGGAACGAGGAAGATAGATAGAGAGAGAGCGGGGGGGGGGAGGGGAGAGAGAGAGAGAGAGAGAGGGGGGGGGGGGGGGGAGGGAGAGAGAGAGAGAGAGGGGGGGGGGGGGGGGAGGGAGAGGAGGGAGTGATAGATAGATAGATAGATTGGAGAAAGAGAGTTTATGTTTTGCGGTTGATATAGAGAGAGAGAGTGAGATATAGATATAGATGTAAAGGTGAAGAGAAAAGAGATAGATGGAGAGGAGGAGGGAGGGACAAAGGGAGAAATTGATAGATATGGAGTGAGAGAGAGTGTGTATGGTGGGGTGAGATAAAGAGAAAAATAAGAGAGATGGATGGATATATAGATATATATATGGGGGAGAGGGGGAAGAAGGGTTTCTACTTGTTAGATGCATTGATTTCGGTGTAGATGGTGATTTCTAATCCTATTTGATTTCTTGCACCCTAGATTAATTGATTTTGGTGTAGATGTTGATTTCTAATGATATTTGATTATTTACACTACATGGATTGATTTTAATGTAGATGATTTCTAATCCTATTTGATTGGTTGCACTAAATGCATTAATTTCAGGGTAGATGATGATTTCTAATCCTATTTGATTGATTTCACTGCGATGCATTAATTTTAATGTAGATTTTGATTTTGGTTATATTTGATTTCTTTCACTACACATGAATTGATTTAATGTAGATTATTTTAATCTATTTGATTGCTTGCACTGAATGGATTCATTTCAATGTAGATAGTGATTTCTAATCCTATTTGATTGCTTTCACTAAATGCCTTGATTTCGGTGTAGATGGTGATTTCTAATCTTATTTGATTGCTTGCACTAAATGCATTAATTTCAATGTAGATGTTGATTTATAATTATATTTGATTGCTTGCACTAAATGCATTGATTTAAATGTAGATGATTTATAATCCTATTTGATTCCTTGCACTAAATGCATTTATTTCGGTGTAGATGGTGATTTCTAATCCTATTTGATTGCATGCACTGATGCATTGATTTGAGTGTAGATGTTGGCTTTAAATCCTATTTTCCTACTTGCACTAGACTCATTTATTTGAGTGTAGATGTTGATTTCTAATCATTTTTCATTACTTGCATTAGATGCATTGATTTTAGTGTAGTTGTGGTTTTCTATTATTATTTGATTTCTTCCATTAGTTTCATTGATTTCAGTGTATATGTTGATTTCTAATTTGATGTAATTGGATGTATGATGAGTACGATAATTTAAAGTCATTGGATTAATAGTGTGTGTGCAATGATTTTAGTGTAAGCACAAAAAATTATTAATGATGTACGTTTGATTTTTGTGTTATAGTAATTCAACTATTAATATTAGAGAAAGAGACAAGGTATGATGTTTACTACAAAAACTCGAGCCCCTAAATATTTAAATAGCACGATTCCAAGTTTGTCTTTTCAAATATTCAATGTAAGAAAATACTTGAAGCAAAACAAACATGGGTGAAAATAATAATAGTAGAAGAAAATAGTTTGAAATCGATCACAATGAAGACTACTTGTAATTGACTACATTCTTGTATTCACAATTTCTATCATTCGGTATTATTACATTTGTCACTTTGCATTTAAAATTTTATTTCATCATTAAATTTATTTTACAATATTTATCATCAACAAAGCTAAGGTAACTAATCAAATTTAAAATTAAAATGACTCAATAAATCTCGGACATATTTAACATATTTAAATTGGTTATGTTAATATTAGATGTATTTACATATTATTCATAAAATTAAGCATATGTTCCTCATATTATCTATATATTTTCTTGTGTGAATCAGTAGGAAACCGGCCCTAGATCATCTTAACTCCGGATCTATCAAGCACGAGAGGGATCAAATCTCCGAGGTGAAAACCAACTTTCTCAAGTTTGCACTCAAAAAAGAGGTTTTTCACCCTCGAGTGCAGTCCCCTCTCGGCACTCGGCTGGATCCGGGTCGTGGATCTAAACTGATTATATTGTCAGTCTAGGTACATAGTGAAGTACCAAATTATCATCTTGGGAGTTTGGAAAATTTTGTTTCCTTGGAATTATTCGTTGGAGATGTGATGACTTGTATGCACAAGGCTATTGGTCAAGTCAAATATGATAACACGAGTCTCTGGGTGCTAGAAACATTATCCTTGATAGTGTAATCTTTGTAATTAATTAACCATTAAGGAAATTAGTGTTTGACATAGTGAAACTTGATGTTATTACCTCTTATATATACACATATATTTGAGGCAAGGTAAGGAAGAGTAAGAAAAGGTGTAAGTGTGAAAAATAAAAAAAAAATGAGAAAGAAGTGAACCAAGTGCTAATATATACGCAATTATTATAAGAGAACTTGTTCTATACCAGGAAAAATCACAGGGACATATGTACTTTGTGATAGGTTGCATGACCTTAAAATACTTTAGTATAAATGCTAATAAAAATCGTTAAGGTTAGGTGTGTTTTTTGTAGTGCAAAACCCATTGGAATAGTTTCAATGCACATATCGAGTTTTTTCCTCCTCTTGAAGATGGTGTCAGAGCCTAGTTTATTATGATCTGGGAGATTTGTGGGATTTTATTAGAGTGTATGTACTTTTATTGTAGAAGAGATTTAAATTTGAGAGTTTCTTGTTGTTGTTTACATTGATAAGCAAGGGGGGGGGAGATGGCATTGACTTCAAGCATTCCCTTTCTAAACATCAAGTTGGTGTTGATTTCCGGGGTTACTCCAAACGTGTTTTTGCTGTTGTTATGAGAGAATTATATCTACTATATCCTTGATGATGCTTCATGGGAATATGTATGGCTCAATTGGGGTGGATGCTTGACATTAGAGTGTTTCCTTGTTGTTCTTACCTATGGGGTTGATGTTCTTGTGTGATGTTAGGGTTCTCTTGTGAAGAGGTACCTACCTAAGAGGAGCATTGAAATCTTAGCCCTTGGAGCTTGGGATAGAAATTAACTTCACAAAAACAACAAAAATTGACTATAATTCACTTCTCAACAACCCCAATATGCTAGGTAATCTAAGAGAAAAGATACCAAGCATATGCCAACAAGTTTCATCCCTTCATACACACTTTTCCAAGCATTAAATAGATTTGAATTTGTTTTACTTACTACCGATTTACAACAGTAAATATGCCATATTATCTTCAAAAATTTTGTGAAAGCACTTCACAATTTTGGCCCTTAATATGTCAAATTAGCATGAAAAGTGTCAAAAATGGTGCAACCATGAAAACAATGAAAGGCTACAAAATAAAATCTGCAACCACACGAGTATTGGAAAGTTGGAAACTTCAAATGCATGTATAAGGATGAAGTACATCTATATACCACAACTTTATTATCACAAAGTGATCACAATATTTCAAGGTCTCTAAAACCCTTGCTAGGAAAATCATGAAAACGCCGTCCACCGCCAAATATCTCCATCAAACAAGCATCAACACCAACAAGTCCTCCTTGGCTTCAACAACAAGCTTGTGTCTCAAAATCGCTCCACACTAGCTAGCATTATTGTTTTCCTTATGGTTAGAAAACCCTATCCATGTTGCATTATACAATTATGTGGCAAGACAACTCTAGTGCTACTCTCCAAAGCCACATGTATATCTTTGGGTTTGAATTCTCAGACCCCAATTTTTCCACACTTGCATCATAAACGGAATCAATACTTCCATGGATCATCAAGAATACATGAACTACATGATCTTGCACTAGCCTTACATCCCATAAAAACAAAGCTCCAAAACCATGCAAGGTGTTAGCTCCACTCTCCAAGTCTTCTACTATAGGGTAGAAAACCTAATGCTACAACCAGAAACACAATAACCATTATCATCTTGAACATCATGTTCTTCGCTTGAGCATACATATATAGCATAAACCCTACTTTCAGGGAACAAGGAACAAGGAGATGAATTGTCCAACAAACAACTTGGAGCACTAACATAATGCGTTAGACCTAAAGGAAAGATATCTAATAGAGATATTTCAGTTATCTCTATTTACTTTAAAGAAATTTTTACTGTCCTAATGTGAGGTAGCAGTACCTTGGGCTTGGAAGGGTAGGAATCATTTCCATGTGTGACCACTTTACAAGAAAGAAACAAGGAACTTACCCAAACATCAAACAGGGACCAAATTATGAAGGAGGCCCCTTTTAATTCCCGTGATGTTGCAGGTGTTTCTTGGGAATATGCATACCATCAATTAGATAGCCACAAAAAGGCCTCCACTCAAGTACCCAACCACACAACTAAAGTCTTTGATCGGGGAAAAGGTGGCATAGGAAACATGCTCACAAATTTGGTGGTGCCCTTGGAAACATAGCTCGAAGAAAAACTTATTGTTGTTGAAGAGAGGAAAGATAATTCTATCATCCTACCTCATCCACTTTATGAATTCAGCAGGGTTCTTGTCAATTTTGAGAATTTTAGATGGAATGGAAATGAAATAATTAAGAAAATCGATTGGAAAACATGCAAATTCTAGAAGAGCAACATGATGAGGGAAGTAGGTTGGCTACTTCAAATAAAAACATTGGTGATGATTACCCTATTTTAGTGATTGAAACTCAAAAAACCTTATGCAACTCTCATGGATTACAATGTGGATTTTACATTCTAGGCTTTGAAATGCCCATGTATGAATTGTTTTTGGCTAGTAAGAAGCCACCCAGACATGAACAAATTGAATATAGTCTTGTAGAAAATATGTGTCGATGCATAGGTTATAGGCCAATTTTTTATTCTTTCCACATTCTTGAAAAAACTGATAATACCATATATAATTACCATGCTTCTAAAAACATATCTGAAAATGAAAAGGTAATTTTACTTTCAACAACAAAGCCTTGTGACTATGGGGAAAGGGTTGACAATGATAGCAAGGAATTTGGGACTTCTCACCCTGTCTATAAGCATCTCTCATTTAGTGAAATCGATGGCAGCTTTAATGGTAACCATGAGTTCATTTTCTACCCAGAGCTTTCATCAAGGAAGCCTCAGCCTTTATATTTGACAAGCCTAAGAGATATGACCTGGTTTTGTCCATTGAAGTTCCACGATGTTTTAGTTTTGAAATCAAAGTTTCCTAATGCAAAGTCGTTGATTGGCCATATGGAAATTGGTATGAGAACAAGGTTTAAAAGCCTCCCTTATCAATTTATGATTGCAGCTATTCATGTACATGAGATAAATCTTTTGAGAGTCAAAGAGGATGGCTTGGAAATTGGGGCATCTGTTACTTTGACCGAACTTGTAGATACTTCAAAATTGTGTATTGAATAATGTGAGGCACATGAAACATCAACATTCTAAAGCTTTGTGGAATGGCTGAAATGATTTGCTGGAAGCCAAATTAGAAATTTTTCTTCTGTTGGTGGAACTGGAAACATTAGCACACCCAGCCCAATATATGATTCGAAACCTATTTGGATGGCATTCAGGGCACAATTTCACATAATTGACTGCAAAGGAAGTGTGTTGACTTTCTTTGCAAGGAAAATTTTCAAAGGCTATCGAAAGATTGACTTAGGATGTGAAGAAAGATTGCTATCAGTTTTCTTACCATCTATAAGGCAGGGTGAATACGCGAAGGAGTTCAAAAAAACTCACCAAAGAGAAAATTTCTCACCTGTAAATGCAAATATGCAGGTTTTCCTTGAGCAAAAAGATAATACTATTGTTAGCGGAGTTATGAAGGGCGAGAAGACATATGTCAGTTTGAAAAAAGGATTCTTTAAACTCATTTTATACTTACATTTGCAATCTAAACTTCCCTACTATGGATACCATGTTGGAAGATACATGGCACTTATCTTATATGTTGCTTGATTCCAGTATCAACCCAAATATGTAATGTCCCTACAATATCAAAGGCGAAAGTCAGCTTAAACAATAATTAACTATGAAAATATTGATTATAACTCCAGTCACATGTAGGCAACTCAGCTCAATTAACTAATTTATTAGGACTACTCTCACTTTGGAATTAATCTCTGGTTGTCTGTGCATATAGTATGGTACATAGCTTCTTTGCTGCAAAGAAAATACAACAAAGAGCCAAAGAACTTTTATGATGGTCACTATATTCATGACAGTGAGATGAAGGCATTTTATGATGGAAATTACAATTCTTGCCATATCAATGACCCATCCAATATCAATGAGCAGAAAGATAATACTATTGTTAGCGGAGTTATGAAGGGTGAGAAGACATGTGTTAGTTTGAAAAAAGGATTCTTTAAACTCATTTTATACTTACATTTGCAATCTAAACTTCCCTACTATGGATACCATGTTGGAAGAGACATGGCACTTATCTTATATGTTTCTTGATTCCAGTATCAACCCAAATATGTAATGTCCCTATAATTACATCTTTCTTGAGTAGTATCAGTTGATATTTTGCAACAATTTGTAAATCAATAACATCTTTATAATCTCCTTTTGGTTCCCTTGCACCTTTTTCTAAATATCGAATTGCTTACTCTTTCACAAGTATGGTTGCTCTTGATGCAGATTTTGTTTAATTCGGCCACAATATCTGTTGATTATCTTCTTTATCAATTTAACTATGATCATTGTAAAGATTGTTCATAAAACGTTAATTTCTTGGTTTTCATTTGTATATGTTATATATACAATTCCTTTTCCGGTTCAAGTATGACAAGTATTCTAACCATCTGCAATGGCTTGTTTTTATCTAGATGTGGATCTCTCTATGTTTTTGTGATTTTTTTAGAAATTTGTTCCATTGTGCTTACTACTGTTTCTTGCCCATTGTTTGGTGTTCTCAACTTGATGCTGGCATGTTCAACTCAATTGCAATGCATTTTTATGCAAGGCGTGATTATTTTATCATTGCTCATTATTGTTTTTCATTAGCTAAATTTAAACATGTTTATGTGAGTTTCTAACATTATGTTCAATGGATTATTTTGAAAGATGCATCATTTTTGCTACTCATTGGTTTTGACTAATTGCAAAAAGTGATGATGGAAGTTTTAGGAGGCCATTAATGTCAGGGACAGGGGGATAATGGGGAGCAAGGCCTTCAGACCTTGAATTTTGGAACAATAAGTATGGATCAGTGGATGCAGATGTAGCAAAAATTTGAACCTTCTTTGTCCACTGCATACCATGGAATGCCTACAATTTCCTTGTTGTAGATATGGAATCTTAATCAATTTAAACATCTAAGATTTCAGTAGCAACTACTTCAGTGCAGGCCTCAGATACAATTACAAAAGAATATTATTGAGCAACAACAACAACAACAACTTCAGCAGCAATTTGTTAAGAAACATCAACCACAAAATCATCTTTTGCAACAAAAATTATAGTAGCAGACATTGCAGCAACAAGAAGTGCATCAGGAGCTGCAAAATGCAATTACTGAATAGCAACAATAATCTTTTCAGCATCAACAAAACAAGCAACAAGCATTTCAAGTTCCAAATGTTGTGAGTTCATTCACACAACTTTCATCATCTCAATCTCAGTCTCCATTAAGTGATATTTCTTTTGTGACCTCATGAGCAGTGTTTACAAATACTGGTGTTACCATTTCCTCACCTATGAGTTCATCTAGTGCATCTCCTTTACAAATCATCTTAGACTCATTGAATTCAGAGGGAGCTTCTATCTATTTAAGTGTGCCCTGACCAATTCAACCTGTTGTGCAACAACTAGCTAAAACTTGGTCTTGTGTTACTCAGGATTAGCAAGTCGCTCCACCATGGTTTTCTTCCAAAAGAATGTCAATTATTCGTATTTCTTGTCTTCCATCTGGTCATACTAAAGCCTCTCTTCCTACTAGTAGTGATCGTATCCTTTCCCAAGCTGAACCTAAAATTCATACTAATGTTCCAGCCCAATCAATGCCACTGCCTCAATTTCCTTTAAGAGATTTTCCTACACAATGGGAAGGAGTTCAGTCTGATTCCCAGATAAATTTTCTTTTTGGTGTTAATATAGATAAACCAACTTTGAATATTCCTGATACGGTTTCTAGTGAAAGGAATGTGGGCAATTGTGCTTATGTAGTGAGCTCATTTTCTCTTATGGACTTATTGAATATGCCTCCTTGTTTTCTTGTTATGGGTTCTCTATGAATTCAAACATGGGTGTGTCTGGAGGTCTAGATCATGAAAGTGGGTTTTCACAGCCTCCACTAAATTTTGTGAATATGATTTCTCCTATTCACTATGGTGAACTATCCATTCTCCCAATTTTCACTTTTACCTAAAAATTTTCATTTTTCTAGTTGAATAATAAACATGCTTTAGTGTATTGTCAGGGTTACAAGCTAGGTTCTGTTGGGAGGTCAGTGGATGTAACACGTTTTAGGGGCTATCCAGATCTGCGTTCCGAGCTTGACCATATGTTTGGTCTAGAAGGCCAACTCGAGGACCCAATATTAGGTTGGCATCTTATATTTGTTGACAAGGATGTTCTTCTCCTTGCAGATGATCCTTGGGATTATGTGTCATGTTTCTTTGTGTGGATTAATTTTTAATGTTTCTAGTATGCTTGATATTACCTTACCATTGCCCCAATGCTTTTTGTAAAATTTTTTGTTGTATCAGCCTTGGAACTCCCTTTTCTAGAAAGTAGGGAACCTACTAAGAATAACAACTCTCTTCAAATTGTGCAAGGATGTGTCTCAATCATGAATGAATCAAGCCTGAGGCTACTCATCCTGGGAACCAATCTACCACTTGTATCCATATCTATTTTTGGACCTCCAACTAAATGATATGTGCTAGTCTTTAACCCTCTAAATTTGCAAGGGAAAAACTTTAGGGGTTAACACACTTTGAATTTACCTATTCTGCATGATTATTGACTACTGATAATTTTGTATGTTCTGCATATGAATTTTTCTATAATCTACGATAGGTTAATTTTTGTAGGACAACACTTTGGTTTTCTATGTAGGGTTCCATAGTATCTATTTTCATGATAATCATATATTGTCCTTACTGTTAGGTTTGTTACATTCTCTAGAAAAATGTGCAAAAAATTAAGAATTTAACAATTGGACCATTGATGCCACTATTGGAGCATTGATTCTCTGATCATCCAATCCATGGTGCTCTAATTGATGCCTATGGAAATTATAGGGGCCAAAGATCTTCACATGGACTACGTTCACATGTACAACCACCTTATAAAATTGCTATAATAAGCAGTAGGGTGGTGTCTAGAAACTAGAGAAATTCAGAGGAAGAAGAATAATTGTGGGAGGATATGAGCCCAAGATTGGAGAATCATGTTAGAGGAAGTAACTACTCAAGGAAAGATGATTATTTTCCTAGTGACCTAAAGAAGTGACCAAGCTTAGATAGAGAGAAAAGAATGGGTCTAGAACCTTCTTTTTTTGACAATGATTGGAAGATGAATGAACCCTTGGCTCATATGGATAGACTTATGATGAGTGAGACAGAGAGACGACATTCTAGAAGGGTAGCCTTCTTTTCTCCCTGCTGTCTTTTTTGATCTAATTAGTTTGATGACAAATTATTCCCCATTTCCTTTTTTCCTTGTTTTTTTAGTGATTTCCTTAGCATGTAAATATGAAGGATGTCTGACATAATGATATTTTTCTTAATGTAGGAGTCTGAAGAGCACTAGCCATCTTCTCTTTTGCAATCAGGTATTGTGTATTGAAATTCAAAGATACTTCCACTCAGACAACAAAGAAACCATGTATTGTGTCTTGAAATATCATAGATACTTCCACTAAGGCATCATCTTTGTTGAAAATTAGTTAAGGTGCATTAGGACATCGACCTGTAATGGGTTGGCCTCCTCACCTGACACATCTAAATCATAGCCCAACTTCACAATCAAGGCTGAGAACACTTCAAGTTTCTGTTCTTGGCCACAATAATTCAAGTTCTGGCTTGGCATATTCATTCAATTTAATTCATTCTGTTGGTCACTGTGTGGGTTCAGTGATTGAATCTAGGTCAGTAGGTACATAAATGGCATTAGGAATGGTACCAAAATCTTGGGAAAATTATGGAACTTCCCTTGGATCTGATCCCCACGAGCTTTGAATTATTGTCGCTTGTGACACCATCTTCAAGCAACATTTCTTTCTCAAAAAGGAAAAAATCACATGGAATTGCTTCTTTGTCTCCAATGAAACAATATGTATGACCTTTTATGCAAATGATACCACCTCTACCACCATCTACAACACCCCTTCAACATCAACAGTTTCAACCACTAAACCATCATCATCAGACTAATTTCATGAATGTTGGTCAATCACAAGTTCAACTTCCTTCTCTCCATTCCCAAGGTCATTCTTTACAATCCTTTCAACAATATCCACTTCAATCGCAGCTTGTTCAACAAATTCCTCAATATCTACCACAGTTACATCATGCTTCACAATCCTAAGCTGCTCTAGATTTGTTGAATAAATTACCACGCAACCTTTCACAAGGTAACCAAATTCCACAAAAATTACCAATACCTCAGGAAGCACATCAAATTCTCCTTAATCCATTCCAATATATTACTTCATCTCAGGCATTGACGTAATACCAACCTCCACAATAATCATAATTAAGTAATGGAGCATCTGAAACAATGGAATTTTTTGTGAGAAGTAGCATCTGTATCCTAATTTAGGATTTAGCATCAAGGCCAGCTTTACTTCTTGTATTGCCCAATAAATTTTCTTCCCAAGTTTTAGGAGGGTTGCAACCTCCTCTCTCTTGGCCCACCACCAACTTCATTATTGGTAGCATCAACATCACATACATCACAATTGACAACTTCAAACACCACATTACGATCTTCGATAGGCAATGTGTCATCTCTTATATGGTCATTGATGGCATAGGGTGTAATATTTGCAGAATCTTCAACCACCTCTTCTTCTAATCCATCTATACTTGTTTCTTTGGAGGCAATACCAAATCAATCCTTAGATAAAAATGCAACCATTATGGGAATTTTGAGGTCTAAAATGGACCTCCTAAGAAAAATGTACAATCAAAATAAAATTTATAAGAACCAATAGGATTCAAGATTATGAGGTCAACCATGGGGGATGATTCACCATTTTTTAAGTAAAAGGGTAAAATTATTAAGAAATAATAAAATAATAAACTACTTTTTCAACTCGTATTTTCAACTTATCTCCCAATTTGTTTACTCAAATTTTGAGTGAGAGTACTCGTTGGATGCAAAATTTAATTCCTCATCCAAGGAGTACCCATGTTTCATACTTTTGATGGAGCCTGCTATGCGAAAAATGAGAAATACATGAAAAACGTGATTGCAATCACGTTTTTCATGTATTTCTCATCTTTTGTGTAGCAGGATCCATTGAAAGTATGCAACATGGGTACTCCTTAGATGATGAATTAAATTTTGCATCCAACGAGTACTCCTGATCGAAATTTGAGTAAACACTTTGGGAGATAAGTTGAAAATACGAGTTCAAAAGGTAGTTTTTTTATTCCCTCTAAAATTTGATGATGTCATCAAATCTGATTTTAGTATTTCCACTATTATTTTATAATTTCCTTAGGAGGCCCATTTTAGACCTCAAAATTCCCCTAATGTGCACCTGTTGTTTGTATTATGACATCCTTGTTTCCAGCCCCATCTTTGAATGCAACACCTCAAAATTTTGTTCTGACTGAAGCACTGACTACTGCTTAAGATATCATTGGAACTCAATTAAATTCAAATATACTCTAAGTTCATCATGAATTTGTTCTTAGTGCATTGCATGAGGATTTTCTAGGATAGTGCATGACATGCGGTTTTTGCTTCAAGTTTCAAGAAAAGCACAACAATCCCATGGATTGGCATGTATCTCGACATCGAACTGTATATACGAGTCATAAGCAAAATCACCACAATTAGTTTCTCGAAAATGGTTTGTGAGTGCCAAGGAATGGCTTAGTGGAATAAAGGTGTAAACATCTGATGTTGTTTCTAATTTTTTCCCTGTGCAAAAAAACTTTGGATAAAAAATATTGTGAGAAAGCGGCAGTGCCCACTAATGTCAAACAAAGTGTTTATGTTCTACGTGGAGAACTATTTGATTATTTCTATAGCAATGAAACAAATGGATGGATGTATGAAGGAGAAGTGTATATGCAGGCTCCCAATGAGAGAACTGAAGGCATAGATGGGTCTAAGTTGGGTCCTATCATCCATGCTAAGTGCAGGTCAGAATCCGTGGGAGCTTCTTTTGCAGATTATGAAGAGGATGAATAGGTAAGAAGTTTTAAATGACATCTAATTTTTCTTTTCATTTCCTTTTTTCTATTTAATGGTTGTGATGCTTATTATGACATGTATTTAAAGTATATAAACAGTAGCATGAAATGTAGTTATAAATATATTATGGGGAATGGGATCACTTAAATTATGCCCTTGAAAGTGAAATTATTTGCTTGAACTTCATGCTCTCCTTAGTCTCCTCTGTCCAGAATGCTTTGGGTTATTGTTTTATGTCTTCTTGTGTGTTATCTTGGATTGAAAAGGCTTGGTTTTGGTCTTATGCTCTGAGATGATATCTTACCTATTCTAGCCTTGTACATTCTAGTCACTTGTTACATTTTCACACAATGTATTAATGTTTCTTTTATCATTTATTGATTTTTTGGCCTAGATCATGAAGTTCTGACACTAATGGGTATTCTATGTAAAAATTTTACTGCAGTGTATTGGTTTATTTCCTCCTACTTAATTTAATTAATACAAGTTATTTTTAGAAATTAGATTCAGAAAATATCGAAAATAAACACAAATACAACCTACACATGTAGAAAATTTACTGAATAATTCACTCATGCAACAAAGTGACACGTCAATTTTTGGGCATAAGTCCCCAGAAAAAGCCAAAGAAAAAAAACCGGTTCAGCAGATATGAAGGTTTTATTATTAAGTAGTTCTGAGTATAGCAAATCTGGGTTCCAACCTTGGAAAACCCGACAGAGAATAAAATATATAAAATCTGCAGGTAACCAGGAAGGGTCTACGTTGCCCCTATGCTGCCTCTACTTTGCTAACGTCAGCCCAGCATGGCCCTAGATGCCTCTGCAATGACTTTGCATTATCCCTGCTACTCGGCATGGCTCTGAAGCCTCTCTGTGCTATCCTTGTGGCTACTCCTCTTACCTCTTGACGTCTCTCAGCTCTTGGAATCATATCATTCCCTCAGCCAATACTACCCCTCACTGCAGGAAATTCCACAGGAAATTCTTAGCAAACTTGCCTTAGAATTCTATATCAATTCCTCAGTTCTACAGAATTTGTGTGCCTTCAACTGACCTTCAAGCCTTTCTCTTATACTTTTTCGTTGAACCCTTCAACAGCCGAGATTAAATCATGCATCAACAGATGAGATTAAAAGACTGCTTGATCCATGTGACTTAAGACAATTTCATCACATGTGTTAATTAATTCACTTTAACTATTTTATTTTCCTAAGTTAGACTTAGGAAATCCATTAAAAATAATTAATTATTTGAATAACTTGAACACAACTTGAAATTTCTCAAATCCATTTTTGGGTCTTGTAGATCAAGTGTACTCTAATCTCTCCACAAAATTTAGGACCTAGAGCACAACTGATGCTACCTCATATACACAAAATCGCAACACTCCCTCTTAGCATCAGAAGTGTGCTCTAGCAATACATTACACCATGCATTACAAGATCTTGAGTACTTGGTCTGTGATGTTGATTGTTGGCTTGTTTCCCTCCATCCACTACACTGTTGCTCTCTGTACTGCTACCCATGCCACTGCCAATGACAAGTAAGAAATTCAGTTGTTGAGAAGTAAGAAACTAAATAACTTTTCCCAACTGTTTGATAGACAAGTCAAGTTTCCCTCCAACACTGAAGCCTCCGGGATGTTGAATCACGTTGTTCCCCTGGAGACACTGTCATGCTGCAACACTGCACTACGTGAGCTTAGCTTCTCTGCGCTGCTGAAGTCCCATAAGCCTCTCTGTGTTGCTGCCTCCACGCTGCTGCTGCGTCTACATCACACTTCTCACTCTTCAGCTCTTCAGCTCCCTCTTGCTCTTCAATGTGGTCATCTGCAACCATCTCCCGACAAATCCCGCTACCATCTTAAGGCTCCCATAGCTTGTATGTGATCCAAGAGTATGGCTGACTCAAGGATCCTGCAACCAAAAATGGATACTCTATATATCCATGTCACCACACCTCTTCTCTCGAGGCGCATGAGCACTCATGGTTGCATCATCATGAGAGCCTTCTTCATTTGCTGCTGCAACCTTGGAATCAAAAGCTCCTTTGTCCTTCTTCTTAGGAGAACTGCTGGCGAAATGACCAAGATCACCACAGTTATGGCACCAGACCTTGGAGAGGTCCTTCTTATTCTTCCCTTGCTTCTTTTCCTTTGATGCAAGGGTTGCATCCTCCTCCTCTTCTTTCTTTACTTTGGTTGATCCGTTCCCTCCACTAAAAGACTTCTTGGTGATCCTCCTGATCTCCTCTTGGTGGAGAATATCCCACATATCTTCCCATGATGGTAACGCTGCCTTTCCCAGAATTCTCTGGACAAACATTTCCCATTCTTCAGAGACAACATTCAGGGTTGTCCTCACTAGTGTAGGAGCATAAAACATAAAACAGATAAAAAGAGAAATTTTCCCCTGAATCCCAAATCACGACGACCAGCTTGAATTTTCACTATATTCCTTTTAGTGTTACAAAACATATATATACATGATGAAGCATACATAAACCCCAATCCATTAACCCTAGATTAGAACATAACCATAGTTCCCTTGAACGAATCTACAAAATTCCAGGGGCCAAAAACCATCGTCCCCCAAAACCATGTGCAAACTCATGCACAAAACCATGGGTGGGTCCGCATATGAGTAGGTCCACATGCCAAAAAGAATTTCCCCAGGGCACTGCCACCCCCCCTTATTGTGCCCGGCACAACATACAACGCATGGGGCTAGTCGTGGAAAGAATATAACACATACCAAACATTCTCCCACTTGTTGTTTTCTTTCTGTAAGGGGGCCATAATAGAGCTTAGTCTAACTCTGCAACACCCATTTTTTCTCTACACCAAGAGAACTTCTGAGTGCTCATAGACTTCGCCAATGCATCTACAACATTCTTCAAAGTGTCCACCTTTACCAGCAACACCCTTTTATCCTCAACCATATCTCTCACAAAGTGATATTGAACATCAATGTGCTTTGTATTTGAATGATATGCAAGGTTCTTAGCCAATAAAATTGCACTTTGGCTATCATAGTCTATCTTTATAGCTCGCTGCACCAACCCCATACTTGAACACAATCTCTGCAACCAAACTGCTTCCTTTGAGTGGCTTCCATGTATTCTGCCTCTATAGTTGAAAGAGCCACTACGGACTGTCTTTTACTCATCCAACTAACTGCACCTCCAAATAGGCTAAACACATACCCACTTGTAGATCTTCTTTGGTCCAGATCTCTAGCCCAGTCTGCATCAACAAAACCAGGAATGTCCAACACTCTTTCCAATCCGGGTCTTCCCTGGTAGCACAAGCCATAATCACTAGTGCCACGCAAATATTTGAAAACCCGCTTCACTGCTATCCAATGCTCCTTCCCTGGGTTTGACATAAACCTACTCAATACTCCCACTTCATGTGCAAATTATGGCCTAGTACAAACCATTGCATACATCAGGCTACCCACTGCACTTGCATATGGAACATGGGACATATCTTCCTCTTCTTCTTGTGTCTTGGGACATTGTTCAGCAGACAGCTTTACACCTACAGGAATAGGAACATTCACTGATTTACTATCCTGCATATTGAACCTCTGCAATATAGTCTCGACATACTTCCTCTGGTTTAACCAGAGCTTCTTATTTTCCCGATCTCTCTTAATTTCCATGCCCAAAATATACTTTGCAGCACTATGATCCTTCATGTCGAATTTGGAGAACAGTTGGGTCTTCAAATATTGGATAACTTGTTTTTCATTGCCAATCAACAAAATATCATCCACATACAAGACCAAATAAATAACAACATGGTCACCAATTAATTTAAAATAAACACAGTGATCCTCCTTGCTTCTGGTGAAGCCAAGTCCCCGTATACAGGTATCAAATTTCTGATACCACATTCTTGGTGACTATTTTAACCCATACAGAGACTTCTTTAACCTGCATACCAGTTCTTTCTTCCCCTTCACCACATGAAGAAATGTTGTCTTCACATCCATATGTTCTATCTCAAAATCAAATGCAGCAACAACAGATAAAAGTAATCTAATAGAAGTAACTTTGGCAACAGTAGAAAAAATATCACCAAAATCAATTCCCAGCACCTCAGAATAATCTTTTGCTACCAACCAAGCTTTGTATTTCTCCACCTTGCCTTCTACATTCATCTTCTTCTTAAACACCCATTTTCTCCTGATGGGCTTCCTTCCAACCGGCAACTCCACCAGAACCCATGCCTCATTTTTGTGCAAGGATGTCATTTCATCAACCATGGCCTCCTTCCAGAGTTTTCCATCATCTGAATCTACCACCTCCCTGACAGTTCTGGGATCATCATCAGTTATAGTTAAGGAAAAACTTGAACAGAAAGAAAATGCACTATACCTTTCCAGTTGCCTTCTTTCTCGAACTGATCTTCTCATAGCTGGAGTTTGTGGCTCTTCCTCTTCTGAGTCTTCTTCTGTTGTAGAGTCTGATTCATCCTCCTTTAGCTCAAACTCTATCTTCTCAGGTTCCCTTGGTAGGACTTCATGTTTAACAACATCTTTCACCTCTCTAAACACCACATCTCAGTTGTACACAACCTTCCTTGTTTATGGGTTCCAAATCTTGTAACCTTTTAAACCATCCTTATACCTAATAAAGATGCACCTTTCAGATTTATTATCCAACTTGGTCCTTTTTTCCTTCGGAACATGTACATATGCATCACATCCAAATACCCTCAGATGTGAAAGAGAGGGTTTCTTACCAGTCCATACCTCATGTGGAGTCTTATCCTCCAACGCTGATGAAGGTGATCTATTAACCAAGTAACATGTAGTCTCCACTGCCTCTGACCAGAATTCTTGTCCTAACCCGGTACCACTGAGCCTGCTTCTTTCCTTTTCCATCAACATTTTGTTCATTCTTTCTACAACTTTGTTTTGCTGAGGTGTGTATGGAGTAGTCTTCTATTGTGCTATACCACACTTCTTACAGAACTCTTCAAATTCCTTCTTGCAGAACTCCCCACCATTATCTATCCTCAGCACCTTTATCTCCTTCTCTGTCTGGTTTTCCACCAGAGCCTTAAATTCTTTAAATCTGTCAAAGACTTCAGATTTATTCCTCGAGAAATATATCCATGTATTCCTTGAGAAGTCATCTATGAATGAAACATAGTACACAAACTTACCCAATGATGGAACTGACACAAGTCCAAACAAATCACTGTGCACAAGTTCTAATATCTTATTCGCCCTCTTAGCACCAGAAGGAAAACTCACTTGATTCTGCTTCCCATATACACAATGTTCACAGAAATCAAAATCTAGAGAGCAATTAGACATACCTTCTACAATACCATTTCCATGCAGTATCCGAAGGCCCTTCTCTCCAATATGTCCAAGCCTTTGATGCCATAGCATGGTCTTTTCTTCAGAGACCACTAGGCTTTCCGCTCCACTTTCAGGAACCACAGAACTATTGCACCCATCAATAACAGTGCTACCCTGAAGCTTGTACAGAGTTCCAATCCGAACTCCCTGCATTAATACTAGTGCTCCCCGAACCATCTTACAGGTATCTTTCTCAAACATTGTTTTTACACCTGCATTATCCATCTTGTTTACAGAAATCATATTTCTAGCCAATGAAAGAATGTGGAGAACACCAAGAAGTGTTCGAATCCTTCCACCTTGCAGCTTTAGCTTGAATTTTCCACATCCGACAATTCCAGCCTTCCTATCATCCGTTAGGAAGACATCACCGCCATCATATTTCTCATACTCGCAGAACCACTCCCTATGGGGAGTGAAGTGAAAGGATGCACCCGACTCAATCAATCATGACTGATGATCTACATGTGTATTTGAAGAAGAAGCCAAATACACATCCCCACCTTTATCTGAGGTGGTTTTTGCCTCTGCAAAAGGAGCATCATCGGATCCCTTTCCTTTCTCGAGAGCTTTAGATCTGCAGTCCTTTTTGTAGTGCCCTTCCTTTCCACATTTCCATCACACCTTTACAAACTTTCCAGGAGATTTATATCTCCCACTCGAAACCTCTTTCTTGTTTCTATTTTGGGACCTTCCTCGTACAGATAAGGCATCTCCATTCTGGCCCTCCATATTTCTCCGTCTCATTTCCTCTGACAGCAAGGCTGAGACAATGTCATCAAAATTCAAGGTAGTTGTATTGCTACCTATCGCAATAACCAGACTGTCCCACGAATCTGGTAGAGAACACAACAAATTGATGCACTTATCTTCATCTGAGATTTTAATATCAACATATGATAGCTGACTTACCACCGTATCGAAGGCGTTCAGATGCTCTTTCACCGAGTCTCCATCCTTCATCGTCAGGTTATAAAGCTTTTTCCGCAGGAACAATTTATTCACCAAAGACTTAGATTGGTAAAAAGTCCCAAGTTTGTCCCACAAATTCTTCATCGTAGCTTCCCCAGATACATTCAACAATACTGAATCGGAGACACACAACCGTATTATGCTCTTCGCCTTCTGGTCCAACTTCTTCTAGTATTCATCTGACATTTTTGTTGGTTTATTACCTGGATTACCGTGATCCATTGATCTTTATCGACCAGCAGGTCCTCCATATTGAGCTTCCACAACTCAAAAATCTGACCATTAAATTTCTCAATCTCTATCTTTCCACTGCTCGCCATCTTCTTTCACCGCAAGAATCAATCCCGTAGATCTCCCACTAAACAGGGTCTACCTTAGGCCCAAGCAAAAAATCCCTCAACAACAAAGGCATCCCCTTGAAGCCGGAACAACTCCGATACTAAATGTAGGTTTTAACCCTGAACATAAATTATCTACAAATGAATTTTAAAACAAAAAATAAACAATAGTGAGAGCATAAAACATAAAACCGATAAATAGAGAGATTTTCCCCTGAATCCAAAAATGGGATGACTAGGTTGATTTTTCATTATATTACTTTTACTGTTACAACACATACATATACATGCCGAAGCATACATTAACCCCAATCCATTAACCCTAGATTAGAACACAATCATAGTTCCCTTGAACAGATCTACAAAATACCAGGGGCTGAAAACCATCATCCCCCAAAACCATGTGCAAACTCATGCACAAAACCATGGGTGGGTCTGCCTATGAGTGGGTTTGCACACCAAAACAAATTTCCCGGGGCGCTGCCCCGGACCCCGACAGGGGGGCTGCCGCCCCCCCTTCTACGTGGGGCTAGTCGTGGAAATAATATAACACATACCCAACAACTAGGATCCCTTCTTCTGGAGCAGCACCCATGTCAATCAGTTAGTCGTAGATAGCTTGAAGTCTGAAGTGAAATGGATCTATCTCTTCGCCCTTCATCATTTGGAACATCCAAATTTGATTCTCAAGAAGCATTCTTATTTGCACAGAGCCTCCTTGGTACATCACCTCTATAGCCTTCCACATAGCATTTGTTGTATTCTTACCAGCAATATGCAGAATCACGTGGTCCTTGACTCTATCTATGATCAACCACTTTGTCTGTGCTTGATTTCTTCATACTTCTTGAGTGGATATGCATCAGCTAGTACAACAAGTGTCTGCTCTGCATGATCTTTGAGACCATACTCATCCAGAACTAAGAGGATTATAGCCTTCCAGATGACATAGTTGGACATGCCATCCAGTCTGTCTTGATCCCTCAGTCCATGTCATGCCATCTTTGCTCAGATATGAATAAACTAACTTCCTTGCTGGAAGTCTTCCACCAAATTTCAAATGGACAGTATTCACCGATCCTCCTGATCAAATCTCAGATCTGTTTGGCTCAAATCTGTTGAATAATTATCTTCCTCCCACCTTTGCTGCCTTATCTAGGCACATTTTTGCACCTGGAGAATCTCTAGCCCACTAGCACTACTGAAGATCTGAAGAAATACTTCCAGAACTTGGCTAAATTCTTCTGCAACAAGAAAAGTGACTGGATAGTGTCCTCCTAGCTAGCCCAGTGCAATCTCAGCGTGGATGAGAAGTGGACTGCGTAACCCTGGACTGGGTGACGCAGTCCTTACGCTGCCCTGGGAAGGGTCTGTGTAAGTCGAGAGGCCTTTTGTAGCTTTAGCGTTGTCTTCTGGATCTGCTTTTTCTTGCTGTCAGATGCCCTTTCCGGATCTGTTGCTTCTTTTGCCACCTTGCAGAAAAAATAATTCTTTAGTTGATTGCTAGAGATTCAGCTTGATCTGCTATCACTCTGAGACCATGTGAAACTTCTACTGCAGTGTATTGGTTTATTTCCTCCTACTTGATTTAATTAATACAAGTTATTTTCAGAAATTAGATTTAGAAAATATCAAAAATAAACACAACTACAACCTACACATGCAGATAATTTACTGAATAATTCTGTCATGCAACAAACTGACACATGGATTTTTGGACATAAGTCCCCAGAAAAACCCAAAGCGGGAAACCTGGTTCGGCAGATATGAGGGTTTTATTATTAAGTAGTTCTGAGTACAGCAAATCTGGGTTCCAACCTTGGAAAACCCGACAGGGAATAAAAGATATAAAATCTTCATCTAACCTGAAGATCTAGAGCAAAATATTTGACTGATCCACACCCTCAAACATGATTTACAAGACTCAGCCCAGATCTGACCGTAGAAACCCTCAGCGTTGCTTCTGAAGCCCTATCATTGCCCTGGAGGGACTGCGTCATCTTCTGCATGGCTCTAGGAGGGCCTTCATCACCCTAGGAGGGTCTATGCTACCCCTGCGCCACCTCTACTTGGACAACATCAACCCAACGTGGCCCTAGCTGCCTTTGCGTTGTCCCTGTTGCTCTGTGTGGCTCTGAAGCCTCTCTGTGTTGTCCTTGTGGCTGCTCCTCTTGCCTCTTGTTGTCTCTTGGCTCTTGGAATCATATAATTCCCTCAACTAATACTACCCCTCACTGTAGGAAATTCCATTGGAAATTATTAACAAACCTACCCTAGAATTCCAGATCTATTCCTCAATTCTATAGAATTTGTGTGTCTTTAACTGACCCTCAAGCCTTTCTCTTATACTTTTTCGTTGAACCCTTCAATGGCCGATATTAAATCATCCATCAACGGCTGAGATTAAAATATTGTTTGATCAATGTGACTTAAGACAATTTCAGCACATGTGTTAATTAATTCACTTTAATTATCTTATTTTCCTAAGTTAGACTTAGGAAATCCATTAAAAATAATTAATTATTTGAATAACTTGAACACAACTTGAAATTTCTCAAATCCATTTCTGGGTCCTGTAGCTCAAGTGTACTCTAATCCCTCCAAAAATTTGGGACCTAGAGCACAACTAATGCTACCTCAAATACACAAAATCTCAACATTTTATAATGTTTTTCTGCTAAATTTTGACAAAGCCTAGCAATACCATATTTATGCTTTTCCTTTTCTCATTTTCTTGTAAAGTGTGTTTCGATAATGAAGAAACTTGTTGTTAATGGGAATGAATATGTTTATGGGGATGAACATTCCCTATTTGGAATCTTGTCTTTAATGAACTATTTTGAATTTTACAAATATATTTATGTGTATGTGATTTCTTTCTTTTAGTATATTATACCTTCAAATGTGCTTCGGACATTACATAATATGTATAACAACATATAATTTTATTGGTAAGAGTCATCGTTAACATGGAAGATTCAAGTTGGGATTTATTTTTCTTTGTACTTATTTGACAGCAGATCCTTGTACGCAGTCTCATATCTCTTTAAGCTCCATTCTTCTTGAATCTTATGTGGAATTTCATTCCATGTATTACCTTGGGGCTTTGCACCCTTCATACCCGGCCCAAATTATACCAACTCAAAATGAATGTGTGGACATAGAGAGAATTACATTTCTTTTAGTGATATATTCCTATTTAGCTCAAAACATGTTCTTCCATGGAAATGATTTTGGGCTGTTGAGTATCAACTTCTAATAGTAGTAAAATAAAAAAAATTCATCTCAAAGAAATTAAAAAAAAAAACAACTAGATCTTAGTGAAAATATTGCTAATATTAGCACTGGAAAGGGATGGCCAACACAACAAATCCAATTTCAACAAGACAATTGGCAAAATAGCAGTTGGGACAATCCATTCAGGCAAAGAAGTCCAATTTTGGTAATCCTTTACAATGAATTTTGTGGAGGAGCCAATATATGGAGCATGTGTGGGTAAAACCATATGAGAATTTTGTTTTTCTTCTGTCATGCAATTTTCTAGCTAATTGTCATATATAATTTATTATATATCCTTTTTCTTTCCATTTGTTTTCACAACTTATCTACAGTTTGAATTTTTTATCATATAAATTAGTTGCCATGATTGTGCTTGAGGTTTTCCTGAAGGTTGAATACTAAGTTCCCAAGGTGTTCTTTTCTATGGTGATGTTTTATTTTCTTCGTTTATATAGGTCATCTAGCCACATAGTGGCCATTATTGCCCAACTGAAGAAAACTTCAAGTCTCTTGTTTATATGGGGAAAAATAACATTAATATTGCTGATGTTGAGATATTTGTTGTATAAATAATTTATAGCATGCTTTAGCTTATATTCTAGTGTTTATTGTCTTTCATGTCTTATACCTTAAATTTTATCATTTCTCATTTTCATAAAAGGAATTCAGTATGGATGGTGAGAAGCAAAAAATGAAGAAAGAGGAGAACAATAACACTAAAGCATCAAATGTAGAAAAAGAGAAAGAAGAGAACCATTCTAGTGATACCCTTAAAGTCAATATCTCACATGAGACACACACATACAGGCTGATGGTCAATTCTTTAGCTTTGGTGAATTCACATGCAATGCCTAGACAACACAAAGATAATGTTTTGAAGTGATGAACCAATATTTCATGTGTAAATTGTAGTCCAACCAATGTTAAGTTAGAAATTCATATTGTAATACTTGACATTTCATATAATATAATTTATGTGGTTGAAATTATTTATAGTCGTACTTGATATTATTTAGTATTGTAATTAACATATGTAACTTTGTGTTTTCATATTAGATGAATATGCACATTGTATGATTTTTTTTAATTTAGTCACAAAATCATACCAATTAATTTATGTCGATTAATAATGAACAGATGAAATAAATATAAAATTACTAAATTAGTAGTTTGTATTAATTAGATGAACACAAACAAAATGAATATACAACGACTAAATTAGTCGTTTATAATGATTATTAATTAAAGTAAGTGAAATGAATATAAACTATTAAATCAGTTGTTTATATAATGAATATGAAATTACCAAAAAAAAAGAAATGACTATTGTAAATGATAAATGGGTGATTACAAATGACGACTAAATTTCACATATATACGACTATTAGTAGCTAATTTACAGTATCTTATAACATGACTGAAATTTGGTCATATTTCTCTGGTCATTAATTAGTTTCAAACAATGACTAAAATTTGCATACATATGACTATTAGTAGCTAATTTATAGTATCTTATAACGCGACCAACATTTTGGTCATATTTCTTTGGTCATTAATTGTAACAATTAATGAATAAATTAATGATCAAATTAATGACTAAATATACTACTAGACAATAAAATTGAGACAACCAATTAATGACTAAGCTAAATATAACTAAAAATTGGTCACGTTATAAGATATTGTAAATTAGCCACTATTGGTCACCGACTGAAAAATGGTCATTTATATGCAAATTTTAGTCATTTTTTAGTAACTAATCAGCCATTATGTACTAGTGGTGTGGGTTGCAGCTACAACAAGCTTATCCAAGTCTGTCTTGCTGTCAACATCTCATCTTGATCTGGTTGTTCTTATGACTACTTCCTTGACAGTGGTCTTCACCTCCTTAGAGCCTTTTGTATCTTTCTTCTCTTTGAGGGTTCTGGGTGCTACTCTGAAGGGGTTCTATTTTTTTTTTCTTCTTGGATTTTTCTGTCTTTGACCCTTCATATTTATCTTCTATGTCAATGACGTCTGTCATTAAGCTTGGATTGTGTAGAGCCTTGGACTTAAGCCTAAACTTGTTGTTGTCTTTGGAATGCCTTTTTCTGGTACCAGCAACAAGTTTGGCTTCTTCTTTCTTCTTCTTAATATTGATCTCATATCCATCATATTTGAGGAGTTCCTCATCATATTTTGTAGGCTGATACTCTTTCTGCATCTTCTTGCTAAATATCTACTTCCAGAATTTCTGATAGCATCTGCACTTTAGATTTCTCTACAGTTGCAGACCTTTCTCTTCGAGCTCTGGTGTAGACATTAGGAAAAGGAAGAATGGGGAGCACCATTTTCATATACTTGGGTTTATTTGTTGAGGAGTTCTCTCCTTTCTCCAACTTTTTCTCATCCTTCACTGCAGAAACCTTTTCTTTACTACTCTTGGCCTTATGGATGTTTTCCTTTTTGGCCTTCCTCTTGGTTCTTTTTGCACGATGAGGGTGTTGTTGTGAAACTGGAGGTGTATGTGCAAGTTGGCCTACTCTATAAAACAAGAAATGGTTCCATGTTTGATTTATTTTCCTTAACTCTTTTTCAAGTAGAACCTTGATGAGAGCTTGATGATACAATACATATTCTAAAACAGAAGTGTGAGTTTGGATTCTTGAAGACATATTTTTCAGACTCTTTAGCAAGAAGTATGGCAGATTTAAGGTATTCATACCTGCAACATGAAAAAGAAGTGTCATATGATAAAGAAACACAACTGTATAGTTATTTTCAGAAGTGAGGTACATCTTGATAAGTTTAACAACTTATGCCTAATCATTTTTGACATAACTGCTTAGAATTCCATTGGCCCAATTTGGATCTCAGTGTGCATCTTTAAGGAAACTATTGAGGTCTCCTCTAGTAATAACCTAACCTTTAAACCACCTCTCTCCTTCTTGTGGAAGGTTAAATGCCTCAGCAATTGAGCCTTATGAAACCTGCAATGTAAGACCATAGATTATGGCTTCTTGTCCATTGAAAGAGTTTGCGGACTCTTGAGCTACTACTAAGTGAGAGATTCTTAATCTGGTGCACAAAGTATACCACCCTATCTAGATAAACAAGCTTCTCACCTTCGAATTTTCATCCACTAGGTCAACACCGTATAGCTCAATTTGTTTGATTTTCCCACCTCTTTTAGTCATCTTCAGAAATTAATGACTCTGTCTCTGAAACTGATAGGTGATAGAGCTAGAAGATCTTCACCTTACAAATGTTACTTTTGTTTTCCTCTGAAATCCGATCAAAATCCTAAACTCCTCCTCAAACTGGAACTCTATGAAATTCGATCTCCAACAGCTAGAATCTCAAGCTGATAATTCTCCCGCTTTTTTGGTGGTTTTAAAAAAACAACCATGGTTCATCACCCCATGCAAATCGATTTTCATTATGGAAAATATTCCTGACCGTAGTGTGCACCATGTGATTGCCATCATTATCTTCAGTTGGTTGTGTATCTTTGCATGGAATGCTACAAATGGCTTGAGGCAAGTGGATGTGTGAGTGCCAGTCATCTCCGTTGTCTTTGCTGATTATTGGCCTTCGGTAGCACTGCTGTGCGACCAACCAAACGGTCAGTGTGTTAAGTTTGATGATCCACGATCTCCTCCATTCGAAAAACACGCACCTTGACATGAGATTAACTGACTTGGCTGACATACATGACATGATTAACGGTTGGGTGTATTACTGCGAGTTGACACCTAAGCGTTACACATATAGGATGACTTAACTTAAACATAATTGACCGCCTATGACTCCTATCAAATGATATAAATCATTTAAAACAAATATTTGAAACGTATTCACATGATAACACGTGGCTTGACAAAAGCAGATGTAATTTTTCATTTATTTTTAAAAACAGAGGATGTTACTAGAATTTTAGCCAGCATCAGAATAAAAAAAAACATATAGAAACAGGAATATAATAGACTCTCTAAAGAGACTAAAACAGAGGCTACCTAAAATTTCGGTAGCGACCAATTTTTTTTTTGAAATTTTCAAAGTCTAATCCTAAAAAAATAATTAAATAGACTCGTGACTTAGCAAATAATTGTGCTAACAGTTGGGAGTGTCTATTGTAAAACTCCAAAGGAAAAGGGTCGAATATAAGAGCTAGATGGAGAAGCAATCAGTCCCATAGACTATTTTTAGCCTAGTGAACGTTAAAATACTTTCTTTCTTTCTTTCTTATTGGAAAGTCCTACCAAGAACGATGGCATGGAAAAGAGAGAAAAAATGATATTCTATTGCAAAGTTAGAAAGAAATATTTTCAATTCACAAAAAAATCTCCATCATATTAGTAAAGTTCATCTCTATTTTTAATAATATCTTGTAATTAATAACTTAAAGCATTGCCATATATCTATCTTTCCTGCATTTGATGTGATAATAAAAAAATAAAAAATATATACATTAATAGATTAATCAAATCTTAATAATACGATTAATCCAAAAAAAACATTTATCTACATTATTAATCACAAAAATCTCAAAACAAAAAAAATTACTATTTTATATCATTTGATATTTTGATCGGTTGACACCCAATTATGTTTGGCAGTGGCCTTGGCTCTTGAATAAGTCATGGCAGATGTCGTGAATGGGTGGGCAACGCGAAAAGACAACCATGGAAATAGATAGCTTTGAATTGAGTTCAGAGGTAAAGATAGCCATTTAATATCACAAGTTATTCAAATTTGGTTTCCTGAGTGATATTTTGATTAGTCGACACCAATTATGTTTGGGCGGTGTCCTTGGATCTTGAATAAGTCATGACAGATGCCGTGAATGGGTGGGCAACGCGAAAAGACAACCATGGAAATGGATATCTTTGAATTGAGTTTAGAGGTAAAGATAGCCATTTAATATCACAAGTTATTCAAATTTGGTTACCTGAGTGATAAGAAATGTCGTGAGTCAGCTGGAAAGGACAATGATATATAAAGCTAAATGCAAGTATTGACCAAAAGGAAGCCACACAAATTTGATAAAGATAAATGCACGTATTGACCAAAAGAAAAATCCCTAACATGGACCGACAATCTGGTATCACGCGCGCGTGACTTTACCGCGACTAGATTTAGCAAGCAACGTGGGTCATTAATCTTCCGTTAATTGTGTGGCCCTCACGGTAAAAACAATCGTTAATTATTAGTTTAAAGAGTGAATAATTTAGAATAGGGTAAATCAATAAGGAAAAATGATGTTACATTGAAAACAAAAGATGACTTCGTGAAAGGTAAAGGTTTTGTCTCATGCTTTAATGAAATAGATTTATTACGGAGCAGATGGAGCCAACGGATCTTTGTGGGAGGGAGGTTGGTCGAAATGGTGGACGAGGGCTTATCCAGAAAAGTCGAACTTATCGAGATGCTGGACTATTCCAAGAAAAAATAGCTTTACGAAAACTCGACGATGGCTTATCCACAAAAAATGAGATGGTGGGCAATCGTTTTATCCACAAAAATTGAGAGGGTGGGCAATGATGGCTTTTCCATGATTGCTATTATAGTATTTTTTTACGTAAGTTTTAAGAAGAATGTAATTGAAGATATTTTCTTATAAGGTTAAAACTTAAACTATATTCCTTTTATTATATAAGAAAATGTATACTTTGATACATACTTTAACTAATTTATCATTTTATTTTTTTATAATAAATATGGACTTTTGTATGGGGCGATTTGGGATGCCAATTGCGGTAAGAAGAGTGAGAATGTTGTCACTTTTTTGAGTGAGTGAGGCTGATCTACTTCTCTAGCAAATTATGAAAGGTGATGTGGTATTCATTTGGTGCAAAAGTATTCATGTTATTATGCAGGTTATCACATTTGGGACATTGGACATATCCTTTATAAGATTCATGCACAAATCGGATTGTGACTCATTTTTATTGAGTTCTCACCCATAATGGTGTTTGACACATTTACATTTATTAGTCTTGTCAAGTGTTGGCCATTAGTGCAGTCCTTTTGGTGATATGTCTCTAGTATTTTTATTTCTTCTAGATGTTTCTTACTAAGCTTTTATGTGGCACTCTTGCTATGTCTCTATGTTTTCTATGGCCTCAACTACATTCCCCTTTTCAACATCGTTCTCGTTGTTGTGCGACTCTCTCTAGTTATCTTGTATCACTTCCCATTTCCTTTGTCACATCTATGGTGCATCAATGGGCTCATTGCTGAAGAGGTGATGATGGTTGCAACTCTTTGGGTGGCTCGTTAGGTCAACAATGAGTTGGTTCCTTGATGCATATTTACAAGGAACATATGTGGTAGTATATTAGGGATTAACTCCATGAGGTGGAATTTGATGTGGCGGAGCATAATTGCATGTTTGATTATGGGGTTCTTGAACTAGTGGATGCTTGGGTGCTAGAGGTGAGGCACACTTGCAAACAACAAAACCAATATATGTACACAATTGACCTTTATTAGCATCTAAAAGTGCTCTCGGACCTCATCGTTCTTGACAAGAATGATGGCAAGAATGAAACCCTTCTACACTTGGATGACATGGTGTCTGAGTAAAGCAAATGAAGTACATGCTTATGTGAATAGAGGAGAATGATGGAAAGGATGAAACCCTTATACTCTTGGATAACACGGTGTTCGACTAAAGAAAATGAGCAACATACTAATGCAAATAGAGGAGAACGTGGCTTTAAGTCGTAGAATGAGAAGCCACAACCCTGTGGAAGATGTACTAATAGTATTCGATGCATCCAATTCTACTTAGTTTATTTAATTTTTTATTTTTTGTTATGATGTTTGTTTAGTAGAAAATATCTAAAGGCTAGAAGACATTAGCTAAAATATTGTTATGTAGCCCTTAAACAATCACAATATACTTTAACAAACAATTATGTTTTTGATCATTTATTTCAACAAGCTTAGAGTTTCTTGTTTTTGTTAATTTTATGATTCCTCTTATAAGACATACCACTAAAAAATAAATACCAAAAATATAGGTAATGTTTTCTTATTAATTAAAACTTTTAAATATAAAGAAAAAACAGAAAGTGTAAATAATTAAACCTTATTATAAATAAAATATTTTAAGTAAATAGTTTTATTTAAAAAAAAAAATTGTTTCTCAAAAGTCTAGTAAAATAAATTAACAAATTAAATAATAGTAATAACAAACAAAAATCAATGTTCACAATAAAATTATTAATTTCCAAAGTAAAAAAAAAAAAAAGTAATTTACTTTTTATTTTGGGGAGTTATGTAACTCTTCCACTACTTAATATGCAATTGACAAGTGTTATGTAAAAACTAATATTGTTGATATCATATGATGTGTAATCCATTCCATGTTCAATTATATCTTATATTTAAAATAAAAATATTATAATGTTAGCTATAAATAAAATATTTCAAATTAAAAATTTCTAAATAATTTCGCTTTCCATTATGAATTGATATATAATATTTAAAAGATATTCATTTAAAGAAAAAAATAATATAAATTATAAATTAAAATTTTCAATATACATATTAAAAAAAAATTAACATATTATATATCTATATTATATATTGACTTGATATATAATATTTCAAATTTTTCAATATACATATTAAATAAAAAATTAACATATATAGACTTGACATATAATAAAAATTTAACATATATATAGACTTGACATATCAGATTGGAAGAAAAAGTTAATAACAAAAATAATTTAGGCACTAACCGCAAACAAGGGCAAGTAACATATATTTCAGATCATAAAAACGAGGACACTTCGACGAGAAATTTGGTAGCTCTCGATGAAAACGATAAGCTATGAGAAAAATCAATATGAGAGACTTGCTATTAAAATCAAATTTACCACTTGAGGCAGCCCGTGGGAGAATCTCCTATATATACCTTTCCGGCGTGGGAGAATCTCCCATATATATATGTGAATGATTAATGGAAATTATTGTAGTATGACATATTTGAATACTCATTGGTGAGATGACATAGAAATTGAGATTATTAATTAGTACATGATTAATGGAAATTATTGTAGTATGACATATTTGAATACTTATTGGTGAGATGCCATATGCCATAGAAATTGAGATTATTAATTAGTACAACTAATATAGTTAGTTGTTAAGGTTATTATTAAAATTTAATAATAATAATAATAATAATAATTAATAATATTAATAATTATTATAATAATGTTAAGTTTTATTAATATAATCAATTGAGGATGGGTCTCGTTAGCAAGGTGACCCAGGATTAAATTTCATGGAAGTTGTTGTGTCCATACTAGGAGAAAGAGACACTAAAATCTAGTCATTGTAGTGCCAGTGTGGCCGAGGCCGGGTGCGATCACTGGGTGACTTTGATAGATTAGATGCCCCTAGGTCACGGTTTCCCAAGCCACATGTCAAGCTCGAAAGATCACAGACAACGTGACAAAAAAAAAATTTAATAATAATAATAATAATAATAATAAATTTTAAGTTGGGTAGGACTACATCTTCATCATCATGTCCAATACATATCACCCCGATCGGGGCAAGGAATTGAACCGGTAACTTCACATCAAGGAGTGTGTTAACAACACCCAATCACCGTCTATCCAAGGCCCCATAGACAATAATAATAATAATAATGGAATTTATTAATAATATATATATAGATAATAGTTATTGTTATATATTTTACAATATTAATATTGATATTAAATCTATACCATTAAGACCTTTCAGTCTATTTAAATCATATTTAGTTATATCAAAGTCAACAGAACAATATTTAAACCCTATGAATATCAACCCTTACATTAATAAACTCAAGAAATTCATATTATAAATCCAAGGAAATAATCAACCTAAGGGAATAATAAGCCAAATACATTAATAATAAAATCCTAGCCATTATGAGCCAAATGGAATAATATTATGGATAAGGAATAAATATTATAAACCTTAACAAAAATATTATAATCCCTAAAACAAACATGACTAGCCATCGTATACCCTGTTAAATTTTCGTATTGAAACAATGTTTGTCACATTGCGACGTGCAAGCATGGTTGGCCATGTTTAACTGTCATTCATTTCCATCTCAAGAGACACTTTGTGAGAATGTAATGTAGGACCATGGTTGATTTTCATGTTCAGACAATCTTTAACACAATGTGACGTTCGAGCATGTTTGAGCATGATTGGTCATCGCTGACCATGATTGAATTTATAGGACATGGTTGACTGTGGGTGTCCATGTTCATCCATAAATCACCATAATTAATCATAGTTTACCATCATTGATCATAGTTGGCCATGATCAATATTATAAGCCGAAGGCACTAATAAACCCAAGGATTCAATACTAAAAACCCAAGGGAAAAAAAAACCCAACAAATTAATATTGACAACCCAAAAAGATTAAAAACCCAAGGGAAAAATATTATACCCAAGAGATTAAGAGCCAAAGAGAAAACATTAAACCCAGGGGTGGAATATTATAAAACCGATGTATATAAACACAAAGATAAAATATTAAAAACCCTTAAACAAACATGGTTGACCATGGCTGGTTTTCATATTGACACAATCTTTGTCACAGTACAACTTTGACCCATGCTTGACCATGCTTAGCCATGGCTGAGAACGATTTCTCATTGGCCTGCATTGACCAATATTGACCATGCGCAATGATGATTGAGATTATAAACTCAAAGAAATAATAAACCCAAGAAATAAGTATTAAATATCCAAATGATTATCAACCCAAGGCAGAAAAATTCAACCTTGGGGAAAAATATTAAACCTTGTGAAATAATATAATCCCCAAGATAAATATTATAGACCATGTAACAAAGACGCCTTTCCATGTATTTTCATGGTTGTTTTTCATCTTGACATAATATTTGTCACAATGTGAATTTGAACATTGATCAACCATGCTTCAACCATGTCATAAACAAATCAAAGGCATTGATACTCTTAACGAAACATAATAAGAAAAGAAGGGGATCAATACTAAAACCCCAAGGAATTGTCAACCCAAGTTAAGAATAATAAACCGAAGGGAGAAATCTTATAAATCCAACGTATATAAACCCAGAGATAAATATTACAAACCCTTGTACTAGCATGGTTCACAATCGTTTTCACCATGATCGATGTTACAATTCTTGTCAGGAATTAACATTGAATGAAAGTTATTAACCATGGTTGGAAATCCAACGCAAAAACTATAATATAAGGTACACATTAATAAGCATCACAATCAATAATGTGTGTCCATAGATATTTTGAATATTCTAACAATCTCCATCAGATAACCACATTTAACCATTCTTCACCATGATTTACCGTCATTAAATAGGGTTGACTATAAACATATATGACCATGATGAAAAACAATTCACCTTGGTCTTTTTTTAAACAAAATTCACAAACCCGTGACATGAACATTTTAAATCCAAAGCATATAAATTCAAATAAAAGTATTGTAAACTGCTAAATAAACACAAAGCTCTAACATTAATACCATAAAACTCAAAAAAAAAATTCTACAAACATCAAGCATCAATAAACTAAAGGGGTTGACACTAAAAACCCAATAAATTACAAACAAAAGAGAATAACATCAAACCAAAGAATTTTTATTAAAGCATAGGAACATAAATGGAATAAGCAAACAATTTGTATTTCCAGAAAATAGAACATGGAAAGACGAAATGAAAAAAAAAGCGCATATGAATCGTAAACATTGCAATGTAACAAAAAGAAAACCATCCAAAATTTGAAGACCATTCATATGCAAATTTCTACATAATAACCCCAACAGCAAAAAATTATATTTTCTAACATTGAAACCAAAAAAGATAATTTAAATCAAGCAATAATTCTTTTGTCTTCACATAAAAATAATCAACTAGGAATATGAACTTAAAAAACTTCATCACGAGTCATTTATTAAATAGCCTCTTCCAAAATAGGACCAAACCGATGAAAAAAGAAAGACAATTTCAAATCAATAGTGTAATGATCACGACCCTTTATGCTTTCTAACCAATCCCTTCTTGTGTTTCTTCCATATTCTCTTTGGTGCACATGCAACAAGTATTTTACATATGATTCCATTCCTTCTAAGACATGGACATGTTCATAACCAAAACCAGGATGAAACCCAATTTTTTTATCAAGCATTTTCTAAATATATGTAAGAAAATTTATTGCTTAAATAATAGAATGAACCATTGAGGCATAATACAACACATTATTATTTTCCATATCTTCAATTTAATGAGAAAACGAAAAAAATAAAATTAGTAAAGACACACACACAAACAAAAATGTATATACATATCTATATAATTGGAAGATAAAATTTGAATAAAGAACTCACTAAAAAAAATAAAGAGACATAAATTTAATATGATTGAAAACGAGGAGAACATAACGAAATAATACCTACAATTTAACTCGTTAAATAGAAACAACGCCACAAGAAATCATTTACCCGTGTATTTTTTTCTACTTATTTAATCTACTAACTTTAATTAATAAGAAATATTTTAAATTGATTGAGAATCAGAACGAATAACTTATTAATGACCATAGAATATATTTCAAGTAAAAAAAAAGTTGTATTCATATTAGTTTCAAAGCTATCTCAGATAACTTAACTCTATTCAAGATAAAAACCTCAAAATGATATAGAATTATATCGTTGCTCCTCTTTCTTCCTAAGTGTAACATAAGCACTATTTTTCATTTTTGCATAACGTTGAAAAGAAAAGGGTGGTGAAATCTGTAAACCATTAATGGTTTTCACTCTTGATACAGTTGTAAATGTCAAACCATGTCTCTCTTTGTCTCCAATATCTATAATGGAACATTGCAAATTCATCCCTTGTGACTTGTGTATAGTTAAGGCCCATGTCATTTTCAAAGGAATCTGTTTAATATTCCCTCTAATGACACGTGTTATGGGCACAATGTTTGGACAATCCCTATCAAATGGAACACCAATGTAATTCTTAAAAATAACTATAACAAATTGTGGAAGTTGTGGCGGCTTTGAACCAGGTGAATAGAAAATATATTCAATATATCCAAGTGCGCTATTAACCAACCCAAAAACTACACGTAATAATTACACGCTCTCCATGACACAGTAATTTACTCTCAACAATTTCTAATCTTCTGCCACATTCCACAATAGATATTGCAATTGGACAATTTAATGGTTTCAACATTTTCTTATTGTGAAAATTGATGAGATCATTCGTTTAAACAAGTGAACTGAAGAATAAAATAAACTCTTTTCATGTTGATCTAAGCAGCTATCAACATGTATCATAAGAAGATCCCAATCTTCAAATAAAGGCTCTACATTTCTGATATTCATTAAAAGATTGTGAAAATATGCATGTTTCAAATCATATCCATTTTGCCTATAATTTTTATCCAAAGTGAAAAAAATGTTGAAACTTTGCCACAACACTTTCCTTGTTGTTCTACCTGCATACAACAATTTATTCTTAATAGGAGGTAGTTTCCCTAGATCGGTGACAATAATCATGGACATGCCACCAAAAGGATAAGCTTTCTTTTCATGAAAGGCTTCTCGCAAATGAGAATATATCTGCATGAATAAACTTGGGCCTATAAATCTCATATCACCAATCAAAATATATCGAACATGCTTCATTTCTTTTTGAAAAATTGCTAGAGCCTAGGCATTCAGTAGTTTCATATCTTTTACAGGAATTTTTAAAGTAGAGTGTATTTCTTTTCCATATATATTAGAAGAGGTTATGCTAGTTGGAGCAAGCAATAATAATGGAATTATTTTATCCATTGTTGATGCTAAAAGAGCATGAAAAATACAATGAATAAGAGAAGACTTTCCCTTTCTGGAAGTTCCTTGAATAATCATTCTCAAAGGATCATCATTCCTACCATCAAAAAAGTGTCTAAAAACAATTTCAAAAGCATCTCATTATTTCTTCAATAAATAGGAAGGCAACAAAATTGTCTCTCCAACTCATTTTCCATTAACAACACCTAAAGATTATGCATTTTTTATAAAATTGATTGTCTGTTTAGAAATTTTGTTCAAAACCATTGTTTCATTCCAATTATGATAAATATCAAATTCCCTTCTACCAATATTTTGAAGGTGGGAAATTTTTACATTGTTTGGAGGAACTATTCGAGAAAAAATATGTCGTTCTTCTGAATTTCTATCAACATTTTTTTCATGTATAAGGGGCTCAACATATTCTTCATTTCTTTCATTTGGGAAATGAGTTCAGACAACATGCCACCAGCGAGATCTCAAATTCCTCTAGCTCTAAATGATTTTTTCTCTTGTAAACCCTATATCTGAGGTGATGTCACGAAATGGCTTGTACAAAAGTAACTCAGTCCAAAAAAATGTTTCAAACTTTTATAACTATTCATCGGGAATAACATAAAGCCCTGGTCAGACACAAACAATACCATAGACTTCTCGTGTTCTCCATGGCTCCTATTGACACCTAGCATTAAAAAACTATGATATTTTAATTTCTATCAAGCATAAATGTCCAAACAAAGGGGGTCGTGTTTGATATACCTCGTCTAAATTGTTTCTACATGGAATTTCATCAAAATGTAGTAAAATATTTTGGTAAAAAAAAATTCTGGCGTACAAAGGGAAGAATATATGACTACAAAAAACAAGAGATAACTTTAGCGACATATGGCAGGTTTCTTGAGCTCCATTGTCATGTTCAACAAGTGTTTCAACAAGAAAACTTCTATACATAGACAACACAAGAGTCTCACATCCACTTGCACCAGCAACTCTTGTTAGCGTTTCCTGATAACTTTCTGATTTTCTTTCTTCCTTTGAAGCATATTTCACAATATATTTCAAAACTTCATGTCAAGAAACAAATGGTTGACAATCAAAATTTTCTCACCACATTGTCAAAAGATCTACGTTGTGAAAATTAAAATGATCATTGTTTCGAGCTGGTTCATATTTATTTTTCCCTTTTTCATCTATGAACAGAGTTGAATCGACATAAATTTACCATGGATAATCATACTGGCATGAAAGGATTGACCCTTTTTTCACAAACATGAATCCAGGCTACACCTTCATGTTCCTTTGAACTCGATTCGCCAAATTCTCATAATCCTCTTCAACATTGCAAGAAAAAAATTGGTTAGTATTTAAAAGGCACAGATCATCATTCAAATTTTGAGGGATCATCAAATTTCGACAATGTATGTCATGTGTATTCCAGGTTGTTACATATTTGTTGAAGTAGTGCTTTGTTGCTTCGATATTCAAAGGGTTGGACCAATCTAATGTTTCCATATTGGGATCTCCATGAAATCAGACGAAACTGTGGATGTGCGCCAAGCCTCTATGTTTCCACTCATACTAAACAAAAATAAACATACAGTCAAAAAATATAAACCAATAACAATGACGAATTTTTTGTTCCAAATCCTACACAACATGATAATAAGGAACGATAAAGAACCTATACCAAAAAACTTTGGCACCAGGATATTTCTACAAAAATAACTCATTGAATATAATAAATATTTGGTGCATATAATTAGAAACTATATGTGGATAATGAATAACATTTTCATTTTTTTTTTCATCTTCATTTTGTCATCGAAAACGGTTATTCAAAGGAATAATGCTATGCAAGTTAGGCCACTTTGTATCAGTTGCAGTTAATCTAAAAAATAAAGTAGGGAAACCAAACTGGGTGTTCATGTAAGTGAGTTCAAAACGACACTTTGTCCAATATTCCCTTGTACCCATAAGAGAAGAACCAAAATGAGTTAATTTTCCTTCCAATCTATTATTTGGAAGATCACAAAATTTTTGACATGTCTCTTGAGGAGTTGCAGGTGCATTTTCATGAATATTGTTCTTCAAAAAGAAATATGTTTTTCCTTGGCTATGATGTATCATAATCATATTCAATTGGAAATACCGAAATTGGGGATGGCTTACAAATATTTTATCATAAGATCTAAGTAGATGCAAAACATATTCATGCATTTCAACATTGCAAATACATGGATGCAACCAATAAACATCACCTGTGGGGAATTCCATGTCTGTTAGAAAATTATATATATTACAGAGCAATGAAACACATAAAATATGCGGAAAACACAAGCACACAGAACACATAAAACCAGAGAGACATAGATATACGTGGTTCACCCAGTTTGGGCTACGTCCACCCTGAACAGCCAGTCCTTCCTTTCTATTATCCAACAAAATGAAGAGACACAACCTACAACAGATCTGTTGTAATATCCTCTGTTCTCTCTCATAGTCTCCCTATCTGTTTCTCGCTCCGAGAATACACACACAATACACAGCTGCAATACAATACCCTCATACAAGCGAGGGGTTGCCTTCTAAGGCAAAAAACCCTAAACTAAACATAACTTCTACCGTCAGATCATCCGCCTAATGAACGACCCAGATTGACTAGAAATTACTATACTTTTACAAGGAAATTTTACATCTATTTTTAGCTTCAGGGGCGCTGCTCCCAAAACCCCCCACCATGGGGGGTGGGGGGTGGGGGGGGCTCCATAAAGTGGCAGCCACCCCCCCTAGACCCCCCAAGCAGCGTTTAATTTCGGGCAACATTTCTGCCCCATTAAGGTACAGGGGTCCAACGCTGTGATACAAAATAAACAAGATAATCAGGCTCCACAACCAACAATGTCTAGCAACACTTCAGTATTGTATTCGTTTATGGGAGACATACTAGTATTTGGCCATTCCAAAGGCTTCTCGATTTTTTAATATGCACTTTCAATAAATATTCTTATTTGATCCACTTCCCTGCATTCATTTGGAAAATGAGAAAGAACCAATGATGGATGAGAGTGCAAATAATTATCCCCCTCTTTTTCTATCTACTCATCAAATCTACTTATTTTGTCAAGATCTCTATCGACATATTGTAGCCTACTGGACACATCGGTAGGTATTTTAGGGAGATCAGAAACTTAATTCATATCAATTTCAATATCCCTATAGTATTTATCCATTTTGATGTTGTAAAGAAATGCATCTATAACACATTGTCTCTTCACATAACATTCATAATGTTTTGATTCAATGCCATGTATTCTCACAATAACAAAATCAAGTTTGTAACAACCATAGTGAAAATTGCAATTAATAAAAGTTAAAAATAATAACCACTCTTGATGGGACATGTATTCCAAGCTAAATGGTGGGAAAAACATCCTAACATGTGTTCATTCAGTTCATTATGGCTAAAGGAAATTGGCAAAGGCAATGGAAAAGGCATTGGAAAGGCATAAGGCATTAATTGCCATTTTATTTATGAAAATAATGGAAATTAGGAGAAAATGGAGGTGAAAGGTCACAAGTTGTGTGTGAGGTGGAAAATGTAGTAAAATTATGGAAATTGAAGAAAATAGAGGCCTCATTGATAATTATTCTTTTGAGGATTAGTCGGCAAGGATTTTGTCAGTGCATTTTTGGAGCTCTTTCATTCTATTCTCTCTCTCTCTCTCTCTCTCTCTCTCATACTCTTAGATACTTATATTTTTCTTGGAGAAATCTTGAAGGAGTGTGGCATAATTTGGATTTGGAGAAATAAGGAAAAGGAAAGGCAGGGAAGCATAAGAGGATATTGGCATCAATGGCTACAGATGGATTTCGTTGCAGGTATTGAGTTTCATGTATGGTTTCCTTGCTAGTTTTAAAATGCATGGTGTATGCATGTGGTTTCTTGGTCATGATCTATCATTTCCATCAAGGATTTCCTTCATTGATAGTGGATTTACCTAGCCCTTATATTTCTAGATAGCCATGGTGTTGTGGGTTCAGTTTCATTGTTTTTTCTTGGTTGGTTCTCATGTTCCTTTAGCTGTGGGTTGAGTTAGTAGTTCTTTGAAGCCTTGGTTGAACAAACACTTTGGAAGCTAGGGGGAAAATTGTGGGTTGAGTTACTAGTCCTGAAGCCTTGGTTAGACAAATTCTCTAGAAGCCCTAGGTGGGTTGTGTTACTAGTCCTGGAAGACCTGGTTAGAAAAATGCTCTAGAAGCCCTGTAACAGTTGGCGTTGAGTCACTAGTCCTAGAATACCCGGTTGGAATAAACACTCTAGAGCCCTAGAATAGCTTGGATATGGATCAATTCATGATGGTTGTGATGTCTAACTGTGAGGTGGAATCACTAGTTGAGGGTTGAGGCAGTTCGGCCTTTGGAAGCTCTAGATTGGTTTTAATTGATGTGTTTTATGATATCCCACATTCATTCTTGCAATACGGCATGTGGATGATTAGGTGAAGAAATATTTTTCTCAGCCAATATATGGGCGAGTGGAATGTGGAAGGGCCATATCCCGTTGGTTTCTACATTCATTAATTATCAATTCATTCCCTTGGTATTTGGTATGCAAGTGTACTGATTTATATGTGGATTCTATGGTTGTATCCATGGTATTTCTGTTGTTATTATGTTGGTTATGAGCATGTACTTTTACAGTGATGATGTATGGATCTCCTCATGTTTTTACTTATAAATGAATGCACAATGCATCTATGGTAAAATATATTGTATTTTAGCTAATGATGTAGGGGGGAAATAATTCTTAATGATTCTCAGATAAGTATGAGATCCATATGCTCAAATATGTTATTTACACTTGTAATTTCAATGTTTTTGACATGTTTGAAAAAATGCTTGTCATGGGTAGAGGTGGTCCAAATGAGTTCTTATTGATGTGATTTATTCTGTATTATTATTCTGTTGTTATTCATCATCTCTGAACTTTTCATGAAGTTGTGGCCAAAGCACTGGGTTTTGGGCCTGAAATGGTTGCTCAAATCCTAAGGACGATGATACATAACTGAGGAATTGGGGCCCTGGACGTTGACATACAGTGTTATTCTTGTAGCTACAATCTCCTGGACTCTGGTTTGCAAGCTTTTGTCTGCATCTATGGCTCAAAGAGGTCAGAAGCTCAGTGTGAACCATGGATAAGAGGCCTAAATGGGTCAGTTAACTCCTTAGGGTGTTATTGTTATTGTACAAGGTATGTATGTTGTATTTCCGTCCGTTCCACTTCCTTAAGGTCACCTATGAGGTTGACTATCATTATAGTAGCCTCTCATCGTATGTTTACCCTGGTTAGTCGATTACTTGGGTAGATGTGGGAAGAAGATGTTACAGAGTGGTATTAGAGCACGGTTCAACCTTTGGACTGTATAGGCGGTGTGCTGGTCATGCTTTTCTATTGGTTTCATATGTGTTTCTCATACCTAAGGTGTATGTGCTTGTTGCATTCATGTTGTGTTGGCCATGGTGGTAGTGGTGTCACCATGGGAGGACTGATGGTGTTGTTGTCAACATGTTGTCATGAGTGTATGACTGGTTACGTGTTGTTCATGCTTATGTATTGTTAGTGCACACTTGTTTAAATGTTGATACATGTTGTATATGCATTTATTGTTTATGTTAGGTCACATATTTATCATTCTTATGTATTTTCCATGTATGTTTGCATGTGTGATGTCATATGTTGAACATGTATTGGACATTCATGATTGGTTACACATGTCAAGTGGGTGCATATAGTCAAGTTTCCATTGGTTTAATTGAGATTGTTGTGCATAAGGTCATTGCATGAAATTAGGTCATCATGATGATATTGGTATGTTATGATGCTAATGTGTTGGCTGAGATAGAGTAGGAGATGCATATCATTAAAGTGAAGTTGCAACAATGGATTGTGGGGTAAGAGTAGATTTTCATACACATGTGCATGTTTGTCATGTAGTTATGTGATTCATGGTTGTTGTAAGCATTAGGGTTACTTATATGTTTATCGTTCTGTAATGAATAAAATAATATAAATAATGATTAATTAGTTAAATAGTAATTAGTTTGAAAGCCCATGTCTAATGAGACATGACCTTTCGTGAAGAGGCACCTGCGTAGGTATATAAGCAGGACTCATTTGTAACATTCAATCATCTATCTCATCTCATTCTTCATACCTTTTATAATATAATATTTGTATCCTCATGGATATCTTTGTATTCCAAGTGTTCTAGAGTATTTAAGCTTGAGAAGGAGCTTTGTTCGCTTCATTTGGTATTAGAGTAGTTCAATCTTATGGCCGCTCATCGCTGCATAGATCTATGCTCCTCGGTCCAGGCCTTTGGCCATCAAAAATTCATCAACATTGTTTTTGTTGAAGCATTTAGCTACCAGTCTTAGAGTTTCTCCATTTTCACTAGTAGGCCTTTGGCCAAAATTAAAAATTTGAAGAAATTTCACTAGTAGGCCTTTGGCTAGAATAAAAAATTTGAAGAAATTTCACCAGTAGGCCTTTGACCAAAATTAAAAATTTGAAGAGAAAAAAAAGGGAAATTTTTGAAAAAAAATAAGCAAAAGAAATATATATATATAGTCAATATATATATATATATATATATATATATATAGTCAATATATATATATATATATATATATATATATATATATATATAAGAAAAAAAAAAAAACGAGATATATATAAAGTAGTACATATATGTACATACCAAGACAATTTAAAAATAAAAAGGAAAAAGAAAGAAGGAAGAGTAGATAAGGTTATTTTAATTATTCTTTAAGTGGTTTACAAGCTTGTGGTTTTAGAAGCCCATGGTAATTGCCCATGGTATTTGCAAGGTAAAATAAGAACAAAAGGAATAAAAAATCTCTATGTGAATGGTAAGTTTACTTTTATGTGGAGAACATTAACCGAGTCAAATACACATAAGTGGACATATATTTTATAGGTGAATATATGTGAATAGCCACGTTTCACCAGGGTTGTAACCTTTCAACAAAAAAAAGAGTTAAAAAAATCAATTGTTAAATATATATATATATATATATATATATATATATATTATGAAAGTCAAGCATCTTCTTAGTAATTATAGAAGATTTCATAAAAAGAAATCAAGTAATTTTCAAAAAAATCCAAAGGAAAAATATTGTTAAGGATTTCTTAAAATATTAAGGAATCATTATTAAAGCTCTAAGGTATATAAAAGGAAAGAGAGGTTATTAAAGGTTTAAGTATTGGAAAAATGGAAAAGGAGATAAATCATTATATTCTAAAGATTTTATTTAAAAAGGGAATATATAAATATATAAAAGGATTTGAACCTCTTTTAAAAGAGAATATTAGTGAAGGATTCATTAGCAAATATTGAAGGAATAATAGTGAAGGATGTTGGAAAGAATAATTAAGCTTGAGGGTTTATTAAAGGGAAATAATAATATTTTATTATAAATATTAGGAAGGGTCACCCTTAAAAACCCCGAAGTTATTTGACAAAATGGCATCCAAAACAGAACTAAAAGAGGGAATATTTCCTAAAAATTATAGTATGTATGTTCGTGCGCTAATTAAAATCAAAGGGTCACTTGCGGGAAATGAGGTTATCGTCTCTATCGATCCTACTCAAGAGAATAGTTATGTTAGTACTGAATGTGCTAACAAATTAGTGATCCCTGAATCAAATATAACTGAAACAAATTCATTTTACACAAATGACAAACAATACAACATAAGGAATTTACATCTAAGTATTGGGGAGTATTTCTTGGTCTCGCAATTTACCGTTAAAACCTTATTTTGTAACGATAGTGATATAATTATAGGCTTGCTCTGGATGTAATCACTACGGTCATTCATCCTTAATACGAAAAAGAAGTTGACATTTTCTTACAAAAAGAAAAACATAACGTTACAAGATGTCACGGTGAAGCCGAATTCACTAACACCAGAAGACATATTAGATATCACAAGAGTAGTTCTTCCAGAAAGTAAAAATGCAATACAATATTTGCAAAGAGAATTTGACAAAATCACAACTAACAAGAATGAAGAAGTTTCTCGCCTCAAGGACCACAACGATAAATTACTAACGCAAATTAAGAAGCTGAAGAAAGACAAGAAGTCTAAGGTACAACAACTTGTCAAAATGAAGCATCAAAATCTTCAAATCTAGAAGTCCAAATTGAAGAAACAGATATTTATCTAGTAAATGTCACAACTCAAGAAGCAAACAAGCAAGTTGCAGAAGATACAAACTTAGATGTTGCAGTTTAGACAAGGAACATTCTAAGTGAAGATTTTGTAACCAACTCAATCCTCGCCAGGCGAAAATCAAAGAGGTCAAACCAAAACAGTTCCCTATCGACATCCAAATCATGGGAGCAGACAAATCAACCAAGCTATGTATTGAGAATAGAAACATGATGATATTCCGAAGAATACTAACAAATCATCACAAGTTGCCAGTCATCGTAAGATTCCACAGAAGATTTATTTAAGATGGTCTGATCCATTCTTAGTGCGACAATTTTGTTTGTCACTTAGAGGATCATATCAACTTGTATCGACAAGGATGACTGCCTCGAGACGAGAAGATGTTCGTAGCAAGAAAAGAAATAAAGGCCTTTCATCGAAAAGCTTTGAGGACAAATCTTTTTGAGGGGAAGGCAATGTAATGAATAAAATAATATAAATAATAATTAATTAGTTAAATAGTAATTATGTTGAAATTCCATGTCTGATGAGACATGACCTTTCGTGAAGAGGCACCTGCATAGGTATATAAGCAGGACTCATTTGTAACATTCAATCATCTATCTCATCCCATTCTTCGTACCTTTTATAATATAATATTTGTATCCTTATGGATATCTTTGTATTCCAAGTGTTCTGGAGAATTTAAGCTTGAGAAGGAGCTTTGTTCGCTTCACATTCTATTATTATTATTATGGTTACATATATGATAAATGCTAGTTGATCAGTGTAGTCATATGCATTACAGTCATGTGTATGCCTTGCATCCTATTGATTTTATGGTTACATGCATGATCGATGTTATTTAATTAGTGTGATCATATGTACATGCATTAGCTAGTCAAGCACGGTATTAACTTGATAATTATGTTATATGTTTTGAGCTGTTGAATTTGAAATCTCCATAGTATGCATTTTTGCGTCTATGTTTCGGGTCTAGATCAAGACCCATCATCAGGACAAATCCTGCCAAAAAGAAAGGAGGTTAGATGCAATAAATATAAACATAAGAAGTGCATGAGGAGTGAGTGTGAGCCGACCAACAATTGTTAGGTAAATGAAATATAACGTTAATTATTATTATATTATTATCCTAAATTAATTTATGCTTTTTAGAATAATGTTTTAAGGTTCATTCTAATTAATTTAATTTAAATTATTAGAATTTAGAAAGTAAATTATATAATAATTAATTATAATTTAGAATTATTAGGTTTTAGAAAGTAAATATTACTTTTTAAGAAGGATTATGTGAGTAAATTATGGATGGTTAATTTAGTATTTTTATTATATTAATAATAAATCACTTGTTATGCATTAATTAAATTATTAATATTTTAATATTAATATGGAATGTTATAACCATAATATTAGTTATAATTAATATTAATATCAGAGTTCTTATTCTTATTGGATAAGTAATGTAGGTTATTAAAGGTTGGTTTAATATTAAATTGGTATTATATGTATTTTAAATTGTTAATATTGATAATAGGGAGGTTTAACCATTATAGATAGTATTGTTAATTAATGTTAATATTGGAGATACCTATTATTAATTATATTGTGGGGTTTAAATAAATATTATAGTCATCTTATTGAGTGGTTTAATGTTAAATGTTTTCATTATTATTATTAATATCAATCTTAATTATAATATAATTAGGAATCGTTAACTCTTAACTATTACTAATGATATTTGTTAATTAATATTGATATTAATGATTAAATTCCTTTATTCTTATTTTTGGCATTAGATAAGCGTTAAAGCTTGAGGGTTTAATGATGGGGAAATACTTAAGATTGGTACTAGGGGCCAAAGGATGGGTTTTTTTTTTTTTTTTTTTTTTTAGGAAGGGGATGGGAAAGAGGGAATAGCTGAGAGGAGAGTTAACAATGGGTCTTCAGGGTTAATGAAAGGGAAGAGGAGGATATAGTGGGGGAACCTAAGGATGACCTAGTGCAAGGGTAGGTGGTAGGTTGGTGGGTTAGCGATAGTGAGGGAGAGGAACTTATTCAAGAGTGGGAAAATAAGGGGACCCAATTTTTGCTAACTTCCAAACCACCATCTGTGTTGAGGTTTTCTAGATTTTTGATGATTTCCAACGCCTCACGCATTTTCCTTTTGTAATAATGATTTTCATTGGAAATCACCCTAGAATCTTCCAGGCAGATGTGGTGACGTGTCTTATTAGAGTGGTCTGCTAGAGTTGAAGTTTTGGTTCTCCCAATTCTTATGTCAGCACCATGCTCTTTCAGCCTGATCTTGAAAGATCTTCTTGTTTCTCCAATATAACATTTTCCGCATGAGCAATTTATTTGGTAAATGCCCTTTTTTGGATTGGGTCAGGTTTGTCTTTAACAAATTTCATTCTTTGTTTGATTTTCATTAGCATCTTAAATGAGGTTCCAATGTTGTTTTTGGCGAGAGCTTTAGCTAGCTTGTCTGTGACCCCCTGAATGTAAGGAAGGTATGCTTTAGAGTTAAGGGTTTCATCTCGAGGATTTATTTTAATTTTATTTATGGATCTGGCTCTTTGTATGGCTTTGATGATGTCTCTGTTCCTGTATCGCATATTAGTGAATTCCTTTCTCAAATATGCAATTTCTTCTTCAACGTGATTGTTATCAGAAATTTTGAAGGCTTGCGTGAAAAGATTCATGATTACCCCCATCTTCTGAGCTAGATGATGGTGTGAATTTGCGTGGAGATAATTGTTAGTGTGCGCCTTATTTCTAAACACCTTATGTCCAATGGATCCATCTCTATTTTTCATGAGTAGAATTTCCAAGAATGGAATGCAATTGTTATATGTTGTTGATGAGCATGTTATATGTTAACTTATTGTTGTCGTTAATGAACTTGATGATTAGGGTTATAACATTAATATCTTGATGTTATATGTATCATGCTAAATTGGATCAGCCTAGGAATCTAGATAGGGTTATCACATTCAGGTATGAGTAGACTTATTTGTGATATTATGTCATACTAGCCTAGGTTGATTGTGCATCTATGATTTTTATGCATGAATGACAATAGTTTATGAGATTATGATCTAAACATATCAGCTAGTTATTGTTATGGATATCATGACCTTATTTATGTTGAGTTGAGGTGTTGTGAAGTTATATTGTGCTAATATAGATTGATTTTGTAGACAAGATCGCCTCCCCTTAGATACATTAAGGTATGAGTTTTCTTATGTTGTGTACTTGGTGCTTGAATGTTTGATTATGCCATTTATTCGGTGTTTGAGTGTTTGGTGTATATTATGTCATTTAGCTGTTGTCTAAATGTTTGATTACTTGCATGATATGAGTATGTTCCTATAAGACTACATGAAGAAATGATCTTGTTTTAAGATGGTTGTACTAACACATGTCTGCAATGAGACAGTTGATATGTACTTGAGTGTACATAGGAGATAGTTGTAGCATCATGTATTATGACTTATGACTATGAGTTGATTATTGATTATGACATGGTTTTTAGACTTAGTAAATGTTGATTCCAAATTAATAGATATTTTTTCTTGATATTTGGAACATTTGACTAAAATGTGTGTGTTGAGTTACAAGGTGGCATGATTGGCACAACAGGGCAAGATAACTGGTATATTTCTATATGTATGTATGTGCTGACAGTTATGTGGTTATGGAAGTATGATGTAGGGGATTGCATGGCAAGAGACCTCCATGAAATATTGGAGAAGGCTTGGGGTTGAGCTTTCACTTGGAAGCTTTGGGAACCAATGGGGGATTGATTCATGGTGGTTGTGGCTAGTCTTCTGCTTTCAGTATTTTTTATTTGTTTACGGTTGATTGTGGCCTTGTTTATGTCTAGTGCATGATCATGCCACTTTGTTGTGGTGTCATATTGCTTTTGGTTTTTCATAGTCTTCCTCTTATTTTTTCTTGTTATTTCCTTTTTTGTTTTGAGTGTTTTGGGAATTGGTTTAGGAAAGAGTAAGTTAATGGAGCTCGGGGAGAGATGTGTGGTACCCAACAAGTAATGTAAGACACGGATTAAGCTCAGTGCATGACTAAGCGCAATCGAAGGTAAGATTATGACAGTTGGTTTCACTGGTTGGGTTCATTATGATAAATGGACAGTGGTAGTATAGACATAAGAAAGGTAACCGAAAGGGTAAAGTGACTAGATTTGAGATGTCAAATGCCTTGGCTATGTTGGGAACTGTTGTTCTCAACATTGTGTATGGTGTGCTCGAATAGAAGAATTTCTCTTAACCTTTAGACCCTATGATATCTAGTAATTATGTTGTGATCATGGTTATGTTGATGTTTATATATTTACACATGTATGTATGTATGTATGTATGTCGTGTGTAACAGGGTCGTCATGGATCATGATTTTTTAATTCTAATGTTTATATGTATTTTTGTGTGTATGTATGTCATTTTATATATGTGTGTGTGTGTGTGTGTGTTTACTCTCTTGAAGGTCTGCTTTTTGTATTGGATTCAAGATTTAAGGGTTCTAGTCCCAAATCTAGTATTTTATTAATATGATAACCCTTACTTGTTTCGTTATATATCTCTCTGTGTGTGTGTGTGTATGTGTGGGCATGGTCACTGAGGTTTTGATGGATAAAAGAGAAAATAAAAATAACTAAGAAGGGAACTGGGACAAGAATAAGAATAGATAAAGCATAATATTGAGAGAAACTTGATTTGTGTTGCTACCTTGAATATTTATTGAGAAGTACAACTATTGAATACACAATTGCCACTTGTTTTATTAATTGCATCTCTTCAATCCTCACATATTTAGCAATGATGCATGCACATATAAAATAACATGCTAATAATTGTCCATTAATATTGGATTTAAATATATATGTATAGATTAAAAAAATATTCATAATTTTGAAATCTAAATACACATATTAGAAATTAGAAATTAATACTTATAGAATTGAAATTCTCAGATTGGGAATCAAAATTTACATGTATTTCAATTCATTTTATTTAAATCAACAATCACATTTTAAGAATTGAAAAATTAAAAAAGTATTTTTTCTTCTTTTCCCTCCAAAATATTTGCATGTGCCTCTTTTCAAATTTAAAATATTTTGTTTGGTTTACATATTATGACATGGAAATTACGTGAAAATTTCATAGGCATTTTTAGGCTGAAATTTCCTCTAATTAGCAAAAGGGACTCCTATGTTATATCTTGTGTCAATTGTGATTTGTGAGTTTTTATTTTTTGTCCTCTATTTTATCCATAATTATAATTTGCATGCATATGCAATAAATAGTTATTTACAGATCAATAAATTTAAACAGAATTAAACCCTCATAGTGTATATTTTAGATTTTGAAGTACAATTTTATAATATCTATTGTGACGAATTATCTGTTGCAATATCTATGAAATTTTACGAATCATGATGCAATTGTAGAAGGGGTTCGAGCATGCTCTATACTAAATCATTGGCATAGGAATTGGTTGTAACCACCCCAGCCCACATTTACCACTTTAACATACTTACTAGGGTAAACATGAGTTGATTGTTACCATGCATTACCGAACTTCCACACTATAGTTACAGAAATGGGGTCTAGCTTGCCAACACATGCTATTCATTTTAATAACACTTTACGTACATAGTACCTGTAAGTCATGGATGCATAGTTTTATCATTGTTTACATTAATTTCATTAGATGTTCATCAAGAAGTTTTGTTTCCCTCCCATACTTACTACAACAAACGCATATTAGCTCATGCCTCCATATAAAAAACCAAAAACCTATCAAACCATGGATTGGATCTAAATCAAGAGCACATCCTTTCATGTACTTTCTTCTTTTCCTTAGGTTTTTTCATTTCTTCTTGTTGAGAGAAGTCTAATATTTACATCACAAAGCTATTACAAAGAAACAATTAAAAAAAATGATAAAATAACAATTTAAACTTTGTTAAATAAATTAACTACTAATCATAAATACAACACCATGAATGAAGGAGTTTAGTTGATTGGCCAAGGAATATGCGGGAGGCCACGTGAAAAGAACGCCACATCATACCTCAAGAGTGGAAATCTTGTAAGGAATTGTAACTGGTATTTAATAAAGTTTCTGGGGATCTCAGTTTCTAGGTTATAGACGAAAATAAGTGAAGTGGAAGCTCGTAGAGGAAAATACCGTAAGGAATTATACTAGAATTTGCCCCTAAGGGTGCAAAGGTACACTGAAGGAGTAGACTTTGCATTAACGCTTGTGTGTATCGGCCTCGTCGTGCGTGTTTTGATTGAAATTAACAATTGACTTTTTGGAATAAATTAAATGTTAAGAATAATGAAATACTATATATAGTTTAAATATATAAAGATTTATTTTATTTTTAATAATTATATGCATCAGTTACCTTATTTTATAAGTAATTTTATTTAAGCTTAAAAATAAAAATAAAATTAAAAAACTAAAAAATATATATATAAATAAATAAAAATTAAATAAATTAAAAATAAATATATAAAACATAGAAAATATAAATATAAATAAATAGATAAAAATAAAAACGAATAAAATCAAAAATAAAATATAAATAAAAAATATAAATAAATAAAAATTAAATAAATTAAAAATAAATATTTAAAACATAGAAAATAAAAATAAAAATAAAATAAATAAATAAATAGATATAAAATAAATAAATAGATAAAAATAAAAATAAAAACGAATAAAATGAAAAATATAAAAATAAACGAATAAAAATACAACTATGGTTTGTAAATACATTTCGGTCCATAAGGGTTTGACCCTGAACCCAGTAAGATTTATGCCCGCGATTAACACAATGCATGTGGGCCTGTCGATCAGTTAACTTCCTTTGCCCATCAACGACTGATGGAATGTCGTACTGGCCTTGACGATCTGACAATCCAAACTGAATATCGCGCGAGTTAGACAAAAAGGTTTTGATATGAACTATAAATTTTCATTTTCTTTCGCAAGAACTAAATGCAACTAGATACTTTTTTTAATAAGAAATGTTTAATCTGTCATTAGATGAAAAATTTATTTAAAAAAAAGGCTAAAATGGCTAGCCCCATATTGTATTTCATATCCCTAAAAGCCAGCCAAATCATATTAGATTTCCATTAAACTAGGTTGCAGGATCATTAAAATTGTGACGACATTCATGAATATGAATTATTGCAAAAAAAAATCATTAAAAAGGATGGAAGTCGGAAAATTATGAGTCAACAATCTGTTGGTCAGAAATAAATGTTTGTATCCACCTTTGATAAATTTATAAATATTTAACAAAGAAACTCATACAAATATTAAATTGAGGGCAGTGGCGTAGATCAAGAGGGCACACAATATTATACGTTGACTGGACATAAATTCATGTTGTAAAATTAGCAATGAAGGGCACACAATACAGAATTTGTGCCGTTGATGGCATTGTTGAATGGACACAAATTCAATATACCAAAGTGGGCATGGAGGAGCCAAAAACACCATGAGCAGCATTTTAAGACGTATGGTAATTATATCAACTTGAAATACATGCCGCAACAAAGGGTAACAAAAGTTATCCCATTGAATATAGTAAACTTGCATTTGAAAAACACATCACAGAGAGACACCACCATAATGGAAAATAACAAAGCAAGATACATATAAACACTAAAATTACACTGTAAAAAAATTTCCTTCCAAAGACTTGTACAGGCTCACCCTTATGCATGCCATTGCATCACCACGTAATGGCACAATTCAGAACCAGAAAGAACCACCACCAAAAGGAAAGACCGGTGCGCTATGGATGCTTCCTCTATCCTTGCATATGGATTGGAATCTGGATCCAGATGCGTTGCATATCACCCTCCACATATGCGTATCCCAAGTAACGAATAATTATCAGAAGCGCTCGCCCATATCTTGGCTTATCTCCCTCGCAACTTTAATTGCGATTTCCTTTGGGTTTTACACAAATCGGATCTGACGGGTATTGAGGAGCTACCTGCAGGAATGATAATGCGCGATGGCGCGCAATAAAAGCGGTTTTGGGGTCCCGCCTCATGCCACGTGTCGACCGCTCTATCGAATCGCTCCCATTTCTCGAATACCGCTCGTTCCACAAAGGTGCTACGATCAATACCAGAAACCGCCTTTACTGTTCACTTTGGTCACGGTTCCTCTTCTTCCTCAACGCACCAAGTTCCGTTCAACTCCTTTATGCTCAGGTTCCGCCCGGCTTTCGCTTAAGGTTCCTTCGAGCACCGTTCTGTTACTACCATCTGACTTCACCCAGACCAACGATCTCAGGCGGCCATGGATTCCCTTTACTGGCTTATCGAATCCGATGTTATCCTTGCCATCTAATGAGGAACTACAACAGTGTCAACGTTGACAGCATCTATAGTTTCAGCGTTTGCGAACGGAAACAATGCATATGAAATTGGAAATTGCTCCATGGAATCCGAATTTATAGACTTGGATTGTAATGAAAAGATTGCCTCCGACAAAGTCTCGAAACATCTACCATCTCAAAGTTTTGTATTCTCATCCTTTGGGGTCAAAACCACGCATGCCACGTCCGAGCCGGTGAGCTTTCTGCCATCCGGAAACTTAAAACTGTATATGTGGATTCATTCTCTTGCACTAAATACTCTTTGCGAATGGTCTGTTGCCATGGAGTACCTTAGTTGGTCCTTGAAAATTAAGCCCATCCATTTTGCGTCCGGCGTACCATCGTCGAGAGCATTGACGTGTCTATAAGGAGATAGTGTTCCTGATTAATGTTGAAACCAGAGTCTCCTTCTCGTTTATACCATGTACTACATTGCCCAGACGTTGAGCTTGAGGCAAAGAAATTATGTCTTTGACAACCTGAACAACTTTGTTCCAAAGGCTGCTCAAAATACTACTCGACACATTGCCTGCAATTCCAGTAGCGGTACTAACCCAGGCCATTGCTTCAAGAGATATAGAGCCCATGAATCCCAAATCAAACTTGCAAGGAAAAATTAAGATTGCTCTTCCCACGGCTAAATTACCAGCGAAATTAACATTTCTCTTCTCTCAAATTCTGCCAAGGCTATGCCGAGGGATTGTGGGGATTTATTTCGCAGTTCTAGGGTTCACCTCGTTTTCACAGTGAGGTTCAGAGAGATTTAGTCTCAAGTAGCTGGAAAGTAACTTAATTTGACAACCCTTCCTTCGTACTCAGTAGCTGTGAAGCAACTCAGCTGCTAGTGGAGCGACTTGGAAAAAAAAAAATTTCTTAGTGAGGTTCAGAGAAATTCAATCTCAAACAGCTGGAAAAGTACAATGAATCAAGGCGTAGCACGACACTGTTCAAATTTTGTCAAAACGACGAATCTCTACAGAGACAGCTGGCTGACACTGTAGAGATTTGGTCAATTTTGTCGTTCTGCGATGAATCTCTACAGTGTCGCTACGAAAAACCCCACAATAGATAACACCTTCGGTGTAATTAAATATCTAGGGAAATATGATGCCGGATACCTAAAATGTGAAAAAGGGATACCCGTAAGCTAGTATTCCCGTTAGTATTGTTAATTGGAATTTTGAAAAATGATATGGGATTTCGGATAGACGTGACTTAAAAGGAGAGGGGCCGCATAGTTTCAAATCAACATGAAAATAAATAATACGAGAATGTGGGCCATATGCATATTAATTTAACATGGAATACAGTTACTAAGATGTCCATATGTTTACTTTTTTAACACATGGTGAATCGGTAATTTTTTAGAGTAATTTAGGGGAGATCCAGGATCAATCCTTATAGTCGCCTTATCACACTAGGATATATCCAACAACTTGCAAGTAAGATATATTAATTCTTATGATTCAGCAAGAGCCGAGACCCCTAGGAAAAGAGGGAGCCTACTCCTTGAGCCAAGATCATAGCAAGCCACATACTCAATGAGATTTGAACTGGGGTCTTTTGGGTTTCACCCAAGAAAACTTTCGGTCAAACCACACATCACTGTATAGGATGCCCATATGTTTTTGGAAATGAATATTTTAAAATATTATGGGCTTCTAGGGAGTCGAGTATAGTGGAAAAAATGAGGCATTTTCCTTATAATGGGAAATCAACGCAAAAAATGAAAGTGGGGGTGTGTTGTTCGAGAATATAATGACGTGGAGCCTCGTAACCTGCGTCCCCATAAGTTTCATGTAATTCAATTCGATAACAGATACGGGGTTCTGGGGTAACCCAAATAACTTATGAATTTGCGTTTTTTTCATTTTTTAAAAGCTTAAGTCGAGGCTACGATGGTTCTTATGTAAGCTAATTTTATGTGAAAATGAAAAATTAAGGCCGTAAGGTTTATTAGGGGTAAAATTATATACTTAGCTGAAAACAAATGGTCTCCATTATTATTATGAATAAAAATTAATGGGGTCATTGTATATTAAAAAAAAACCATAAAGCTAAAGCAATATCATGTAAATTTTCTTTTATCTTAGGAATTGCTATATGTTAAACCATCAATTTAGTATATATATATGAAATCATTTTTGGATATTTTCATTTTTTTTTATATTTTGGCTTTGAAAAGAAGCTATGTTGGCATTATTGACTAGTGTATTGGCATTGATGTCAACCTGGTTGTCTTGTCTCCCTTCGCATCATGTTCTTATGTCGACATGCTAGGTCATGTATGGATGATGATGAGTCATGATTGCAGATATACCAACATAGATCCATCCTAACTCCAGATCTATCAAATACTGAGAGGGATCAAATATCTCGATGTGAAAACCTCTTTTTGTGTTTAAATCATGAGGAAAGGTTTGCACCTTGAGATATTTGATCCCTCTCGACACTTGATAGGTCTAGAATTAAGATGGTTCTATGCTGGTATAACTAAAATTATATTACATTACATATAAATTTTAAGTGTAAAATAATATTATTTAATATATTGTTTTTTTGTTTTTGTAAGTTTGGTAGGACTGCATTTGTTTTATCAACATGTCCAAATACATCTCTCCGATTGGGGAAGAGAATTGAACCTATGATGAGTGTTATAACAACCCATCTCATCACTGTTTAAACAAGACCCCACAAACATTATTTAATATATTGTTATTATATAAGTAATTACTCAATTTACTTAAAATTGATATCAAATTTATATCCACATTAATTTAATGTGTGTATATAAACCAATTCATTGTTTAAATAGACGAAGCTATATTGTAATAAATAAAAAAACATTGAGAAGTGTGAGTATAAAAACATATTTTCAATACACAACAATTATAAGGAATTACTTATAAATGAAAATATATTGGGAATAAATGTTAATATCCAGTAACGATATAAATGCTCGTACATGAAATAAAAATATCATTAATTCCAAATAATGTCATATAACTTTGTATATTATGGAGCACCATTGTAAAAAATTCATCATTAGAGTTTACAGATTACAATATACCAAATCCATGCTTGTATATGACAAATTAATTAATAGTGTTGCTCAAAATTATTACCATGTTCATTGTTATTCTCATTACTAATTAAGCACTTGATTATTACCAAAGAGAACATGAAAAACTAGTTGTGAATGCAAGTAGGCAACCTCTCCCATAAAATGTAAGACTTAACTCCAAATTGACTCCATGAACATTGAAATCTCTCATAATATATTTTCAATTTGGGTATTTGAAGATTAGTTTTCAACATATTTTTAAACATTACTATAAAATGTGTGTGTATGTCTTTATTGTACCATGTTTACATATTTTCACATATTTTTTTTTAGGTTTATAGTTAAAGTATATTTAGTTTTTTTTAGGATTATAATTAATTTGTATAAAGTTAAAAAAATATATCAATAGCATAAACTATATTAATATTAATTAAATTTTTTTTGAAGAAAAAATATTCACATTATATTAACAGGAAATAAGTTACAAAAAATACAGCCAAGAGTGCATTTTCTGCCTTTGAAGGAGGAAACCAAAGATGGAACTAGAGTTGAGGAGAAAAAGAACCCTGCTCGAAGTAGGAGAAACTAGAGAGTTACAGTTTTGTAATTGGCATAAAAAGATAATTGTTGACCAAAATCATGCTTCCGAGAATAGAAAATACATAATTGCTGCAGGAAAATAAAAAAATTGATGCATAGTGAGCCAAAGAGCTTTAGGGCGTTGCATTGTCCGCCTTATAAAAGATAAAGTTGAAGTGACCTGTAGAGAGGCCAGGTTGTAGGGGAAAGAATGAACTAATATTCACCATGACATTGAGAGCTTAATTTTTCCACACTAAAACTGCATGGTGGCCACATTAGAACCTCATTGCACCTGGGCAGTGCCATGAGCCTACAAGCTAGCAATGCTTGCCATATTCTCCTCCATAATATAGCAACCATAAGGGTTGGGGTGAGGAGGGTATGGCTAGGGGCATGGGAGATTGGGAGGGAGGGGGATGTGCCATGGGGGTGAAAGGAAAGGTCGAGGAGGGGGATCCAACCCACAGAGAATGGGAGTGGGAGGGAGATGGGGAGGTGGAGGAGGGAATTCCACATGAAGGTATCTATAAAGCCAACTGAGAGAGGAAACATAGTGACTTTGGTGGGCAGAGATGTATGTTATCTAGCCAAAAACTCGCATTCTCTCTTGGGCACACTCCTGTAACTGACACGTGAGGAGTTTCCTGAGTTCCAAAACATCGGTAAACCCCTATGTATTTCATCTTCCTCATAACCAATACCATCCTATGAATGGAGTCAAGAATTTCTTTGTCAAAAATAACATCGATGGTGACATTGTCAAAGGTGGTGGGGGGGCACCCCGCCCTATTCCTTTGTCGAGGTGTCAGACTCTCCCCCTGTCATGATTCATGATTAGAAGGGCACAAAACAAAATTGTAGAAACAAAGTTGGGAGAAGTGCCAATGAGAATGAGAGGAGAGTGAAACCTGGAGAAAGGAATGAACATGGGGAAGGAGATTTTAATTTGGGGTGTGGGAGCAGAGAAGTCTCGTATGATGGCAAGTGTCACGCATGAGGGGGAGTGAATGCTTGGAGTGCCATTTGGTGGAGAGGGTGAGCCATGTGGCGGTTTTGGTCTAAGAGCGTGAGGTCGCTGGGTCACCTAGATCCAGGGATATATTAATATTAATTCTTACATATTATTATCAAAAATATTTAATTAATATTAATTTATTAATATAATTATTTATATAGATATATTAGTACTTATTTCATCTAATAATAATAGTTGGCATCAGATTCTCTTTGCCTATTATTTATAGGCTAATATCTAGAAAGTGAATATAATTTTAATTTGGGTCTCTCTCGCAGGAGGGAATGTAAATATTCCATTAATTTTTTTTTTTATGCCTAAAATTAATGTGTATATAACTTAAAAAGCAAAACAATCAATAATATAAAACTATATTAATATTATTTCCTACTTATTATTATTGAAAATATTTAATTAATATTAATTTATTAGTATATTATGTATATAGATATATTAATTCTTATTTTGTCTAATATTTGTAGTTGTATTGGCCAATATGTGCCGAGGATTCTGTTCAATAAATGTTAGCATAGATGTCACTATGAGGATTGGTTTCCAAATTTCAGATTATTACTTTATGTAAATATCATTCACGATGTAGTATGTCAATAATTAGATTTATAAGAAGTATATAACTTTCATACTCACTCTATTGCATTGGCCCCCCCATAGTCATGGTGTGCATGCTATTTACTTCTTAGAAATCCAATAAGAAAACATAGGCTTGAATATGTTCAAACCCTAAAGAGTATTATAAAAGTGATCAATTAAAGAATGCAAACCCTAAACATGTAGATACGCCCTAATAGGAAATTCTCGTGGTTGATATTGTGGTTTTTCTACCAAATTTTCCCGAATTTGTTCAAACCCTAAAGAGAATTAAAAAAAAAAAAAGTTAAAGAATATAAATCCTAAATATGCAAGACATATCTTAATAAAAAATGTGTGTCATTGTTAATGTGTTTATGTTAGAAAATTTCCACAAATCCGTTAAAACTCTAAAGAGTATTATAAAAGTGATGAATTAAAGAATATAAACCCTAAACATGCAAGACGTACCTTAATAGAATATTCTTGTTGTTAATGTTGTGGTTCTATTGCCAATTTTTCTTCGATTCCACAATCAACCTCCAATCACGTGTGAATGTTTGGTTATTTTTATTTGTGAAAAAATGATTTAAATTTAGGCCTTTAAATAGTCTATGTTAGAGAAAAATACCATGGGAAAAAACCATGGGTTCCCAAAACTTGGAGTGAAAATATTTTCATAGTACAATATTTAAGATTTTTTTTTTGTAAGTCAATATTCTATTCATTAATACAAAAGGAAGTATATAAATATCAAAAAACAGATAGTATCTCCCTGACCAGGTTTGTTGACCGATTCTAACTAGGCATTACATACAAGAAAAATAAGACTAAAAGGAGTTGTCTAGAGCCTGAAAGTCCAAAAGTACCAAAATACATTCAAAATAAACATAACACCTGCCACGATGTTTAATCATCTGAAGTTACAGGAGCTCAATTATCTGACCCAGTCCCTGAAGGGGGAGGAGGGAGATACGAGCATATAACACGCTGCTCAAAATGAGCAAGACAAGTCTCAAGCGTGTCCACCTTTTCAGCAGGAAGATTCTAGCCCCGCTAAAACACAACTATGATTTCCCAGGCATGGCATTAAAAATATTGCAATTGATTGAGTGTATCCATCAAAATGTCATCTTCTTCCATGTGTGTCCTATCTTGCACCTCTAGAAGATTCTGCAAAGACTTTATCAGATTATTTTGAGCCATGGAATGACTAGGAGGGCCAGCTTTCCAACACACAACCATGCCTTTGTGACCCTACCGACTACCATACCCCCGGGTGATGCCACCAAGACTTTAGGAAGTCGACGACCGCATACAACCATTTCTCCCATGACCACCACATGAATAACTTGCACCATCAAGATCACCACTACCAAATTCCTACCCTCTCCAAACCCACCCTCACTTTGGCGACGATGCCGGAAGGGGCGTTTTAGCCCTCATGCATCTCAAGGTTGGCCACATTGCGCACCCAAATAGCCAAACTATAAACCACACTAGTCCATAGAAAACACTGACCTTACGGTGGCACTCCCCACCCAGACTTAAACCCAACAGACAACCAACCTCACAGCAACCACCAAACAAAATTAGGTCAAAGACAAACGAATTGGCATTGGATAAAGCCCTAAACAGAATGGTCTTCTCCCAAGTCGAGTCCCAGCACCAAATTAAGAGTGGCACACATGCAAAAGTGCACAAGCAAAGCCTAAGACATGATAGAGACTTCAGCTCTATCCAACCCCACAGAAACAACTACTCGACTTCCCTACACACACTAGCAGGCACCACCACCTCAGTTCAAACCTCTACCAAACCCCAAGCAGGGCCAAAGGATCTCTAGAAACTCCAAAACCACCGAGCTCCCAGAAGATAATCGCTTCATCCTCTGCCTAAGATAAAAAAAAATTGCAATAACATAATGCACTATTTGAACCGTGACAATAATAAAGAGAACCCAGACCTAAAATCAACCCTATAAAACAAGAGTATACCCAAGAAATAATAAACCCAAAACACCACAATGGTCAGATATAGACTAGAAACTACCCAAACGATCGCCTGGTTTTAACAAAATGCAAACCAGCTTCCCCAGAACGAAACATGCGGAGGGTGACCCTACTCGCTCAATGAACAGACTAGGACTAGCGAAAAAAGATGTAGAGCTCGAGCTAGACCAACTTACATCCCTCACGCGGAAAAATAGTTGCCCTTTGACACCACACCCCTCGAAATTTCTAGTGTCGTAGTCTACACCACCGCTTTCCCTCCTTTGGAAGCCTCATGCCCACCCATAGGAAAATAACACTCACAACTTAACATTCTATCTCAGCCTCCCCATTCTCATAATAACCTAGGTCTCTCGCCACCTTCTGCATTAAGTTTCCAATTCTCCATTGTTATCCCCATGCTCCCATATCACACACATGCGCAACGAAAATTAACATAGTCGAATACACAACACGAGAGGGAAGATCTTATGCCTTCCCCTCTTTCTGTCGTATGCCCCTTGTCACAGCCCATGCATCAATGGTTGTACTCACGCATCCTTGAAATCAATCACCCCATTGAGGAATAATTAGGAAATTTGAAAATAATAATTTTAAATTTTTTTTATAGAAATAAAATGACAATAAAAAGAAAAACCAATTTACAAATAAAAGTAAATTAAATGTAAAATGAAAATTATTATTTTAACAATCAAATTAGATAAAAAAGAGAATTTTTCATTATTTTAAAGCCAAATCAAAGAAACTAAAACAAGTAAATATTTTATCTCAAAATTTTATTTTATTTATTTATTTTTATTTTTATTTTTATTTATTTTATTTGATGTAATTTGACCTTTAAAAATTTTATATTAAAGAAGAATATAATGGGAAAAAACCATGGGGTACTAAAATATAGAGTCAAAATGTTTATATTAAAAAAAAAAAATTGTAAATTTTAATCAATAATTTTATTTATTTATTGATATATTTTTAATCTTCCTTTATTTTGGTTTAATTATCCCATTTAAATATGTTATATTTCACATGAATAATATGAGTAATACCATAGATTTTCACAAACCTTGAGCTCAAAAATCAATGGTAACTTACAATTCACTTAACTACTCAACAAAAATTAAAGGAAAAGAATAATAAGTTCACCTCAGGCTTTTGTCAACCTTTTTCTTCTGCAAGTGAGATGTGTACACTACCATATTTACGGCCATACTATGTCCCACTTTAACTATGTGGTATGGAAGTGCTTAGCTGGTGTAGCACGCTTATAAAATGTGCGAGGTATACTCCTATGTTTCCAGTTTCTGCAGTTTAAGAGAAGATGTTAATATGTGTGAGGTCTCCTCCTCCATTTCCACATTTCTACAGTTTAAGAGAAACTGTTAATTTGAATTTTTTCTCACCTTCAATGAAATCTCATGGAAATAATCATTAAATTATTTAATTGACATTCTCATGCCCTTCGTTGAAACCACCTCTCTTATAATTTAGCTTTTAATGCATATGAATGTTTATTATGTTTGTGAATTTCAGATAGTAAGGGTTATGACTCAGAGTTCTATTGAGTTCGATTCTTCATGGGTATCTATGTCTCCTCATTCGTATGAGCAATCTATGAAACTCGTTCATGAAAAATGCTTAACCAAAGTCAAATTTTCTCTCAATCCATCTCTCAGTCGTTTAGTTTCTCGTAAATACTTCCCCAAGCCTCCTACTCCACTAGGTCCGAATTATAACTGCTACTGTTTGCAGAACATATTTTCTGTAACTCATTTTTTCCACAGGTATTCAGGTTACAACTGTGCGTCAAAAGGAATTGCGAACAAATGGAATGGGATTTTTCAAGAAGGATACAAAGTTCATGTGAAAATTTTCACATATGATGGTCGCGTCATATCGACTCACAACAATGTGCTTGTAAGTCTTTATTTGGCTGAGATTTTTTTTTTCTTGTGAATTGAATTTTAATCTTGCAATCTTGAAGGGTTTTGTTCATGAAATGCAATCAGACACTTCTGAAAATTATGTGCCCGCTATCGCCAAAATCAACAAATCCGTGGATTATTTAGGAAGTAATTATTTCATGGTTTCAAATCATTACCTTTATCTATACCATTTATGTTGTAAAACCACAAATTAGAAACATCAATATGTATAGCTTTGTGTATTGCCTCATTTACATTGGATAAGCAGTGCACAAAGTTATTTTTCACTTATGTATTTTAATTCCCATTTCTTTTCTCCTACCTTTTTGGATCAATATTCTTGTAATCTAATGAAGGTTTCTAATATAATAAAACCTTTTGTTTTTTTCATATTGTCTAGCTTTACATAGCGCATTGCTTCTCTAGTGTTGAAGAACCTTTTGAAGCAACAAATAGTAAAATCTCGCCTCTGTAGCTTCACAATTAAAGGGGTTCCTTATGATGTAGTTCGGGCTTTCATATGCTTCCTTTATTCATCAAGGTAATCTTTACTTTACTAGAAGAGAAAATCCCTAACTTTAGTTCAAGTTATGAAGTTCCCTTTTATTTGAATTATATCAGAATGAATGACTATGCAATTTTATTAAAAAAAACACCAAAAAACATTTGGTAAAGTGTGAATTCCCTCCATCTAGGGAGATTTTTACTCATTGTGTTATCCATTCCCTTATAGGATTTTATTTTAAGAATTAAGTGAATATCCCTTAACAGATAAGGAAAGGAAATGGAAGTAGATAGTTTTACTTACACTGACTAAGTCTACTTAACTTCTCATTCCTTAGCAAGAAATTTAATTTAAGTAATTTTTATGGTATTTTTGGTATCCAACTCAAAAGTTTAAAAATCCGGAATTTTCACTGAATATTCGAAATTTGAACTAAACAATATGAAAATTTTCCTTTTTAGATGGCCCAAAATGGGGCAATGTCTTTTAAAAAGCTTCATTTGAAAGTTTCAGATTTGTAAATCTGCACTTGGAAAGATTTGTTAGAGTGTCTTTCCCTGAAATATTTGAGTGAACTAGAATTCCATAGAAGGGAATCGGTTCCAATTAGAAATCCTAATATAACTTTTATGTGACACACCTTGTCAAGAAACCCATGGTTGTAGAATTGATATCATATCTGTAGTTACAAATATCATTTGTGTTAAAGTGTTATAAATCTAGAAAAAATGTTATAAATATATTTCGCTTGCAGGCTAAAAAGAAATATCCAGTAATATGTACTAAAAAAAATTAATTTATTTTTATTTCAGTCACATAGTTTAGAAATATTTTAGAATTTTTAGAATTTGACCAATAAAAATAATAACATCAAATTATTAAGATGTTAGGTATTGGTGTTATTTAGTTACAATTGGATTTTTCTTTTTCTTTTATGAATAGAAGGGATTATATTCCTGATCAAAATATTGATATGGCTTTTCTTTTTAGTGACATGCACCACCTGTGAAGAAACCCAAAACCCATGGTTCTAGACACTTGAGATCTGTAGTTAAAAGTATAACTTGTGTTAAAATGTTATAAATCTAGAAAAATGTTATAAATATATTTCACTTGCAAGTTACCAATCTCCACTAATATATACTCAATAAAGAAGAACTAATTTATTTTTACTTCCGTCACATAGTTTAGAAATATTTTAAAAATTTTAGAATTTGACCAATAAGAATAATAACATCAAATTGATGTTATGTATTGGTGCTATCTAGTTAGAATTGGATTTTTTTTCAAGCTGTTGTATTAGTTACTTTTATTAAAAATTTAAATTTTAAATATGTAATATGAGATATTTGGATAGTTAAATAGGATATTTTCATGGATCTGATAGTATAATTGTGAATAAATTGAATTATTCTTTTTCTTGGCATGTGCATATATTCTTATAAAATTTTGGCAAGATTACAATATTGGATTTTTGGCAAGATTATGATATTAAGATTTTAAAACTTATTTTATTTTTAAATTATATTTTCAAATTTATTTTATTTTAAAAATAAAAATAAAAATAATAATTTAAATATTAGAATTTATAATTTATAATAAAACTAGTGCCAGGTTAATAAAATATCATTAATCCATAATAAACATAAAAAAACCTCTATATATCTTAATTTGTTAAAAATTAAATAAATTATAAATTAACTAAAATTTTTTTTTATTTAAAATAATAATGATAATTACTATTGATAAAAATAATCTGTATAGAAGTAAAACATATATTTCTTTAAAAAAAATATGTAACAAGATTCCCAAAAAAATGTAACAAGATTTACGTTTAAAGTTAGGCAAATGTAATCTTCTTCATAATAGTTTTAAATCATTTGTTGGTAAAATAAGTAGTAAATTATATCAAAATCAACTTTCATCATCTCTATATTTCAATTATTATTTTAACTGTGGGTTACCAACTTAATATAAACATGCTTTAAACAATCTAAATCTAATACAACAATTATTATTTCAAATCAATTACAACTTTTTCCAATTCAACAATTTTATCCAGCCAGTTTAACAACTTTACAGCCAAAATTTATATCACTATCTAACCCAGTTAAATAAAAGATTTATATGGCTTTCAGCTCACACTCACGCGTTTCCCAGTCACACACGGCATCTCTAGTCACAGACCAAGATTTACGTCAAGATCCACCACCTAACTAACTTTCAATAAAAGATTTATGTGGCTTTCCGCTCACACTCGTCTGCGTCTTTTAGTGTTTCCCAGTCACGCCCGGCATCTTTGGTCACAGCCAAGATTTACGTCAACATCCACTAACCTCTTCTAGCAATTCAAAAAATTGGATATAGGAGTGTTTGAATGTTTTTGATGGTCCAAATATATTTAATATTATTTAAATTGTTTTATCTAACTTAATCAAAGTTTTACTAAAATTTCTAAATTTCCATGACAAATATTTTTACATATTTAAAATTTCAAAGTTTGAAATGTGTAGATTTACAATTTTTTTTTTATCTAATTTAATCAAAATTTGACCAAAACTTCCTAATTCCCATTATTTTCCCAATAGTACAAGTCCAACCTTTTGAAACACCATGAATTATAATTTAATAAACTTTTACTATTTGTCCGTTTCTATAGGTGAATACGTATCAAATTTTTGTGGCTTGCTTTTGGTCAATACGTGCATATAGCTTTTATCTGTGATTGTCCTTTTGAATTTTCCAGCTAATTGGGTGTCAACCTATCAAAATATGAACTGGGTAACTATGCAATAGAACGGCCATATTTTTCTCTTCGGTGCCATCGCTCTTGGTGATTTTTCTCTCTCTTACCTGCCATCGCTCGTTTTTCTCTACGTACATAACAAAGTTTCTTCCCTACACGAGACATCCATTGAATTCGCCCATTTATCTTTACTAATATCGTCCCTTTCGTTTTTCCAACCAACTCACGGGATGAGCGGCGGGGAGTCAAGTCATCTTTCTATCTCTGCTTCATAATATGAGGCTGCTCTCTTTATATATACGTATATCGCTCACAACACAACTCACTGGTGAACGTTTTGAGTTTCGAAGAAGGGGAAATGGATCATAAAGGCGTTGTTCCGCTCATGCTCATGCTCGGGTGCTTCCTCATCATCGTGGCCACTGTGCCTCCATCTGCAGCAGCTATTAATTACTCACTCTCTGGCTATCACGCTACTGATGAATCTGTTTTGAATTATGGGCGTACCTTGCTGGAGGATACCCAAAAGCCATCCATGGATCCTCACGATGTGGAAGCTCTTCTATCCTTCAAAAGGCATATAAAATCAGATCCATCTGGAATACTGTCCAGCTGGACAGCTAACAACTCAAAGGAGGTTTGTTCTTGGTATGGTATTACCTGCAGGCCACATACCACAAAAGTTGTGGCCATAATTCTTCCGGCTCCCGTAGATGATTATGGATTTGGACGTGATGGATTCCAATTGGAAGGTACTATTTCGCCATCTCTTGGCAACCTCCCCTTACTACAGACGTTGAATCTTTCTCATAATTATTTTGCAGGAGGAATTCCGCCTCAATTCGGACAGCTTAAATCGCTGGAAACACTTGACCTCAGCAGTAATTATTTAGTAGGAGGATCGATTCCAAAAGCATTGTGCAATTGCACACGCCTTAAATGGATCGACCTCTCATATAACAACTTGACAGGGGGCATACCAACAGAATTTGGTCGTCTTGCCGAATTGGAACAGCTAAACTTGTACCAGAATTATCGTCTGGGTGGAAGTATTCCAACTTCTCTCCGCAACTGCACCTCTCTCCGAAAATTGTCGCTAGGAAGAAACAATTTCAGTGGTCCAGTCGCTTCCGTGTTAGGTTCGATCAGAAGACTATCCTATCTCGACGTGAGTTGGAACAATTTCAGTGGTCCAGTGCTCCCTTTCATGTCGGGTTCGATGATGACTCTATCTCATGTTGACCTCAAAGGCAATCAGTTCAATGGTCCAATCCCTTCCTTTTTCGGTTCTATGAGAAGCCTATCTTATCTTGACCTCTCATCGAATCATTTCAATGGTCCAATCCCTTCCTTTTTCGGTTCTATGAGAAGCCTATCTTATCTTGACCTCTCATCGAATCATTTCAATGGTCCAATCCCTTCCTTTTTCGGTTCTATGAGAAGCCTATCTTATCTTGACCTCTCATCGAACAATTTCAGGGGTATCATCCCTCCAAGTTTGGGCAATTGTACTGAGTTAATGTATCTTGAGTTGTCTAGTAATTTAAACGGGAGTATACCAGCGGAATTGGGGTGTTGATCGAATTAAGATCCCTCGATCATCTGGGAACAATTTGAGTGGGAAAATACCAGCTGCACTGGGAATGTTACAGAAGTTAGAGTCACTTGACCTCTCTTATAACAATTTGAGTGGGAAAATACCAGCTGCACTGGGAATGTTACAGAAGTTAGAGTCACTTGACCTCTCTGAGAACAAATTGGGATACAATATCCCTGTATCTCTGGGAAATTGTTCTTCCCTGGAGTATTTAGATTTGGCTGGTAATCAATTGGTTGGGAGCTTACCATATCAATTGGCCAATTTGAGCAAACTTTCGCGCATATCTCTCCATGCAAATATGCTCAGCGGCAACATACCTGAAGCTATTACAAATTTGAAGATGCTTTATTATCTTTCCTTGGCTGACAACATTTTCACAGGTACAATTCCCAAAGGCATAGTAAATTTGCAATTTCTAAGAGAAATTCATTTGAACTCGAACAATTTAAGTGGATGTATCCCACAGAGCATTGGTAAGTTAAAACATCTCAATGTTCTGGACATACATGATAACAATATTTCAGGGAGTATTCCAGATAGTGTCAGCAATTTTGATTCACTTGCGATATTGGATATATCCAATAATAGTATGGAGGGACCAATCCCTGAGGCTTTCAGCAATTGTACTTCTCTCATTTCTTTCTTTGCTTACTCTAATAACTTTTCCGGGACTTTGTCTAAATCTTTTACCAACTGTACCAACATTCAGGTGCTTGATTTGAGTACGAATGGATTGACGGGGGAACTTCCTAGTTACTTGGCATTCTTTCATGATTTGAGTGTCTTAAACATTGCTTATAATAATCTCAGTGGTGGTATTCCTAAATGGATTACAAATTTCACAAAGTTGCAATGGTTGGATTTATCCAACAATAAATTAAGTGGAAGAATACCATTTAATCTTGATAGACTTCAAAGATTTGCAGTGAATAGATCTTCTCAAGAGGGATCAATGTATGGTGAATATTATGATCCACTTCGAAATTTAACAATGGATCTGCCTATACCAATTGATCAGATGCAAGGAAGTGAACATATTAGACTATCGGAGGTAATATCTACAAACACTTTCTTTGATTTGTCTAACAATAATCTTGTAGGGGAAATACCTCCAAGTATAGGAAGTATGAATAAGTTGAGATGGTTAAATTTATCTGGGAACCAATTGGAAGGGCTAATACCCAAATCTCTTAGCAACATATATGCTTTAGAGGTGTTGGACTTGGCCAAAAATAATTTGACAGGACCAATTCCTCAAGAACTCTCTAAGTTACATTGGTTGCGCAAATTAGACGTTTCATCTAACAACCTTTGTGGGCCAATTCCAACAGGGACACAGTTTTCAACATTTGATGCAGCTTCATTTCAAAGGAATAAATGTTTGCGGGGTTGTCCCTTAAGTCTATGTAGCAATCGAAAGTCAGACCCTTTTGGACAAGGTGATGGTACTAGTAACAGTAGCCATGTTAAAATGAAATGGCTAAGTCATATAAATGAGAAGGTGTCACTCATAGCATTGGGGATAGGAATGGGGATTGGATTTGGAGGTGTGGTTGTTATATTCATAGTGTGGGAGAGGGCTAGGAGTTGGATACTACTCCTCCCCCCTAAAAAACCTCGAGCTTTTTATGGATTGTATAGACTCCCTACATAATAGGGCATTGTATCTTATTATACCAAAATATAAATAAATGAATCGTGTACTATGCTTTTTTTATGATATCTATATCTCAAGGTTATAAATGAAAAATGATTTAATAGAGAGAGAATCCATATTATTATTAAGTAAAATCTATAATTATATATTTTTTAATTCATCTTTTTCAAAAACCACACTTTATTGTCATTTTATATTTTGTAAAAAAATGAATAAATATTTTTTGTGAGCTGAACATGTTCTTGATAAAGATTGAATCTAGATGGAGAATAAAATGATTATTTCTTCTAATTAATTGAAATAAATACAATTTATTATATATTTTAAAACCTAAATAAATTTAAATAAATAATTAAAAAATAAAATTAATTATAAACTACAATACCACATTTATTATTATTTTTTAATATATATTTTTTAAATTATCGGTTTTTAAAATTTTAATTAAATATTTATATGTATAATGTAAAATTGATCTATATTTATAGTTATTGATTTTTTAAATAAATAATTAAAAAATAAAATTAATTATAAACTACAATACCACATTCATTATTATTTTTTAATATATATTTTTTAAATTATTGGTTTTTAAAATTTTAATTAAATATTTATATGTATAATGTAAAATTGATCTATATTTATGGTTATTGATTTTTTACATAATTTTATTTGTAAGTAAACTGAATCTAAATAATTTTTATTTAAATAAAATAAAAAATCTCATTTAATGTATATTCTCATTTTATATTCAATTACATTAATTTTTAAATTCAATTATGTTAATATTTGTTTATAAAAGAGGTAAAATACCTCACAATAAAGTATATATGAATTATAATTTCCAAATTCCCATTACCTTCCCAATAGCACAAGTCTAACCTTTTGAAACACCATGAATTATAATTTAATAAACTTTTACTATTTGTCCGTTTCTATAGGTGAATACGTATCAAATTTTTGTGGCTTCCTTTTGGTCAATACGTGCATTTAGCGTTTATTTGTGATTGTCCTTTTGATTTTTCTAGCTAATTGGGTGTCAACCTATCAAAATATGAATTGGGTAACTATTCAATAGAACGGTCATTTTTTTCTCTTCAGTGCCATCGCTCTTGGTGATTTTTCTCTCTCTTACCTGCCCTCATCTTTTTTTCTCTACGTACATAACAAAGTTTCTTCCCTACACGAGACATCAGATAGTGTCAGCAATTTGGATTCACTTGCGATGTTGGATCTATCCAATAGTATGGAGGACCAATCCCTGAGGCTTTCAGCAATTGTACTTCTCTGATTTTCTTTCTTGGCTTACTCTAATAACTTTTCCGGGAATTTGTCTAAATCTTTTACCATTTACCAACTGTACCAACATTCAGGTGCTTGATTTGAGTACGAATGGATTGACAGGGGAACTTCCTGGTTACTTGGCATTCTTTCATGACTTGAGTGTCTTAAACATTGCTTATAATAATCTCAGTGGTGGTATTCTTAAATGGATTACAAATTTCACAAAGTTGCAAAGGTTGGATTTATCCAACAATAAATTAAGTGGAAGAATACCATTTATAAATTAAGTGGAAGAATAACATTTAATCTTGATAGACTTCAAGGATTTGCAGTGAATAGATCTTCTCAAGAGGAATCAATATATGGTGACTATTATGATCCACTTTCAAATGTAACAATTGGTCTACCTATACCAATTGATCAGATGCAAGGAAGTGAACATATTAGACTATCAGAGGTAATACCTACAAACACTATCTTTGATTAGTCTAACAATAATCTTGTAGGGGAAATACCTCCAAGTATAGGAAGTATGAATAAGTTGAGATGGTTAAATTTATCTAGGAACCAATTGGAAGGGCTAATACCCAAATCTCTTAGAAACATATCTGCTTTAGAGGTGTTGGACTTGGCCAAAAATAATTTGACACGACCAATTCCTCAAGAACTCTCTAAGTTACATTGGTTGCGCAAATTAGACGTTTCATCTAACAACCTTTGTGGGCCAATTCCAACAGGGACATAGTTTTCAACATTTGATGCAGCTTTATTTCAAAGGAATAAATGTTTGCGGGGGTGTCCCTTAAGTCTATGTAGCAATCAAAATTCAGACCCTTTTGGACAAGGTGATGGTACTAGTAATAGTAGCCATGTTAAAATGAAATGGCTAAGTCATATAAATGAGAAGGTGTCATTGATAGCATTGGGGATAGGAATCGGGATTGGATTTGGAGGTGTGGTTGTTATATTCATAGTGTGGGAGAAGGCTAGGAGTTGGATACTACTTCTCCCCCCTAAAAAACCTCAAGTTTTTTATGGAATGTATAGACTCCCTACATAATAGGGCATTGTATCTTATTATACCAAAATATAAATAAATGAATCTTGTACTATGTTTTTTTTATGATATCTATATCTCAAAGTTATAAATGAAAAATGATTTAATAGAGAAAGAATCCATATTACTATTAAGTAAAATCTATAATAATATATTTTTTAATTCATCTTTTTCAAAAACCACATTTTATTGTCATTTTATATTTTGTAAAAAAATGAATAAATATTTTTTGTGAGCTCAACATGTTCTTGATAAGGATTGAATCTAGATGGAGAATAAAATGATTATTTCTTCTAATTAATTAAAATAAATACAATTTACCATATATTTTAAAACCTAAATAATGTTAAATAAATAGTTAAAAAAATAAAATTAATTATAAACCACACTACCACATTCATTATTATTTTTTAATATATATTTTTTAAATTATTGGTTTTTAAAATTTTAATTAAATATTTATATGTATAATGTAAAATTGATCTATATTTATGGTTATTGATTTTTGACATAATTTTATTTGTAAGTAAACTGAACCTAAATAATTTTTATTTAAATAAAATAAAAATCTCATTTAATGTATATTCTCATTTTATATTCAATTACATTAATTTTTAAATTCAATTACGTTAATATTTGTTTATAAAAGAGGTAAAATACCTCACAATAAAGTATATATGAAAATCTCAAATATAAAAGTCATAGATTAGCAAAACCAGAAAAAAAAAAACAAAAAAAACACCTTATATTAAAATGCAAACTATAAAAAAAGTCTATGTAGAATCAATGAATGACAAAAAAACATTATGGGCCGAACCGAGAAAGTTGATTTGGTAGAGATGAGTGACACTAATCTCACTATTCCACTCCAGGTGACTTTACATTTATCAATATTCAAATTTTTCATGATTTCAATGAGCGCCAATAGCACACTATCTCATGAAGAGGGTTTTTTGGGGATCAAAAAGTTGTGATAGCGGGTAAATTGAATGGGAAGTTGTCCGAATCAGAATTGAAATATTAGCAAAAGATAAATTGAATCTATTATTTATAATAATATTCTTCTAAAATGATTCTCATCATTTCTTAACATTTAAGTCATGTATTTTAATAGACATGTAGTATGTCAAACTTCATTGTAAATAGAGTTTTAGTTAAATTTTGATAGTTCACACTATATTGTATTAATCAAATAATATTATATATGTACATGAAGTGTTTTTTAAAGATAGGGAAACTGTCTTGGACACACAATTAGTTGGTTGAGAGAATATCTCAACCATACACTAATCTAGGAACCTACTAGATCTAAACAACTCATACAGAATAAGAACATACTCCTCTAGATTCTGCATTTGAATATTCCCATGGAATCTGAAATATTCTCTTGGAATATTTTACGAAATATTTTTCCTCGTGAACTATGCTGAGGTAGGGTTCCATTTGGCCTTCGTCTGTATTCCACCCTGGTTTGTTGCATGGTTCGTTTGTTGCCACAAATGGGAAAAATCATGGTTTAGATAGTGGCAAGGTCGACAAACTTACCAAAGTTTGATTGTTGCAATCCCGGTTGGCACGACGTAAATATGGTAATTGGTTTGGGGTGGCTAACACTCGAATCCCACAAGACTCCCCTATGGTTTAAATGGATTTTTGTCATTGTTCTATTTGGGGCCACTCGTGGTGGGTTAGCTGATGGTAGGTGTGGTTCAAGTCCCGTCGGTCCCATATTAAATGGTGATTGTTTGGTATTGGGTGGGGCCCGGGACTTTGACCCATCTTTTAATATATATTATTATATGATGTTGAATAGGGTTGGGCGGGGCCGCTGACGCATTTTACATGTTTTTTATTTTTTTATCTTAAAATGAACCAAACATCACCAGATTTAGTTAAGGGTCACTGGAAATTCAAAAATTTGGTCATTACTATCCACCATTGAGTGTTAAATTATCTCTTGGATTATTGCCTCCAAATTTAGCAGTTTTCAACAAATTTAGCTGGACCCCCAAAGTTAGCTATGCTCCAAATTTATCTGACGACAAAATATTTCTTCTTTGACTCAAAAAATTGACTCACAATAATTTACGCATATCGAGTTAGATTGAGGCATCATCTGTGTCATTGGAATTAGGACGATGAGCTCTTTGATCTTGTCATAGTTTCAATGAAATATGAAGACATTGATTTTTGAGCTTTTCCAGAGCCACCTGGATCATTCCTCTCCATTGAGGAGAATTCAGTGCTCCAAAATCTTAAATATGACTACAATCTCGATCTACATAATAGATGCTTATGACAAGCCATCTTCCCTTTCCTTCACCTTTTTTCTTTGGAACTTCGAATGATGAAACTGACACATGTATCCACATGCAAACCTGTAGTTGTTAATACATGTTCAATTACAAGTCCAAAATAAGACTCTAGCAAACCCCATACTTTCCAAGAGTTTATAACACACTCATGGTGAAGTTTAAATAAAAAAGAAAACCCTTGTTATCTAACTAAAAGTCCAAAGTATCACCATGTTTCATTCTAAGTGATGGAAAACACTACACCACTTTTACAAACATTTTCACAACACGTGATTTACAAATGTGGCCATGCTCAAATACTTAAAATGTTCTGATGCCACCATCTCTCAAGAAACCAAGTTAATGGGTCTTCTTCATGTACTTGATTCTCTTGATGAACAACTTGACTAGCTGGTTCCTTCTTGAGAGGTAACTCTCGATGGAGCTCCCAACATGTGACTCTCTAATGTCCACTCTTGTTGCAATGGCTTCAATGTTTCTTCTTCCTTCTTCTTCAATTTCTTGAACTTATTTGAACGACTCTCTCTGTTGCAACTCTGAAGAGGAGAGCTTTCCTTAACTCTTGCTTTGGAATTATCACTATCACTGAAATGTTGTGATGTGCTCTCAACATCCATCACTGATCTGTCACTGGTTGTCTTGGAAAATTCACCAACCTCCTTTCTATCATGACTAGGTCCCACATTACTAGGTAATTCCTCCACTATGATGGGATTCACAATGCCCCGATAATTAATGTCGAGCCCTTTTCCTTTATACCCCATTTTATTCATCAATTCTAGACCAATTCCTATAGTTTGTTTCTCAAAAGTAGTGAAGTCATCATTATAACATGAAACTAATGAATCAGATTTTACCTAGGGTGTTAAATTTGAAGTGGGTGATGATGGCTTGTCATGTTGCAAATTTTTCAAGGCCTCTTATGTGGCTTGTAATTGATGTGCAAACTTTGTTTGTCCTCTTCTGCTTCTTGTAAATGCCTCAACAGGAAGTAACTACCCAAGTTGACATTGTATCATCTAGAAAGAGGCTAAAGCATGATCTAGTGGTAGAAAGCAGTAAAAAAATGAAGGCATATCCAATGTACAAGGGTGCAATTGAGGAAGTGCAACAAAGGAAACAAAGGGAGGAGGAGAAGAAAAGGTTAGAGGAAGAAAAGAAACAAGAAGAAGAATGCAAAAGAGAGGAGGGGCATAAACAAAGGGAAAAACAAGAGAAGAAGAAACAAGATGATTTGTTGAAAAAGAGGGAAAAACTGAAAAAGATTAAAGTAGAAGAGCTACAAAGAAAAAAAGAAGAGAAAATTGTATAGTAGCAGAAAGTAGAGGAGGAAATGAGAAAAGTATAAGAAGAGGAACAAAAAAAGTGGTTGCAAGAGGAAGAAGTGAAGAACAAATAGGAGGAAGAAGCCACACAGAAAATGAAGGAATAATTACGGTTCATGATACAAAAGTAGAGCTAAAGGAGGAGGATGACTTTGAAGCAATTGTAGATGAACCTAACTCTCAGCGAGAACCTCCTCTCACTAGTGGCCCCCACTTAGGCTAGTTTTTATCCAAGGTTTTCCCAACTTTATTCACCCATTTTTTTCTATTAACACAACCACATTAATAAATATGGTTGTTATACGTCGAAGGCATCAATTTTAATCATTTATATGCAAATCACCTTTTATAAATTAGGCCAATACACATAATTTAATATTATTTACTAATATTAATATTAATACCATTGAAATTAATAATATTAATCATATTAATAATACAAATATTATTTGTTAAACATTAAAATAATAAAATTTACATCAATCTAACGGAATTAGACATAACCCGAGGGAGGTATAGAAGACCACATACCTAGTTCCACTTCTAAATATGGAACCACCACTTCTAAGTTCCTTTGAGAATTTGGAGCGAACAAACATCCATGACACGATACGCGACTTAGAAACCTAGTATAAAACGCAAAATTATTTTAAGAGTTTAGAAAAATTATTAACCAAATTTACAATTGATACACTAAAACACAAAGTTTATTTCAAATTTTTATTTTGGTTTAGAAACTCCTTATCACCCACGGGATCACAATAAAAAAATCCTAAAAAAATACGTAAATAGTGAGAAAATCATCCGTCGATAAGTTTCCCTTTTATTACAAGTCTTCTCTCCCTTCACTAAAGCACAACGAAACACTAGAACCCTACCCCGAATGTAAGCTATAACATTTCCATGTACAATAAATGAATAAAAGAAAAGATAATGGGTCGAACAGGGAAATTTGATTTGGTAGAAATGAGTGACCCTAATCTCAATATTCCAATTGCACTCCATGTGAATTAGAATTGTCACTATTTGATTTTTTCACAATTTCAAAGAGAGCTGACATCACACTATCTCTTGCCGAGGGTTCTTCTGGATCGAATGGGAACTTGTCCAAATCAGAGTTGAAACAAGTAGTAGAAGAGAAGCACTAGTGGAATGGAATGGAAATATTCCCTTAACAAGTGGAAAAAAAAGAAAAGAAATAGATTAAATTTGATATTATTGGGTTGGAAACTGAAAAAACTATTAAAAAATTTTGATATCATACTTGAGTTTGTGTATTAGATGAAGAGTATTCAATTAAGATCAAATTTGTCAATATATTTAATAAAAAAATTAAATTCTCTAATCCTTATTCGATATAGACCACGTCTTTAATGTAAATATCATAGTTTAAACTTCATTAAATTAAGATTAATAAGATAAATTTTAGATTAAAAATACAATTTTTAATTTTAAAAGTGTTATGATTAATTTTTTGTAAGTGAAAAAATTAATTTTTATACATGAAAATATTAATTTTAAAAATTTGGATTTTTTATTTTAAACATATAAATTTTGAATAATTTCAAATCTTAAAAGTGTAATTTTTAGTTCCAAAACTATAATTTTCAATTCGTAAAATGTGATTGCTGATTCTAAACAAAATGAATTGAAATATATGTAAATTTTGATTCCCAATCTGAGAATTTCAATTCTAGAAGTATTAATTTCTAATTTCTAATATGTGTATTTAGATTTCAAAATTATGAATATTTTTTGAATCTATACATATATATTTAAAACCAATATTAATGGACAATTATTAGCATGCTATTTTATATGTGCATTCATCATTGCTAAATATGTGAGGATTGAAGAGATGCAATTAATAAAACAAGTGGCAATTGTGTATTCAATAGTTGTACTTCTCAATAAATATTCAAGGTAGCAACACAAATAAAGTTTTTCTCAACATTATGGTTGATTTATTCTTATTCTTGTTAGAGTGCCCTTTTTAGTTATTTTTATTTTCTCTTTTGTCCATTCACACCTCAGTGACCATGTCCACACACACACACACACATATAACGAAACAGGTAAGGGTTATCATATTAATAAAAGACTAGATTTGGGACTAGAACCCTTACATCTTGAATCCAATACGAAAAGCAGGCCTTCAAGAGAGTAAACACACACACACACACACACACACACACACACACATACATACACACAAATATACATATAAAAATTAGAATTAAAAAACCATGATCCATGAAAACCCTGTCACACACGACATACATACATACATACATGTGTAAATGTATAAACATCAACATAACCATGATCACAACATAATTGCTAGATATCATAAGGTCTAGGTTAAGAGAAATTATTTTATTCGAGCACAACATGCACAATGTTGAGAACAGTAGTTCCCAACATAACCAAGGCATTTGACGTCTCAAATATAGTTACTTTACCCTTTTGGTTACCTTTCTTATGTCTGTACTACCACTTTCCATCTATCACAATGAACCCAACCAGTGCAACCAACTGTCATAATCTTACCTTCCATTGCGCTTATTCATGCATCGAGCTTCATCGTGTCTTACATTACTTGTTGGGTACCACACATCTCTCCCCAAGCTCCATTAACTTCCTCTTTCCCAAATCAATTCCCAAGGCGCTCAAAACACAAAAGGAAAGAACAAGAGAAAATAAGAGGAAGAACATGAAAAACCAAAAGCAATACGACACCACAAAAAAGTTGCATGATCACGCACTAGACATAAACAAGGCCGAAATTAAGCGTAAACAAATAAACAATACCGAAAGCACAAGACTAGCAACAACCACCATGAATCAATCCCCCATTGGTTCCAAAATATTCCAAGTGAAAGCTCAACCCAAGCCTTCTCCAATATTTCATGGAGGTCCCTTGTCATGCAATCCTCTACATCATACTTCCATAACCACATAACTGTCAGCAGATAAATACATATATAAATATACCAGTTGTCTTGCCTTATTGTGCCAATCATGCCACCTTGTAACTCAACACACACATGTTAGTCACATGTTCCAAATATCAATACCAAATATCTATTAATTTGGAATCAACATGCCCATGTGGTGTAGAACAGTCGGTGATGGGGTGCACTGTTAAGGCACTCCATTCTGTAAGGTCACCGGTTCGAAACCCGTGGGTGGGATGGGAGGAGAAAAAATGGAAAGATTAGGATTAGTCTAAACGAGAAAAATAAAAAAAAATAAAAAGAAATGGAATCAACATTTACAAATTCTAAAAACCATTTCATAATCAATAATCAACTCAAAGTCATAAGTCATAATACACGATGCTACAACTATCTCCTATGTACACTCAAGTACATATCAACTGTCTCAATGCATACATGTGTTAGTACAACCATCTTAAAACAAGATCATTTCTTCATGCAGTCTTATAGGAACATACTCATATCATGCAAGTAATCAAACATTTAGAAAATAGATAAATGACATAATATACACCAAACACTCGAACACTGAATAAATGGAATAATCAACATTTAAGCACCAAGTACACAACATAAGAAAAATCATACCTTAATGTATCTAAGGGGAGGCTATCTTGTCTACAAAATAAATCTATATTAGCGCAATATAACTTCACAACACCTCAACTCAACATAAATAAGGTCACGATATCCGTAACAATAACTAGCTAATATGTTTAGATCATAATCTTATAAAAAATTGTCATTCATGCATAAAAATCATAGATGCACAATCAACCTAGGCTATTATGACATAATATCACAAATAAGTCTACTCATACCTGAATGTCATAACCCTATCTAGCTTCCTAGGCCAATCCAATATAGCATGATACATATAACATCAAGATATTAATGCTATAACCCTAATCATCAAGTTCACTAACATATAACAACAATAAGTTAACATATAACATGCTCATCAACAACATATAACATAATTATCAAGTTAATACCATGCTTGAATAACCAATGCATGTACATATGATCACACTAATTAAATAACATATATCATGTATGTAACCATAAAATCAATAGGATGCAAGGCATACACATGACCGTAATGCATATGAATGTACTGATCAACTAGCATTTATCATATATGTAACAATAATAATAATAGAATGACAAACATATAAGCAAACCTAATGATTACAACAACCCTGAATCACATACCTACATGCCAAACATGCACACGTGTATGACGATCTACTCTTACCCCACAATCCATTGTTGCAACTTCAATTTAATGATATGCATCTCCTACTCTATCTCAGCCAACACATTAGCATCATAACATACCAATATCATCGCGGTTACCTAATTGCACACAATGACCTTATGCACAACAACATCAATTAAACCAATGGAAACTTGACCATATGCACCCACTTGACATGTGTAACCAATCATGAACGTCTAATACATGTTCAACATATGACATCACACAGGAAAACATACACGGACAATACACAAGCATGACCAATATGTGACCTAACATACACAAGAAATGCATATACAACATGTTTCAACATTTAAGCAAGTGTGCACTAACAATACATAAGCATGAACAACACATAACTCATACACTTATGACAACATGTTGAAAAGAACACCATCATTCCTCCCATGGCGACACCACTGCCACCATGGCCAACACAACACAGATGCAACAAGCACATACACCCTAGGTATGAGAAACACATATGAAACCAATAGAAAAGCATGACCAACACACCGCCCATCCAGTCCAGAGGTTGAGCCCTGATCTAATACCACTCGGTAACATCTTCTTCCCACATCTACCCAACCAACTAACCAGGGTAAACGTATGGCGAGAGGCTACTATAATGAGATTCAACCTCGTAGGTGACCTTAAGGAAGCGGCACTGACGGAAATACAACTTACATACCTTGTACAATAACAATAACACCCTAAGGAGTTAACCAACCCATTCAGGCCTCTTATCCATGGGTCACACTGACCTTATGACCTCTTTGAGCCATAGATTTAGGAACAAGCTTGCAAACTAAAGTCCAGGAGATTGTAGCTACAGGAATAACACTGTATGCCAACGTCTAGGGTCCCAATTCCTCAGTTATGTATCATTGTCCTTAGGATTTGAGAAACCTTTTCAGGCCTAAAACCCAGTGCTTTGGCCACAACTTCATGAAAAGTTCAGAGATGATGAATAACAACAGAAGAATGATACAGAATAAATCACATCAATAAGAACTCATTTGGACCACTTCTACCCATGATAGGCATTTTGTCAAACATGTCAAAAACATTGAAATTACTAGTGTAAACAAAATATCTGAACATATGGGTCTCATACTTATCTGAGAATCACTAAGAAGTATTTCTCCCTACATCATTAGCTACAATACGATATATTTTACCATAGATGAATTGTGCATTCATTTATAAGTAAAAACATGAGGAGATCCATACATCATCACTGTAAAAATACATGCTCATAACCAACATAATAACAACAGAAATACCATGGATACAACAACTATAGAATCCACATATAAATAAGTACACTTGCATACCAAATATGAAGGGAATGAATTGATAATTAATGAGTGTAGAAACCAATGGGATATGGCCCTTTCAAATTCCACTCGACCATATATTGGCTAAGAAAAATATTTCTTCACCTAATCACCCTCATGCCGTATTCCAAGAATGAATGTGGGATATCATAAAACACATCAATCAAAACCAATCTAGGGTTTCCAGAGGCCGAACTTCCTTAACCCTCAACTAGTGATTCCACCTGACAGTTAGACATCACAACCATCATGAATTTATATATATCCAAGTTGTTCTAGGGATTTAGAATGTTTGTTCCAACGAGGGCTTCTAGGACTAGTAACTCAACCCCAAATGTTACAGGGCGTCTAAAGAATTTTTCTAACCAGGGCTCCTAGGACTAGTAACAAAACACACTTAGGGCTTCTAGAGAATTTGTCTAACCAAGGCTTCAGGACTAGTAACTCAACCCACAATTTTCCGCTTGGCTTCCAAAGCATTTTTTCAACCAAGGCTTCTACGAAATACTAACTCAACCCACAGCTAAAGGAACATGAGAACCAACCAAACAACAAACAATGAAACTGAACCCATAACACCATGACTATCTAGAAATATAAGGGTTAGGTAAATCCACTATCAATCAAGGAAATCCTCGATGGAAATGACGGATCATGACCAAGAAACCACATGCATACACCATGCATTTCAAAACTAGCAAGGAAACCATACATGAAACTTGATACGTGAAATGAAATATAGTTTTAGCCGTTGATCCCAATATCCTCTTGTGCTTTCCTGCCTTTCCTTTTCCTTCTTGATCCAAATCCAAATTATGCCACACTCCTTCAAGATTGCTCCAAGAAAAATATAAGTATCTAAGAGTATGAGAGAGAGAGAGAGAATAGAATGAGAGAGCTCCAAAAATGCACTGACAAAAGTCTTGTCCACTAATCCTCAAAAAGATATTTATCAATGAGGCCTTTATTTTCTTAAATTTCCATTATTTTACTACATTTTCCACCTCACATGCAACCTGTGACCTTTCACCTCCATTTTCTCCTAATTTCCATTATTTTCATAAATAAAATGCCAATTAATGCCTTATGCCTTTCCAATGCCTTTTCCATTTCCTTTGCCAATTTCCTTTAGCCATAATAAACTGAATGAAGACCTGCTAGGATTTTTTTCCCACCATTTAGCTTGGAATACATGTCCCATTAATGGTGGTTATTATTTTAACTTTTATTAATTGGAATTTTCACTAGGGTTGTTACAAATTTGATTTTGTTATTGTTAGAATACATGGCATTGAATCAAAACATTATGAATGTTATGTGAAGAGACAATGTGTCATGGATTCATTTCTTTACAACATACAAATGGATAAATATTATAGGGATATTGAAATTTATATGAATTAAGTTTTTGATCTCCCTAAAATACCTACCAATGTGTCGAATAGGCTACAATATGTCGATAGAGATCTTGAAAAAATAAGTAGATTTGATGAGGAGATAGAAAAAGAGGGGGATAATTATTTTCACTCTCATCCATCATTGGTTCTTTCTCATTTTCCAAATGAATGCAGGGAAGTGGATCGAATAAGAAGATTTATTGAAAGGGATGTTAAAAAGTCGAGAAACCTTTGGAATGGCCAAATATTAGTATGTATCCCATAAACGAATACAATACTGAAGTGTTGCTAGACATGGAATTCCCTGCAAGTGATGTCGATTGGTTGCATCCACGTATTTGCAACGTTGAAATGCAAGAATATGTTTTTCATCTACTTAGATCTTATGATCAAATATTTGTAAGCCATCCTCAATTTCGGTATTTCCAATTGAATATGATTATGCTACATCATAGCCAAGGAAACACATATTTCTTATTAAAGAAGAATATTCATGAAAATGCACCTGCGACTCCTCAAGAGACATGTCAACAACTTTGTGATCTTCTAAATAGTAGATTGGAAGAAAAATTAACTCATTTTGGTTCTTCTCTTAGGGGTACAAGGGAATATTGGACAAAGTGTCATTTTGAACTCACTTACATGAACACCCAGTTGGGTTTACCTACTTTATTTTTTAGATTAACTACAAATGATAAAAAGTGGCCTAACTTGCATAGTGTTATGCCTTTGAATAACTGTTCTCGACGATAAAATGAAGATGAAAAAAATGAAAATATTATTCATTATCCACATATAGTTTCTAATTATACGCACCAAAGTTTTAGTATATTCAGTGAGTTATTTTTGTAGAAATATCTTGGTGCCAAAGTTTTTTGGTATAATTTATTTATCGTTCCTTATTATCATGTTGTGTAGGATTTGGAACAAAAAAATTGTCATTGTTGATGGTTTATATTTTTTAATTTCATGTTTATTTTTGTTAAGTATGAGCAGAAACATAGAGGCTTGGCACATGTTCACTGTTTCCTCTGATTTCATGGAGCTCCCAATATGGAAACATTAGATTGGTCCAACCCTTTGAATATCGAAGAAACAAAGAACTACTTCAACAAATATGTAACAACCTGGAATACACATGACATACATTGTCGAAATGTGATGATCCCTCAAAATCTGAATGATGATCCGTGCCTTTTAAATACTAACCAATTTTTGTCTTGTAATGTTGAAGAGGATTATGAGAATTTGGGGAATCGAGTTCAAAGGAACATGAAGGTGCAGTTTGGATTCATGTTTATGAAAAAGGGTCAATCCTTTCATGCCAGTACGATTCTCCATGGTAAATTTATGTTGAGTCATCTCTATTCATAGATGAAAAAGGGAAAAATAAATATGAACTAGCTTGAACCGATGATCGTTTTAATTTTCACAACGTAGATCTTTTGACAATGTGGTGAGAAAATTTTGATTGTCAACCATTTGTTTCTCGACATGAAGTTTTGAAATATATTGTTAAATATGCTTCAAAGGAAGAAAGAAAATCAGAAAGTTATCAGGAAATGTTAACAAGAGTTGTTGGTGCAAGTGGATGTGAGGCTCCTGCATTGTCTATGTATAGAAGTTTTCTTGCTGAAACACTTGTTGAACATGAAAATGGAGCTCAAGAAACCTGCCATATGTCGCTAAAGTTATCTCTTATTGTTTGTAGTCATATATTCTTTCCTTTGTATGGCATAATTTGTTTTTACCAAAATATTATACTACATTTTGATGAAATTCCATGCGAAAACAATTTAGATGAGGTATATCAAACATGCCCCCCTTTGTTTGGACATTTACGCTTGATAGAAATGAAAATATCATAGATTTTTTACGCTAGGTGTAAATAGGAGCCATGGAGAACACGAGAAGTCTATGATATTGTTTGTGTTTGACCAGGGTTTTATGTTATTCCCGATGAATAGTTATAAATGTTTGAAACATTTTTTTGGACTGAGTTACTTTTGTACAAGCCATTTCGTGACATCACTTCAAATATAGGGCTTACAAGAGACAAAATCATTTAGAGCTAGAGGAATTTGAGATATCACGGGTGGCATGTTGTTCGAACTCCTTTCCCAAATGAAAGAAATGAAGAATATGTTGAGCGCCTTATACATGAAGAAAATGTTGATCGAGATTCGGAAGAATGACATATTTTTTTTCAAATAGTTCCTCCAAACAATGTAAAAATTTCCGACCTTCAAAATCTTGGTAGAAGGGAATTCGATATTTATCATAATTGGAATGAAACAATGGTTTCGAACGAAATTTCTAAACAGACAATCAATTTTATAAAATATGCATAATATTTGATTGTTGTTAATGTAAAATTAGTTGGGGAGAAAATTTTGTTGCCTTCCTACTTATTGAAGAAATAACGAGATTCTTTTGAAATTGCTTTTAGACACTTTGTTGATGGTAGGAACGATGATCCTTTGAGAATGATTATTCAAGGAACTTCTAGAAAGGGAAAGTCTTCTCTTATTCATTGTATTTTTCGTGCTCTTTTAGCATCAACAATGGATGGAATAATTCCATTATTATTGCTTGCTCCAACTGGAATTACCTCTTTTAATATATATGGAAAACAAATACACTCTACTTTAAAAATTCCTGTAAAAGATTTGAAACTATTGAATGCCTAGGCTCTAGCAATTTTTCAAGAAGAAATGAAACATGTTCGATATATTTTGACTGGTGATATGAGATTTATAGGCCCAAGTTTATTCATGCATATATATTCTCATTTGCGAGAAGCCTTTCATGAAAAGAAAGCTTATCCTTTTGGTGGCATGTCCATGATTATTTTCAACGACCTAGGTGTTGGAGAGGTAAATCCCCTCTGCAGACAGAGGCGATCCCTACTAGCCCAGATCGAGTCTAGCAACAATCAATCACGCTACAGTGTAGGTTCCTAATTGCAACTAAACTGACTTGCGATGAAGGCTTACCTAGAATCCAACACTGTTGTTTGTAGAAGAGGTGGTGCTCCCGTTCCTCTGCTATGGCAGATCATAATCCTCACGATCTCCGTGATCGGACACCTGCACACACATGAAACGAAACAAACGCAAGCATAAAATCCAGTATATACAACTATATGTCAGTAGAAGAGGACATAACTCATGAATATAATCAAGAACAAGAGTGGAACCATAACCAATAGTCGCTTATTATTAATGAATCAAAAGAAGAATACAACCATAGCTTCAACGCAGCATTCTCCTTCAGCGGGTCGTCAGCAGAGCATGTCTCGATAAAGCCTGTCAAGGATGGGACAAGCCTCTCTCTTCAGGTATTTGACAATAGTCTCCTTGCTTGGATTTGGACTTAAGGGAATCAAGAAGGCTCTTGTAGCATAAGGATGTGAAAGCTCTTGGGAACTTGGAGATTTGGAGATTTCTTCCAAAAACTAGCTTGCAAAGGAAATGAGCAAGCTTTTATAGATGGAGGAAGGGGAGTTGGGATCCCTATAATAATGGGATTAGCCCTATCATCAAGGAATCTTCCATGAGAGGTGGCAAACCACTTCCTCTCTATGGAAATCCATAGCCAAACCTCCCAGCGCGAGGGCTGAACTGTGGAACCGCGCCAATGGAAAAAGGGTTATTTTTAGGATTTTTCTCAAGGAGATGTCTTCAGGGCAATGAAAGCTCATGTTCAGAGGGATATTGTGCAAGTGTTTTCAAGTCTTTTTTCTGCTCACAGGTCACGAAATGAGTCCTCAAATGTGCGGGATGGGGATTGGCAGGGACGGTGACAAATTTCTGTGTAACACTAAGGAAACTACCTCCTGTTAAGAATAAATTGTTGTATGCAGGTAGAACAACAAGGAAAGTGTTGTGGAAAAGTTTCAATTTTTTTTTCACTTTGGATAAAAATTATTGGAAAAATGGATATGATCTGAAACATGCATATTTTCACAATCTTTTAATGAATATAAAAAATGTAGAGACTTTATTTGAAGATTGGGATATTCTTATGATACATGTTGATAGCTGCTTAGATCAACATGAAAATAGTTTATTTTATTCTTCAATTCACTTGTTTTAAACGAATGATCTCATCAATTTTCACAATAAGAAAATGCTGAAATCATTAAATTGTCCAATTGTAATATCTGTTGTGGAATATGGCAGAAGATTAGAAATTGTTGGGAGTAAATTACTGTGTCATGGAGAGCGTGTAATTATTATGCATAATTTTTGGGTTGAATTTGGGTTGGTTAATAGCGCACTTGGATATATTGAATATATCTTCTATTCACCTAGTTCAAAGCAGCCACAACTTCCACAATTTGTTACAGTTATTTTTAAGAATTACATTGGTGTTCCATTTGACAGGGATTGTCCAAACATTGTGCCCATAACACTTGTCGTTAGAGGGAATATTAAACAGATGCCTTTGAAAATGACATGGGAATTGACTATACACAATTCACAAGGGATTAATTTTCAATGATCCATTTTAGATATTGGAGACAAAGAGAGACATGGTTTGACATTTACAACTGTATCAAGAGTGAAATCCATTAATGGTTTACGGATTTCACCGCCCTTTTCTTTTCAACGTTATAAAAAAATGAAAAATAGTGCTTATGTTACACTTAGGAAGAAAGAGGAGCAGTGATATAATTCTATATCATTTTGAGGTTTTTATCTTGAATAGAGTTAAGTTCTCTAAGATAGATTTGATACTAATATGAATACACCTTTTTTTTTAACTTGAAATAAATTCTATGGTCATTAATAAGTTATTCGTTTTGATTCTCAATCAATTCAAAATATTTCTTATTAATTAAAGTTAGTAGATTAAATAAGTAGAAAAAAATACATGGGTAAACGATTTCTTGTGGCGTTGTTTCTATTTAACCAGTTAAATTGTAGGTATTATTTCATTATGTTCTCCTCATTTTCAATCATATTAAATTTATGTCTCTTTATTTTTTTTACTAAATTCTTTATTCAAATTTTATCTTCCAATTATAGAGATATGTATATACATTTTTGTTTGTGTGTGTCTTTACTAATTTTATTTTTTCTTGTTTTCTCATTGAAATGAAGATATGGAAAATAATAATGTGTTGTATTATGCCTCAATGGTTCATTCTATTATTGAAGCAATAATTTTCTTACGTATATTCAGAAAATGCTTGATAAAAAAATTAGGTTTCATCCTATTTTTGTTGATGAACATGTCCATGACTTGGAAGGAATGGAATCATATGTAAAATACTTGTTGCATGTGCACCAAAGAGAAAATGGAAGAAACACAAGAAGGGATTGATTAGAAAGCATAAAGGGTCGTGAACATTACACTATTGATTTGAAATGGTCTTTCTTTTTTCATCGTTCTGGTTTTGTTTTGGAAGGGGCTATTTAATAAATGCTTCGTGATGAAGTTTTTTAAGTTCATATTCCTAGTTGATTTTTTTTATGTGAAGACAAAAGAATTATTGCTTGATTTAAATTATGTTTTTTGGTTTCAATGTTCGAAAATATAGTTTTTTGTTGTAGGGGTTATTATGTAGAAATTTTCATATGAATGATATTCAAATTTTGGATGGTTTTCTTTTTGTTACATTCCAATGTTTATGATTCATATGCATTTTTTTTTTTTCCTTTCATCTTTCCATGTTCTATTTTCTGGCAATACAAATTGTTCGCTTATTCCATTTATGTTCCTAAGCTTTAATAAAAATTCTTTGGTTTGATGTTATTCTCTTTTTTTTGTAATTTATTGGGTTTTTAGTGTCAACCCCTTTAGTTTATTGATGCTTGCGGTTTGGAGAATTTTTTTTTGGAGTTTTATGGTATTAATGTTAGAGCTTTGTGTTTATTTAGCATTTTACAATACTTTTATTTGAATTTATATGCTTTGGATTTAAAATGTTCATGTCATGTGTTTGTGACTTTTGTTTAAAAAATGACCAAGGTGAATTGTTGTTCATCATGGTCATACATGTTCATAGTCAACCTTGTTTAATGACGGTGAATCATGGTGGTGAATGGTTAAGTGTGGTTATTTGATGGAGATTGTTCGAATATGGAAATTATCTATGGACACACATTATTGATCACGATGCTTATTCAGTGTGTACATTATTTTATAGTTTTGGTGTTGGATTTCCAACCATGGTTAATAACTTTGATTCAATGTTAATTCCTAACAAGAATTGTAACATCGATCACGGTGAAAACGATTGTGAACGATGCTAGTACAAGGGTTTGTAATATATATATTTTGGTTTATATACGTTGGATTTATAAGATTGCTCCCTTCGGTTTATTATTCTTAACTTGGGTTGATAATTCCTTGCGGTTTTAGTATTGATCCCCTTCTTTTCTTATTATGTTTCGTTAATAGTATCAATGCCTTCAATTTGTTCATGACATGGTTGAAGCATGGTTGATCAATGTTGAAAGTCACATTGTGACAAATATTATGTCAAGATGAAAAACATCCATGACCATACATGGAAAGGTGTCTTTGTTACATGGTCTATAATATCTATCTTGGGGATAATATTATTTCATAGGGTTTAATATTTTTCCCCAGGGTTGAATTTTTCTGCCTTGGGTTAATAATCATTTGGATATTTATTATTTATTTCTTGGGTTTATTATTTCTTTGGGTTTATAATCTCAATCATCATTGCACATGGTCAATATTGGTCAATGAAGGCCAATGAGAAATTGTTCTCAGCCGTGGCTAGTCATGGTCAAGCATGGGCCAAAGTTGCACTGTGACAAAGATTGTGTCAATATGAAAACCAACCATGGTCAACCATGTTTGTTTAAGGGGTTTTAATATTTTATCTTTGTGTTTATATACATCGGGTTTATAATATTCATCCCTTGGGTTTTATGTTAATCTCTTTGGCTCTTAATCTCTTGGGTATAATATTTTTCCCTTGGGTTTTTAATCTTTTTGGGTTGTCAATATTAATTTGTTGGGTTTTTTTTTTCCCTTGGGTTTTTAGTATTGATCCCTTGGGTTTGTTAGCGCCTTTTTCTTATAATATTTATCATGGCCAACTATGATCAATGATGGTAAACTATGGTTAATTATGGTGATTTATGGATGACCATGGACACCGATAGTCAACCATGTTCTATAAATTCAATCATGGTCAGCGACAATCAATCATGCTCAAACATGCTCGAACGTCACATTATGTTAAAGATTTTTCCGAATATGAAAATCAACCATGGTCCTACATTGCATTCTCACAAAGTTTCTCTTGAGATGGAAATGAATGACGGTTAAACATGGTCAACCATGCTTGCACGTCGCAATGTGACAAACATTGTTTCAATACGAAAATTTACCAAGGTATATGATGGCTAGTCATGTTTGTTTTAGGGATTATAATATTTTTGTTAGGGTTTATAATATTTATTCCTTATCCATAATATTATTCCATTTGGCTCATAATGGATAGGATTTTAGTATTAATGTATTGGGTTTATTATTCACTTAGATTAATTATTTCCTTGGATTTATAATATGAATTTCTTGGGTTTAGTAATGTAAGGGATGATATTCATAGGGTTTAAATATTGTTCTGTTGACTTTGATATAACTAAATATGATTTAAATAGACTGAAAGGTCTTAATGGTATAGATTTAATATTAATATTAATATTGTAAAATATATAACAATAACTATTATAATAGTTTATATATATATATATATATATATATATATATTATTAATAAATTTAATTATTATTACTAGTATTGTCTATGGGGTCTTGGATAGATGGTGATCGGGTGCTTTGTTAACACACTCCTTGATGTGAAGTTACCGGTTCAATTCCTTACCTTGATCGAGGTGATATGTATTGGACATGATAATGAAGATGTAGTCCTACCCAGCTTACAAATTTTATTATTATTATTATTATTATTAATTTTATATTTATTTTATTTGTCAAGTTTTCTGTGATCTTCCAAGCTTGACACGTGCCTTGGGAAACCCTGACCCAAGAGCATCTAATCCGTCAAAGTCACCCAGTGATCACACCCGACCTCAGCCACACCGACACTACGATGACTATATTTTAGTGTCTCTTCCCTCTAGTATGGGTGCAACAACTTCCATGATGTTTGATCCTAGGTCACCTTCCTAACAAGGCCCGTCCTCAATTAATTATACTAATAAGACTTAACATTATTATTAATATTATTAATTATCATTAATATTATTAAATATCATTATTATTATTAAATTTTAATAATAACATTAACAACTAACTATATTAGTTGTGCTAATTAATAATCTCAATTTCTATGGCATCTCACTAATGAGTATTCAAATATGTCATAATACAATAATCTCCATTAATCATTCACATATATGTAGGAGATTCTCCCACACCAGAAAGGTATATATAGGAGATTCTCCCACGGGCTGCCTCAAGTGGTAAATTTGATTTTAATACGAGGTCGCTCATATTAATTTTTCTCATAGCTTAGTTTTCATTGAGAGCTACCAAATTTCTCGTCGAAGTGTCCTCCATTGGTTTTTATGATCTGAAATGTATGTTACCTACCCTTGTTTGTGGTTACTGCCTGAATTATTTTTGTTATTAATTTTTTCTTCCAATCTGATATATCAAGTCTATATATATGTTAATTTTTTTTATATGTTACATGTTAATTTTTATTTAATATGTATAATGAAAATTTGATTTATAATTTATATGTAAGTCTATATATAATATAGATATATAATATGTTAATTTCTTTTTTAATATGTATATTGAAAAATTTAATTTATAATGTACATTATTTTTTTCTTTAAATAAATATCTTTTAAATGTTATATATCAATTCATAATGGAAAGTGAAATTATATAAAAAAAAATTATTTGAAATTTTTTATTTATAGCTAACATTATAATATTTTTATTTTAAATATAAGATATAATTGAATATGGAATAGATTACACGTCATATAATATCAACAATATTAACAGTATTAGTTTTACAAAACACTTGTCAACTGCATATTAAGTAGTGGAAGAGTTACATAACTCCCCAAAATAAAAAGTAATTTTTTTTTTTTACTTTGGAAATTAATAATTTTATGGTGGACATTGATTTTTGTTTGTTATTACTATTATTTAATTTGTTAATTTATTCTACTAGACTTTTGAGAAAAATAAATGAAATTTAAATAAAACTATTTACTTAAAATATTTTATTTTTAATAAGGTTTAATTATTTATACTTTCTGTTTTTTCTTCATAGTTAAAAGTTTTAATTAATAATAAAAAATTACCTATATTTTTGCTATTTATTTTTTAGTGGTATGTCTTAAGAGGAATCATATAATTAACAAAAACAAGAAACTATAAGCTTGTTGTTACACATTATTTTATCACCATGACATTTAACTGTTTATATAGGTTCATCATTACCTATATAATGCTCCCTTAGAGGTCTACAACTCCAAAGTTCCTAAACCAAGTCTTGGATTTGGAGAAAAGCTCATAAAAACTATAAAGAGCCTAACTCCGCACTTTTTCTAGCCCTTGCATGCAGATCTGTAGCTTTTTGCTCTATAAAGTGTGGCACATACCACATGTTCTGCTTATTAAAACTGCGGATCCTCGTAAAAGGTAAAATTAAAGAAAAAGTAAGTTCTAGACGCCCAGTTGGTCAAATATTCTCCCAGCTGGAAGCTTTTAGAAGCGTAATTTGGTTGAGCTTCAATCCCTTCATTAAAGGAGTCTATCCCTTGGTATTTGGAGCTTAATCCCTTCATGAGAGGAATTTATCCCTTTCTTATTAGAACTGAAACCACCTCCCTTCTACTATAAATTGAGCCCATGTTTCAGTCTCAAGGGTACTTAAAAACTTGGTATTTTGAGGAGAATTGCTGAAGAGATCATACTCTCTATACTTAACATCATTGATCTGAGAATGATCACATACTCATATCTATGATAGTTTAGAGAGGAGAAGGCTTGTCAAACTGAAGGAAAACGGTTGTTCAAGACCCCAGAAGAACATGTATAACATCAAGGTGACAAGGTTGTAAGGTTACTTCTTATCATATAAGTTAATACAAATGGATTCTATTTTCTCATTAAATTGTTCATGTATATATTTGAGTAATTTAATTCTTGAATTCCTTGATCATTGAGATAGATTAGTGTTTCCTGAATTATTATATCTTGTAGGTGCTTTTAATCGTTTTTTATGTCTTTGATTGTAGGTCTCACATGCTGAAGTAACCTCTTTTGGAGCGACTGGATTGAAGATTACATCAAGCGTTGGACTTCAGGTAGGGGCATGTCCTCGTACTTTGTTATTAATAATTCTAAATCACAAATGGTCTAGAGAAAATGGTTTTTTTTTGGGTTGTTTGTTTCTAGATATCATTAGGATACTAGGGAGATCGTTCTTGTCCACAAGAAGGATTAATCCATGTAACAAATGGCAACTCCATTGGGGAAAATGAACTTAGGTTTTTTTTTTTTTTTTGACTTTTGAAGAGTTTTCTGATTTTGATTAGTCCACACTGGTTGGGTAAATTATTTCTTAGAATCCATGAAAATAAAATCTGGATTTTTAGTTTTTCTGCGTTTTTCTTGGCCTCCACACTTTTTATTTAAAAAACAGTGTGGTAACCTCCATAGTTTTAGTGTAAAGACAGTGCGATACCGCACTATTTTGTATTAAAACCTGCGGACTTCAGGAATTTTTTTGAAAAATTAAGAATTCTCTTTTCTGGAATCAGATTACTAGATTCTGAGTGTTTACCCAAACTTGTTTTGACTGTCAAAAGCCTTGTGTGTAAATTTCTTTCAGTAATTTTTGTGTTTGAGTGATTTTCTATTGATTTGCATCTTATAAGTAAGTTTTTGCTCTATCTTCTTACTGCTCTAAATAAAATACTTTTATATACCTTAGCTGACTAGTATGTCATCGTTTTCTTGCTGAGCCATTGAACTTGTTGCAGATCTTGCTTTTATGAAAATTAGATTTCATTTTTCATTTGCAAATCTAGAAGACCGTTTAGCTTGATGAGGCTTGAATTTCACTTTGAACCATGATTGGATGTTTTTGATTTTTTTTCTAAGATAAGCAGAAATATTCTTGGTTGGATTACAAACTAAGCATAAACATCCTCAAAACTTTTAGAGTTCAAAATTAGAGTTTTTCTTATAGTTTTGAATTTTATATTTTTAAGAATTTTAGTTTTCTTTTGGAAAAAGTTTGATTGTAGTTTCCGATTTGAATGATAAAAGGGATTTCATTTTGAACAAGTGTTCATTTTTTTGTGAAATTGAGTTCTCCTGAAATAGTCTTATTTTCAATTATTCTTGTTAGGAAAGAAAGAATTGATGTTTCAATGTTATTGAATCTCTCAAATCTTTCCTTGAGATAGGTTTCATTGAAAAGAAATGAATTTTTTTTCATATAGATGCATCTTAGCGTATTTTTTGAGTAGGATCATTAAACATCATCGAAGTTTCACTTCCATACCTACTATCCTAAATAAAAGCCAATCAAAAGTAACACTTAATTAAAATCAATCTAGAAATTTTATATTTTCTAGGGCTCTTTTCCACCAACATAGCTTAGGTTAGTGTCTTGGAATAGGTTGTAATTAAATTTCCAAGGCAATTCAAAACAAACAAGTAGTAAATCTTGCGGTAGGAAAATCCAATTGTAGCATGTATGCTCTGGGAAGCTCCTCCTAAAGGAGTTAAGCACGAGATCATATCCAAACCAGTGAGGTAATCATACCTATATCATTGGGAAAGATAAAATATGTGCACGTATTAAAATGGTAAACCTCAAATAGACCATTGTCGAGGAGCCTGGGGTCACTTGTCGGTAAACCTTGGATTATGTCAAGGAGGCTTCAAGGGGATTGAGCTAGTTACTATGCCCTTGCATGTATATCAGATCGTAGAATATTCCCATAGGTATATGTGTTCCCGTTGGTGACCTTAGTGGCTATAAACTTTAGGATTCTTTCCCAAGGTGATGGTGGAGGGAAGGTCCCACTGTACCTGGAGCAGACGTCAACTAGACTCACTTGGACTCTCCGGAGGGTTATCTTCACTGGAGATGGGTTAAGTGGAGAAACTTGCACCGGTTTGTTTCATTAAGAAAGTTGCCGAGGTAACTGTTCCAACCGCCATTTCTACATTAAAATTCTACAATGTTGGATTTCATCACCAACTAGTGTTTTTAGTGCGGGAATATATTGTTTGTGTGTGGTTTGATCTCTTAGAGTTTATAGACGTGTGATCAATTTGATTGTTTCCTTAGATACTTTAGGATCTTTTGATTGAATTTTTATTTGATTGTGTGTGTTAAAAGTTTTAATCATGGTTGAATTACCTAAACAATCACGTAGAATGCAGGGGAAACCCCCTGAATATACACCAAGCCAATTAGAAAGACTTAAATATGAGAAAGGAAAAACATTAGGAACTAGATCAACAGAACAGGAAGAAACATCCATTATTATTCATCCTGAATACGAAGTAGATTGGCCGCAAAGAGTAGAGTATGCTCCACATAAAATTTCAATTTCCTAGTTGGCTGAAGTTGCTTCTACAACAAGTGAATTATCAGCTAGTGAACCTGAAATTTATGAACCAGAAACTGAACTTGCTATGTCAGAGCCTGCTTTAGAGTTTGTTACTCCATCCCCTGGTTGTCCCGATTCACCTAGAGTGAAGTATCGCATTACAGAAAATCTTCCCCCTGGTCTAGATAGCATTGAAGAAGTTACTGACATAGAAGAAGAAGTTGTTCTTCCTGAATCTCAAGAAACTTTAAATCTTAGACCACGTGAATCGATTTTTTATAGTCCTTTTAGACAATATGCTTGGTATTATTCATTGACAAACTTTCTACAAAACATTGGTTTGAATTATTTGCTACCCCGAATTCCTTTTTACCCTACACCAAGAGGTTATAGACCTCCATTAAACATGTCTAGTGAGTCATCCATGTTTTCTGAATCTTCAGAAACATATTTGTATGGTGGTCCATCATGGAAAATTTTAGGGACTAATATTTGTAGGTGGGCTAATTTTCCATGGCTTTTCCAAAAAAATATTCGCCAATTTCCATATTTTTATAAAAATGATTCGCCCAAATTTTACAATATAAAATTATTTTACTTTAAAAATTGCCAACATTATATAGAATATATATATTATATCATTATAAATTTGAATAACTTTACAAATACATCAATAAATTTTTTATACTTCACATATTAGGGGCTAGTGAGATTTGCCAATTTTTTAAACTTCAAGATAATTTTCCATCCTTAAAATTATCCTTGGTCCATCTATCCCTGCAGGATACCAATCGCTCTCTCGTACTTTCTCAGGGGAAACTCCTTCTTCCAACAAACATACACTATCATCTGGTCCAAATGAATCAAATACCAAAACTTTGAACACATAACAAGTTTATATGCTATCTGCAAACATTCCAAACCCTCAACCTCAAGGTAGAAATTTACCGCCTGGGGGGCAACCTCAAGGTAGTAATTTATCGCTTGGGGGGAAACCTCAAGGATAGTACATACCTCAGGGTCAATATCAACCACAAGGAAAGTACATGCCTCAAGGTTAGTACATACCTCAAGGTCAATATCAACCTCAAAGGTAGTACCCAAATCAGGGTTTATAGCCTCCTTTATGATAGCAATTCTACCTGGAACATCAATTGTTACAAGGAGGTGGAAATTATCCAGCTAATTATCAACCATATGTTCAACCTAGCTATGGTCCTTCTTATGTACAACCTTCAATGGGTCAATATCCCAGAATAAATATCATGTGGGATCCATCCCAAGTTCAACAGAATTTGCAACCTAATGTGCAAGTACCATATTATCAACCTGGACAACCAATAGGTTACGGTCCAATCCAACAACTTGTCCAGCCTACAATTTAGGTATCTGCACCTGCTTTTGTTCAATAACCTGGTCCGAGTACACCTAGAACTCCACCAGAAATTGCTGCTCCAACTTCTGTTCAAGCTACCACACTTATTCCTGGAGTATCTCCAACTCCTATTTCTACTGCCCCTCAAATATCAGTACAAATTCCTCAAGTTTTTGCTCCACAACCTAGACCTACAATTCAGGCTACTGTTTAGATGCTTGTAGGACAACCTGGTACAAGTACAGTTATAACAAGCCAACCTCAGTTTATTTATCAACCATACCAAGGGAAATATCAATATGGCCCTGTTTCACAAAATCCAGTGTACCAGAATCAACCGTACCCTAACTACACATATCAAACACCTTATCAACCCTAGTATGGTCTGATTAATCTTGGTTATCCGGGAGGCATTTCGATTCCACATGCATAGGAAATTCTAGGGTATCCTGGATATCCTCCTCCTAGTACTGGTATAATCTCACAAGATTATCAATTTAATCAGCAGGACCCTAACTGTCCATTGTCATTCATAGCAACTTTGGATATACCTGATTTGTCATGCCTAACGAATGATCTCGTCTATTATCTTCCATATTGGCCGCCAATGCCAAATAAGTTGCCCAGTAACATTCCGAAGTTTGAAGGTAAATCAGGAGAGGATGGATCTAACCATGTAATGACTTACCACCTCTGGTGTGCATCCAATTCACTAATCGATGATTCAGTTCGATTAAGACTTTTTCAGAGAAATCTGATAGGTTTAGCTGCCAAATGATACATTTAATTACCACGAGGCTCATTTAATAGTTTCAACGCATTATCAATAGCTTTTTTAACCCATTTTTAGTTACCAGTCAGATACGACAATGGCACGGAATTGCTGACTTCATTAAAACAATCTACGTCTACGTACATATCATATCATATACATGAATGGAGACATAGAAGGCATTTAGTGAAAGTCTTTATTCTGGATCAAATATTGGCAGAATGGTTTATCAAATCATTCTTCCCAAAATTAATAAAGATGTGGCTAAAGGAGGAGTTGTTACAGAAGAACAAGTCATTGGTCAAGCTCAGTACCTTGACCATATTTACCATGCCCTGGTGAGATAACTACAACTCCTTCAGGGTCTCATGCCGCTGATGGTGTAATTGGTTCCATAAGTACTAATAAGAGTAATAAGAAATATTCTAAGGTTACTTCTCCTATTACAACTTTACCCGATTCACCAAAAGGAGATTTTTCCCTTGAAACTTCTGCCGACATCCATTTTGTAGATTCATCTACAGCCAAATCTAAAACTGGTAGTAAGAAGAAAGGTAAGAATAAGAACAAACAAACATCTCCAAAGGAGAAAAATGAAAAAACTAAACCAACTGACGATAAACGAAAAACTCGTTATCCTTGTCTTGTCTGTGATGAGGATCACTTTACTAAAGAGTGCCCACATAGGTCTAAGGTATCTAAATTCGTTAAGGGTTCACCCACACCCGCTGTCTTGAAGGATCCTTTTCCTGTTTAGGATAGAAAAATTATTGGATCTTCTTAGAATACATCAACAAATATTTTGATGATGTCTCAAGTAATGGTTGTGATGCGATCACAAGACTATGGAAGTAAAAATCCCGTTACTCGTAAAGAAGTAGAAAATTCTAATTCAACACTAGCTACATCTCATTCGGTTTCTGATCCGATTCATATCAAGAAACCAAATCCAGATCTAGTAATTAAACCGCTTGCTAAAGTTGTACTTGGGAAATCAACTTTCAATCCACATGCGTGAGCTACTTAGAACTACAACATTATTGAAGATTTAGCAATTTCCCCTTCAGCAATGTTGGCCTTAGAAGAGATGCAATCATGTCCAGCACAAAGGAAATTACTGTTGTCAGCTATAGGAGCCATAGATCTTTAGGATTCGAACCTTATGGTCTTCAATTTAGAAAATTTTACACCAAGACTCCCCCATCAAATGGCTTTCCAAATTCTAGTGTTAGTAAAAAATAGATGTTGTTTTCGTACTGTGATTGATGAGGGGGCATCCATGTGCATAATGTCATTAAATTGTGGGAAATCACTTAGTTCTCTGACACTTAACCAATCTCCGACCATCCTCAAATCTTTTAACGGAAGAGGTTTCCATCTGTATGGAATTTTACAGGATCTACCTATAGAGGTCGAAGGAAAAACTGTTAATATAGATGTGGAAGTTGTCGATGCCCCTCTTGATTACAACCTTCTTCTGGGTTGAAGTTGGTCTTATGCTATGACTGCTGTCGTATCATCGGTATTTCCATTAATCATGTTCCCTCATAAAGGAAAGATCGTAAAAATTGACCAGCTTTCATATTATTCATCTGACCCAGCTTCTACTGATCGTATCCGACATATTGGAAAATCGACTATCCCTTATGAAGATGTTGGGGTAGGTTTAATAAAAGACTCTTCCTTAATTGAGAATTTTTCTATACCTCCTCCCAACATACTGCATACTATCGCTAATATCAATATGATTACATCAAGCACTATTCCATTTGATGATCCTTGGATAGTGCCTTTAGAGTTAGAAATGGATTCCTTCAATGGAAAGATGCCTTTGAGTCCTTTTGATATATCATATCAAGTCGTATAGTCATTTTCTGATACTTTTTTAACTGATTCTGATCCAATGAATGTGATCAATGAAGAATCATTTTCAGCATCAAGCCAAACCTTGATATCAATTCCTGATGCTTTTCAACAAGTATTTTATACTGATGAACATATTCGTGAATTTTTGTTTACGGATGAATTACCATGGGAATATCTACATCATAGATCTTCATTTTTACCTGACCTTGATAGACTTGAAACTAATTTTTCATTAATTTTTACCATTGACTATGTCGAGGAACCACAAAATCCTCTATCGATTACAAATTCGGATTCTGAGATGAACTTAGGAAATATTTCTGTGATGGTTCCTATTGACATATCAGTTAAACTAGGAATTGTTGAAAACATTCATATAGGCGCTTCTTGTACACTGGATGAAATTAATACATATAAAGCCCTATTTCAAGAATTTCGTGACATATTTTCCTGGTCCTATGAAGAAATGCCAGGAATTGATCCAACAATTGTCATTCATGAAAAGAACATACCAAATGCTAAACCTATCAGACAAAGATTATGTCCGATACATCCACAAAAATCTGCTGCTATCAAAGTTGAAGTTGAAAAATTACTTCGAGCAGGATTTATCTATCCAATTCCTTTAACAGATTGGGTATATAATATTGTTCCTGTTAACAAAAAACAAGGAATGATAAGGGTATGTATCGATTATAGGGATATTAACAAATCTTGTCCAAAAGACAATTATCCAACCCCCTATATCAACCAGATCATTGATGATTGTGCTGGAAATGAAATGTTTTCATTTATGGATGGATTTTCCGGGTATAATCAAATAAACATGCTCCCTATTGATCAACCAAAAATGACATTCATTTGTCCTTAGGGAAATTTTTCTTATTGTAAATTACCTTTCAGATTAAAGAATGCTGGTGCAACTTTTCAAAGGGCAATGTCTTATGCTTTTCATGACACTAAACACATTGTGCAACCTTATCTCGATGATTTACCTGCTCACTCATTGCACAGGGAAGATCATCCTACTCACTTACGAGCAATATTTATGAGATGTAGGCATTATAAGATTCATCTTTGAGTGTAATCTGGACGACTATTGGGATTTTTTGTTTCGAAGACCACCATTCATGTCGATACCTCGAAGGTTGAGGCTATTATCAATTTACCTCCTCCTTCCACACTCTGCCAACTCCAAAGTTTGCAAGGGAAAGAAAAATTTCTTCGTAGATTTATCCCGAACTATGTTGAGTTAACTAAAGGTTTTACCCAGTTGTTGAAACAAAATATTCATTTCATTTGGGATGAGATTTCTAATTGATATTTTGATGCTCTAAAACACACGTTAACCCATGCATCGTTATTGCATCCACCCAATTACAGCCAGGATTACTTTTTATACCTAGCAGCCTCCAATTTCACCATTCGAATGGTTTTAGTTTAGGAATATGAATTTCACAACGAACATGTGATTTACTATCTCAATCATAATCTGAGTCCAACTGAAGTTAAATATTTACATGTGGAGAAATTGGCTTTGGCAGCAGTTCAAGCTGTCCAAAGATTTCGTCATTACATATTGTTACGAAAAATAACCGTGATATCTAATTGTAACCCCATGATGTACATTTTGACCAAACAACTGATAAAGGGAAAATACTCTAAATGGATTTTCATCCTACAAGATTTTGATTTGGAATTTGAAAAGTCTAAATCAAAGAAATCACTGGTGTTCGTAGAACTTATGTGTGACTTCCCAAATACTGAGACCGAAACTATGGTAGAGTATTCGATTGGAGATGAATCTTTGTTTCTTATCAGTACCTTAGATCCATGGTATGGAGATGTCATCATTTATCTTCAAACCCAAAATTTTCGACCTGAACTCTCATGTTCAAATCGACGAAAAATCCGTTACCAGTCTCAACAATACAAAATTGTTGGAGACACAGTTTATCATCGTGGTGTAGAATCTATTTTTCGACGATGTTTAACTCATGAAGAGGTAGAAATAGTTTTAAATTACTGCCACTTTGGAGCATGTGGTGGTCATATGTCTGGGTATGCCACAATGTAAAAGATATTGCGCGCTAGCTATTTTTGGCCATCATTGTTCAAAGTTTGCATTCTCGCAGACCAAAAATGCCACAACTGTCAGATATTTGATCGCAAGTTGTGTGCACCACCCGCTCCTCTTCACCCCATAATTGTTTTCGATCCTTTTGAAAAATGAGGCATTGATTTCATTACATGTAACCCTCACTCGGTCGGGGGGCATGGGTATATTATTCTCACCGTCAATTACTTTACCAAATGGGCCAAGGAGATGCCTACATTTGTGGCAGATGGAGAAACTGCAGCTACATTTGTATTCAATCATGTGATTGCTCATTTCGGTGTACCCCAAGCTATTATCACTGACCATCGGAGTCATTTTCGAAACATAATGATGACCGAACTTTCCGATCAACTCGGCCTGCACCATGATAATTCTACTCCATATTACTCGCAGGCTAATGGTCAGGTTGAAGCTGTTAATAAAGTTTTAACCACCATGATTAATGGATTATCGGGATTCATAAATCGAATTGGAATACATGCTTTTTTCAGTGCTATGAGCGTACAGAACCTCAGCAAAAACTACTATAGTGTTCACTCCTTTTCAACTGGTTTACGGTTTATAAGCTGTGTTACCTATTGAATGCAAAATAATATCACTCCAATTAGCCATAGAGTAACTACCAGCTACCTCTGAAGAGGAAAAACACTTTTTGTACTTAGCTCAATTATATGAGACTCAGTGCACCACTGCATTAGCTACCGAAGCTCATAAAAAACAAATGAAATCTCAGTATGATCGGAGTGTTACACCTTGTGTTTTTTCATAAGGTGACCTAGTCTTAGTATACGATCAAGCTAACGATAAGCTAGGAGTTGGGAAATTCGAACCCATGTGGCATGGTCCTTATATTGTCAAGCAAGTGCTTGCAAAAGGGGCCTATGAATTGAATGATTATGACGAGGTCTCTTTAGACAAACCCAGAGATGGGCTTTATCTGAAGAGATATTATGTTTGATTCTTGTGTGAAGATCTCACTTGCATATTATTTATTTTTGTAGCTAGTGTGCCTTAGATTAGAAGAATGTGCCTAGTTTAAGTTTGCTTTTACTACTATCCCTGCTTATCTTGATTACTCTTGATATTGCAGATGTCTACATCCCTTCAAATGTACATTGGTTTTGCTGATGGTGCTTGTCATAGTACACACAATATTTCTTCCGCATCTTGGGTTATTCTTTCACCCACTAATGAGTTAGTTTCTATGCATGGGGTAAGCCTAGGTCAAACAACGAATAGTATTGCATAATATAGCATAGTTATTGAGCTATTATATGAAGCCATTTCATTTGGAATTCAAAGTTTGATCATTAGGTTAGATTCTGAACTCATTGTATTACATTGAAACAGAGTATATGAAAGTAAAAATCCAATGTTATTGAGATTATTTTTGAAGCTTCATCTCTTGGAATGACATTTTGATTACATCGAATATCAACACATTCCGAGAAATTTAAACACATTGGTTGATGCATTGGCTAGTAGTGTTATAAATAGACATTTGCAACATTAAAGCAGTAAACCAAAACAACATTCGATATGTGTTGAACAAGATAACTGGAAAAGGTAGTAATATCATAGATAGAAGTAGTGTTTTCAAAAAATATTACATAATCCGTTTAAAACACCTTATGATCTGAAAAATAGTGATACAAAAAACAAAATAAAATGGTTTTCAATGATCATCCATTATCCGTGATGATGATCATGGTAGTAAACTATCACCCGTGCTACCATACGTAGGAATCTCCTGAACTAACCAGGAACACTAGTAAGGTGTCCCTGGAGACGAAGAGGAATATCATCTATTGATGTCTCTGGGATATCTATAATCAACCTTTCCAGGTTGTGCTCTACGTGAGTAAGGATTTCTACTGTCTGATTTTGTGGCCATACAACAGGCTTTGTTTTCTTCCTCTCGAAGCGATGGAGAGTGTCTGGCCTTCATGGACCAACATCTGCATTTAATTTTTTTTCATCAGTATTGGACGATTAAAAAATGAAATAAAAATTAGAATTAAAACACATCAAAATGATTCGTTCCATTGTTCCCCTGCAAGTAGGGACATCTCAGGGTCACCACGGAAATCTATCCTAGCATATGGGAAATCTTCAATGGTGAAGATTTGGTTCTGCAACCAACGAAAATATGCTGGTGTAAATCAAACTACCTCGCAGCCATCACCATGACGGGCCATCTGTACCACCCAACGTACCATACGAGGCTCTCTAATCACACCATGATCAATAGGGATAAATTGAGGGGCGAGGAATGGAATCCTCTCTAGAGCAAAAGAAACCAAGATAGCACCATTTCCAAAGTTTTTCAACTTTGCGTTTTTGGCTCTAGTCAATTGGCCTTTCATATTAACTATTACCCGTTCACACGAATTGAAAATGGTGCCTTTAAAGAAATCAACCGCTGTATGCATCTGGGACCTAGTAGCCACGTGTGGAGCTGCGCTCCCACATAATCTAGTTACTGTGAACGTAACCACTTTAAGATCAAGACGTACGATGGTTTTTATATTGATACGGTTACTTTGGGATCAGTTTCTTCACTACAAAATTCTTGTTTATAGCTAGCGATAGGTAGGCCACCTTGCCTAGCTCCAAACAAAGAAATAAGTTCCCCTCTTTTGGATAAACCATTGAGGAAGTAAATATCTTCCAGCTTAAGTTCTAGCCGGTGATCACCAATGATAAAACATTGCTCTTGGACATCCCACTTGTTAACCAACCAAGTCAATAGTTCTACTTGAGCCCTCATGTCCTGAATTGCCCAAAATTTATACAATCCACAGTTTCTCAACACACGCAATATGGGCAGATTTATCATGGCCGCCTCATTTACGTCTTCATGCTCGCATTCTCTCCATTCCAGCATTGTGAATACTCTACAAATGGACACATTTAAAGATTAGAAGCAATCAAAATGGAATTTTTTTTCTATTTTTGAGAGAATTTATCTTTTTATTGGGTTCATGGCGCCTCCAAACTTTTTTCACTGAGACAGTGCGGACGTCCGCACACGCTCTACATAAAAAGTGCAGAAGCCCGATAATTTTCCTTTTGGAAAATTATCGGGGTCCGCAAGTACTATATGTATAGCCTGCGGACCCTTGAGAGCGAAATTTTGAACCTATTTGCCTCTCAAAAAACGATTTCAAAATGGATGAAAATGAAGAGAAGAGTGTTGTAGATTACTTGGATTTGACTATTTTCAATTTGAACGGTTAGTTCTTCTATTATCTCCTCCGGAATTTTTTTTTTTCTACTAAAGGCTCTCAATTTTCAACTCTCGATACAAATGGTAAAAATAACTTTGTTGAACTGCATTTTTATAAGATTTTTTGAATAAATAAAATATTATTTTATTTATTTTCTACTTTAAAAAATTATTTTTCGAATGATTTTTACTTATTAAAAACATGTATGTTTAATTTTTTGAGTTTTTGTGCATAATATAGGATTTTCTGGTGAAACGATCATTTCGATGATGAGTACACTTTTATCACTTTTTCTAACTCTTAAAAACTACGAAAAAACACAACCCTGGAGTTCTCTTTTAAGCCCTTTTCAGACTCTCTAAACATGAAAAGATTTTCGAGTACTTGACTATTCGAACTCGTTAAAGGAAATGAACAGTCATCCCTTTAGTATAAGTTTACCCCTTTTTCGGACTGAAATGGACTATTTACGAAAAAGGTATAAATTGACTAATCATGGTCAAAAGAGTTCTCTCATGTATTATTTTATCCTTTTTCGAGCTTGAGAGACTAAATTTAGGAAAAAGTACACCAACAGATTTTTCTTAAGTTTTTCTTTTGAATCCCTAAAATTAAAAAATATTGAGTCTCTCCTTTACTGGACTCGTTAAAACTTCACAGTAAAGGACCTGTCGATTACAAACAGGAATGAACCACTCCTTCTTAGGGTTCGATTTTATACTAAGTTGGACTCATCCGAAGGATGAGCTTACACAACAAGAAAATTTTATCCTCCTCAAACTTGGCAAAAATAAATAGGTACTTGCCAGTAATGGTGGGGGAAAAGAGAGAAAATGAATCCAGTTGTCACACTTTGTTTTAAGTAGTATACCACTCTTGAACACAACACTTTTGTGATACTTATAACTGGATTTGGAAAATCCTTTGTCTAACAGTTAATCAAACCTCATTTAAAGTCTTTAGCTGGTTTCTGGGTATTAGCTTTAGGTCAATTGTTATGAAACCATCTGCAGTGTCATTATGTGTCCAAGAGACAGTTCAAATAAACCATTCATTGCAAACATTTGTCTCCATTCGTGTTGACCATCCCTAAGTCAGTCCTTGTGAAATATTTCTACAAAACTTGATCTAATGATTTCGTGTCATGGGTTTTACTATGATGGGTCATTTTCTATAGACAAAAATACATCATCTAGGAAGTTGAACTAGAATCCTATCAGTACCTTGGAATCTGCATGCCCTAATGGTAGGTTTCTCGCCTTCGATTACAGGTTGCATCATTGACCTTCGATCGAATGGTTCCGTGAAGTGTTCGACTTCAAATAGTTTATTCACACTTCATAGTTTGTACTGATTACATTGAGAGCCATTGTCATTATTGGTGGTTCCTCTCACACTTGTTAACAGTTCACATCATTGACTGGTAATCAAGTGGTTTCTACCATGTTCGACTTCGACACAATCAATCACATGGATAGAATCATACTAGTTCGGGTAGCAGAAATCAAGACCCTAGATATAGTTTCCACCATCCAGGCTGGGAGGAGTTTTATTATTCACTATACAGTAGACTGCTTATTACAAATGGTTGCATCCATGCTGTGTCTACTATTGATGTAATATTAGAAACATTTCTATATCATAACATTTAGTTAGTTTTGATCTGAGTATGGAAATTCCTACCTCAGCGATGATATACATATATATGTTTGCATTGAATGTTTTTACAGGTTTCAACCAGTGTGTCCGCAATCACATCCTTGGAATGATATAACACTTTACTCTTCGGAATTACCTCAAACTTTGCACTTTAGGGGGCAATCTGTTACACATTATTTTTTCACCATGACACTTAACTATCTATATAGGTTCATCATTAACTATATAATGATCCCTTAGAGGTCTGCAACCCCAAAGTTCCTAAACCAAGTCTTGGATTTGGAGAAAAGCTCATAAAAACTATAAAAAGCCTAACTTCGCACTTTTTCTAGTGCTTGCTTGTGGATCCTGAGCTTTTTTCTCTATAAACTGCGAAACATACCACACGTTTTGCTTATTAAAACTACGGACCCCCGTAAAAGGTAAAATGAAAGAAAAAGTAAGTTCTAGAAGCTCAGCTGGTCGAATATTCTCCAAGATGGAAGCATCTAGAAGCGTAATCTGGTCGAGCTTCAATCCCTTCATTCATGAACCTCTATCCATTCATTAAAGGAGTCTATCCCTTGGTATTTGGAGCTTAATCCCTTCATGAAAGGAATTTATCCCTTTCTTATTGGAACTGAAACCACCTCCCTTCTGCTATAAATTGAGCCCATGTTTCAGTCTCAAGGGTACTTAGAACTTGGTATTTTGAGGAGAATTGCTGAAGAAATCATACTCTCTATACTTAACATCATTGATATGAGAATGATCACATACTCATATCTATGCTAGTTTAGAGAGGCGAAGGCTTGTCAAACCGAAGGAAAACAGTTGTTCAGGACCCCAGCAGAACCTGTATAACATCAAGGCGACAAGGTTGTAAGGTTACTTCTTATCATACAAGTAAATAAAAATGGATTCTGTTTTCTCATTAAATTGTTCACGTATATATTTGAGTAATTTAATTCTTGAATTCCTTGATCATTGAGATATGTTAGTGTTCCGTGAATTATTATATCTTGCAGGTGCTTTTAATCCTTTTTTATGTCTTCCATTGCAGGTCTCACATGCTGAAGTAACCTCTTTTGGAGCAACTGGATTGTAGATTACATCAAGCATTGGACTTCAGGTAGGGGCATGTCCTCGTACTTTTTTATTAATAATTATGAATCACAAATGGTCTAGAGAAAATGGTTTGCATTTGGTTGTTTGTTTCTAGATATCATTAGGATACTAGGGAGATCATTCTTGTCTACAAGAAGGATTTATCTATGTAACACTTGTTGAAATAAATGATCAAAAACATAATTGTTTGTTAAAGTATATTGATTTTTATTAAAGGCTACATAACAATAGTTTAGATAATTTCTTCTAGCCTTTAGATATTCTCTACTAAACAAACATGATAACGAACAATAGAAAATTAAATAAACTAAGTAGAATTGGAGACATCGACTACTATTAGTAAATGTTCCATATGGTTGTGGCTTCTCATTCTACGACTTACAACCCCGTTCTCCTCTATTTGCATTAGTATGTTGCTCATTTTATTTAGTCGGACACCATTTCACCCAAGAGTAGAAGGGTTTTATCCTTTCCATCATTCTCCTCTATTTACATTAGCATGTCGTTCATTTTCTTTACTTAGAAACCATGTCATCCAAGAGTAGAAGGATTTCATCCTTGCCATCATTCTTTTCAAGAGCAATGCGGCCTGGGAGCACTTTCAGATGCTAATAAAGGTCAATTGTGTACATATTTTGGTTTTGTTGTTTGCAAGTGTGCCTCACCTCTAGCACCCAAGCATCCACTAGTTCGAGAACCCCATAATCGAACATGCAATTATACTCTGCCACATCAAATTCCACCTCGTCGAGTTAATCCCTAATATACTACCACATTTGTTCCTTGTAAATATGCATCAAGGAATCAACTCATTGTCGACCTAACGAGCCACCCAAAGAGTTGCGACCATCATCACCTCTTCGACAATGAGCCCATTGATGCACCATAGATGTGACAAAGGAAATGGGAAGTGATACGTTATAACTAGAGAGATTCGCACAACAAGGAGAACGATGTTGAAAAGGGGAATGTAGTTGAGGCGATAGAAAACATAGAGACATAACAAGAGTGCCACATTAAAGCTTAGTAAGAAACATCTAGAAGAAATAAAAATCCTAGAGACATATCACCAAAAAGACTGCACTAATGGCCAACACTTGACAAGACTAATGGATGTAAATGCCCTCATACTAGAGAAGTCAAACACCATTATGGGTGAGAACTCAATAAAAATGAGTCACAATCCGATTTGTGCATGAATATTATAAGGGATATGTCCAATGTCCCAAAGGTGATAACCTACATAATAACATGAATACTTTTGCACCAACTGAATACCGCATCACCGAGGGACATAGGTCAACCTCACTCACTCAAAGAAGTGACAACCACTCTTCCCACCACAATTGGCATCCCAAGTCACCCATGCAAAGATTCATATCTATTATAAAAAATTAAAATTATAAATTAGTTAAAATCTATATCAAAGTATTTACCTTTTCTTTTATTAATAAAAGAAATATATTGGAAGTTTTAACACTATACAGAAAATATATGCAAATAAATTCTTAAAACTTGAAAAAAATACTATAATAGCAATCATAGAAAATGTAACGGTAAAACAATTTTTTCTTGGCATATCACACCACCACAATTTTTGTGGATAAGCCGTTGTCGAGTTTGCGTAAAGCTATTTTTGCTTGGAATGGTCCAGCATCTCGATAAGTTCAACTTTTCTGGATAAGCCCTCATCCACCAATTTCGACCAACCTCCCTCCCACAAAAATCCGTTGGCTCCATCTACTCTGTGATAAATCTATTTCATTAAAGCATCAGAGAAAACCTTTGACTTCACGAAGTCATCTTTTGTTTTCAACATAACATCATTTTTCCTTAGGGTGATCCTGATTGATTTACCTTACTCTAAATTATTCACTCTTTAAACAAATAATTAACCATTGTTTTTATTAATCACTGTACATATGATTTTTGATTTACCGTGACGCAATTGACGGGAGATTAATGACCCACGTTGCTTGCCAAATCTAGTCGCAGTAAAGTCATGCACCCGTGATACCAGATTGTGCGTTCATGTTAGGGTTTTTTCACAAGTCCATGTAGGGCTATCCACAGATTTTGAATTGCTGATTTTAATATCGATAAGTAAACCCAATTCATCACCCATTTAAAACTCTCTCATTCAAAACCTCGTGATTTATAATTAAAAAAAAAAAAAAATATTTGTCCGTTTCTTTTGGTCAATACGTGCATTTATCTTTATCAAATTTGTGTGGCTTCCTTTTGGTCAATACTTGCATTTAGCTTTATATCTAATTGTCCTTCCAGCACACTCATGACATTTCTTATCACTCAGGTAACCAAATTTGAATAACTTGTGATATTAAATGGCTATCTTTACCTCTAAACTCAATTCAAAAATATCCATTTCCATGGTTGTCTTTTCGCGTTGCCCACCCATTCACGGCATCTATCATGAGTTATTCAAGATCCAAGGCCATGCCCAAACATAATTTGTGTCGACTAATCAAAATATCAAAGATATCCATTTCCATGGTTGTCTTTTCGCGTTGCCCACCCATTCACGACATCTGTCATGACTTATTCAAGATCCAAGGCCACCGCCCAAACATAATTGGTGTCGACTAATCAAAATATTTTAGTTTGACATAAAATAAATTGGAAAATAAGCCAAATTTCTATTTAAATTTAAGATTTTTTGTGATTTATAACTTAAATAAATGTCTTTTGGATTAATCATATCATTAAAATTTGATTAGTCCATTAATGTGTAGATGTTTTATTTTTCTATTATCACATCAAATGGTGGAAGGAAAGATAGATATAGGACAATGTTTTAAGTTATTAGTTACAAGATAATAGTAAAAATATAGATGAATTTGACTAATATGATGGCAACTTTTTCCTAAATGGAAAATATTTCTTTCGAATATTGTACCTAGTTGAATTGGATAACTATGCAATAGAACCTCCTTTTTTCTCTCTCTTCAGTGCCATCGCTCTTGGTAGGACTTCCCAATAGGAAGAAAGAAAGTATTTTTAACGTCCACGAGGCTAAAAAATATTGTTTCTCCATCTCGCTCTTGTATTTGATCCTTTCCTGTGGAGTTTTACAATAGATGCTTTGAGCTTCTAGACAAAATCTTCGCTGAATATATTATCCCAAGAGCTAGTTTCCAGAATACCTGCATAATTTTTCCTGTTGTCTTTGAAGGCCTCACATTCTAAAATGAAATGTTTTTCTGTTTCCACTTTCCAAAAGAGAAAAAATTCATACTCTTTCCTCCTACATTTCTTTGGCCATTTCCAGTGCCCTTTTCATAACAGAGTTGATGCGAATTAGTCCTTATTTGAGTAATAAGAAGTTTATATCTCCAAGAAAGATTGGCTCCTATGTACGCGTTTTGTTGATGATTATGAGTGGGGTTAAACTCTTCAATGTAGTACTTCTTCTTTCTCCCAAGTATGTTTGTGGAACTTATCCATAACGAAAGTTTTTATCTCTTCACTATTTGTAGGACACATGCTCAAGCAAATACCCCATTTACTAAACCATTTTTTATTTTTCCGCATTCAAGTCTTTTTTCTTTTGCACAATCTGTCATTAAACACAACCTTAGGCCATCTACCCTCTTCCATTTGCTCAGTTTTTTCAAATACCTTATGACTCACACCATATCAATTGATTCAATAGGAGCAACCCCTATTTCACTTAACAAGATAGCATAAGGAATTGCACTTTAAATTTTGAATTTGTTTGTAATCAAATTCTTTTGAATTTTCTCAATTTGTTTCCATTGCATCTCGGTTGTGGTGCTGGCCCACAGTTCACAAACATAGATAATCACCAAAATCACTAGAAGCCCAAAAAAAGTTAGAGTGGTTTTTTAGTCCCATAACTGCTATCCTTTTGTCTACGTATATAAAAAAGTTTCTTCCCTACAAAATTCATCCATTCAATTCTACCATTTATCTTTTATGATATCATCCCTTTCATTTTTTCTAGCGAACTCACGTTGTCTCTGGAGGCTTCTCTCAGATCACCACCCAAGGCGATCAGGAGTCAAGTCATCTTTCTATATCTGCTTCATAAAATGAGGCTGCTCTCTTTATATATACGTCTATAGCTCACAACACAACCCACCTGTGGACGTTTTGAGTTTTTAAGAGGGGGGAATGGATCATAAAGGCATTGTTCTTCTCATGCTCGACTGCCTCATCATCATCGTAGAACTCTAAGAGCCTGTGCTGCAACCATTAATTACTCACTCTCAAAGCTACATTCCCATACTCATCGGGGAGCTCATGTCTCTCGCTATCATGCTACTGATGAATATGTTTTGAATGGGCATACGATGCTCAAGGATAGCCACGAACCATCCATGGATCCTTACGAGAAAAAATGTTGGAAAGAAAAAAGAGTAAAGGAAAAATAACACAAATAATTCACACACAATAACACACACGAGCTATGACTCTTCTATTAATCACAGGAACCTCAATCTCTCTGAATACAATGAAACCGGTGAAGGGTATTTATACTGACTCGCTTGACATGCACACACTTACCAAACTCATCTATCACATAACTTTGACTTACTCGATGCTCACTTAAATTACTCTCTAACTCACTTACCGAATTCATCTATCACACAAATCGACTTACTCAATGCTTACGTAACTGATTGTCTAACTCTTCATGTGGGAATTAGATCTTTTAACACTCCCCCTTAATTACGACCACTAAACTAAAACATAACTCATGACAACTCAAACATGCATGCTGGTCTATTTCTCAGCTTGGCTTACAACACCCAAGTTTCTTTTGTGAAACTCAAACACATTTGTTGCTAATGGCTTTGTAAATATATCAGCCAATTGATCACTAGATTTACAAGGCTTCAAGTGAAATTATCCATTTCTCACAAGTTCTCTAATAAAATGATATATACTATCAATATGCTTTCTCTTTTGATGAAACACGCTATTCTTAGATAGTGCAATCACTTAGGTGTTGTAAAAATATATTGTTTGATATCCTTGTTGTTTCTACTTGAGTCCATCTGATACTCTTCTTAACCATACTACTTAGCATGCTGCTGATGTTGCTGCTACATATTCCGCTTCTGCTAATGATAGTGTCACAATGGGTTGCTTCTTAGATGCCCATGAAATCACATCTGAACCAATATGGAACACATAACTGAATGTGATATTCCTATCATCCAAACAACCTACAAAATCACTATTGGTAAATCCAATCAAATCTTTATTTTCTGTACTTGCATACATTATGCCACAATCTCTAGTTCCTGCTTTGTATCTCAGAATTCTTTTTCCTACACTCTAATGTTTATATTTTGGAGTCTCACTCCTTGCATAAGATTCCAACCAATCTTTTGAGGAGAGTTGGATTGACATCTGATCCTTCATCATCCTTACTTAACTTTGCACCTGTTGCAACTGGTGTAGGTACAAGTTTGCAATTATCCATCTCGAATCTTTTCAGCAAATTTTTGGCATAGTTATTTTGGAAAATAAAAATTCCCTTTTCAGATTTCTCAACTTCAATGCCAAGAAAATATTTCTTGAGACCAAGATCTGTAATCTCAAATTATTTCATCATGGCTACTTTAAATTCATCTAACTCAATATCACCTATAAAAATCATGTCATCAACATATAAACAAACAATCAAAATCTATCCATGCTCACTTACCTTTGTGTATAAGGTAGGCTCAATGTTGCTTCTCCAAAAACCATTCTTGATCATGTAGTTGTGAATTCTGATATACCATGCTCTATGTGCTTACTTCAGTTCATAGAGCTCTTTCTTCAACCTGTAAATTTTATCTTCTTTACCTTCAACTTCATAACCTGGAGGTTGTTTCACATAAATTTCTTCTTCTAGAATTCCATTCAAGAATTCTTATTTCACATCCATTTGGTATACTTTCCATTTGTTATGAGATGTTGGGGCTAGAACTGCTCTTACAGTATTCAATCTGGCTATTGGAGAAAATGTTTCCCGAAAGTCTATTCCCGGTTGTTGCAAGAATCCTTTTGCTACAAGTCTTGCTTTAAATATGTCAATTTCACCTTTTTCATTCAACTTTGTCTTGTACACCCACTTCACACCAATGAGATTTTTATCCTTTGGAAAATTAACCAAATCCCATGTATCATTATTTTCAATAGCTTCAATTTCTTCATCCATGGCTTGCACCCAATTTTCATCTTTGATTTATTCTTCAAACGAAAAAGGTTGGAATGAAAACAATGCAAAATTTGAACTAACATCCAAATCATCATAAATGTCTTTCAAACTTCTCATATTTCTCTTACCATTTCTTGATTCATCACTTGATTGGCCGCTTGGAGAATTCTTGCTTGTTGATTGGCTTGAAGATCCATGCTGCTTTGAAAATATTGGAGTCCTTACTGGTGTGACTTGGTTTGGTGTCTACTCTTTTGATTCTTCTTGTTCCTTTTTTGTTACATCATCCTCTTCCATCAATGGTTCTTCTACATCGACTTTTTTGTCTATAGTCCCATTCCATGACTCTTTTTCTTTTAACACAACATCTCTGATAATTATTGTATTCTTGGTGATAGGGTTATATAATTTGTAAGATTTTAACTGCTCACTATAGCCAGTAAATATTCATTTTTCACTTTGATCATCCAATTTTCCTCTTATTTTCTTAGGCACATGTGCATAGGATGCACATCCAAAAACTCCGAAATGAGATATGCTTCATGACATACCTGACCATGCTTCTTCTGGTACTCTATTCATCACACTCTTTGTGGGAGATCTATTTATCACATGAACAACACAAGAAACTGCTTCTGCCCAATACTCATTTGACAAGTTTCTTGCTTTCAACATGCTCCTTGTCATGTTCATAATTGTTTTGTTCTTTGTCTATCCTACACCATTCTGTTGCAGTTTCTATCTGGTTGTAAATTATCTTCTAATTCCATGTTGTTTGCAGTACTCATAAAATTCTTTCGAATTATATTCTCCACCACGATCTGATCTTAATACCTTGATCTACCGATCACTTTAGTTCTCTGCTAAGGCTTTGAACTCTTTGAACTTTGCAAAAGTTTCATACTTCTGCTTCAAGAAGTAAAGATGAGTCTTTCTGCTATAGTCATCAATAAAAGTGAGGAAGTAACAACTTCCACCAATCGACTGTGTCCTCATAGGTCCACACAAGTCTGTATGCACCAACTCAAGTGGTTTCTTTGCTCTGTATGAAACTCCCTTCGAAAAACTTTCACAATGTTTCTTTCCCAAGATGCAACACTCACAAGTACTAGCAAGTTATTTGATGGGAGGTAATCCTCTGACCATCTATTTCTGCTACAAAAATATTAAACCAGAAAAATGCAAGTTTCCAAACCGAAAGTGCCATAACCAGTAAACATTAGAACATGAAATTGTAAAAAAACTGACCTGATATTTGTAATTTATAATTAGAGGAAATATTTTGTTCCTCATCATCCACACCTTTTCTATCAATTGCTTGCTTAGGGGTTTGTCATAAATAACACACTTTTTCCCCTAAAATATAACTTTGTATCCTTTCTGTGTTAATTGATCGACACTTATCAAATAATGTTTGAGACCAGGAACATAATATACCTTTGAGATTGTCTTTGGATCCCCCTGCTTGGTCAGAATGTTGAAAACTCATTTTCCATCTACATCCACAGTCTTATCAGTCCCCAAATTTACTTATGTCTTCACAGATTGATCCAAATTTGCAACAAAACTGTTATTGCCTGTCATGTGGTTACTACAACCACTGTCTAATAGCCATACATTTTTAGAAGGCTCATGCATGTTGTTGCATTCTAGAAACATGGAGTTAGTATTCTATGTATTAACATTAGCTCTCTGATTTTCTTGATCATCTATCTTCTTCCTGCAATCACAGGCATAGTGACCAAATTTATTGCATTAATAACATCTCACCTTTGATTTGTCAGATCTTTGATTATTGTTGAAGCCTTTGTTGTTGCTTCCACTTCCATGCTCTTCTTGGCCATCTCTTCCACCTCATCATCTTCCTCAACCTCTTGAAATAGAAACTTGGCTTTTGAAAGAAGTTTTCAAAGTGGAATCCTTATTTTTATCTATCCTTACCTCATGCGATAAAAGTCATCCCATCAAATCATCAAATGTCATTTTTTCCAAATCCTTGGCTTCTTCTATAGTTGCTACCACGACATCAAACTTGGTAGACAAATATATAAGGACCTACTCAATCATTGTTCGATCTTTAATTTCCTCACCATAAATTTTTAATTCATTTAGGATAGAGATGACCCGATTCATGAAGGAATCGATGTCCTCTATCTCCTTCATCTGTAGACTTTCAAAATCTCTCCTAGTATTCTACAATTTAAAAATATTGACTTTGTCCATACCTTGATAGATTTTTGCCAAAATTTTCCCATGCTTCATTTGCTGAAGACGTGATCATAATATTCTGGAACACTCCTCGGTCCACTCCCTGCTGGATAAGAAGCAACACTTGCACATTCTTCCTTTTTTCTTTCTTCCATTGTTCCCTCTCTGCATTGCTGAGAGCTCATTCTTCTGTGTCATTTTGAGGTTCTACAAACCCAAATTTGACATGATCCCAAACATTATACGCTTTTAACATGTTCTCAATCTTAATGCCCCACACATCATAATATTTCCCTGTGAAAGAAGGAAGTTGTGGCTGGAAACTCGATGTGGCCATCTTGCTTCAAAACAAATATTCTATGATTAAACCCTAAATTTCTCTTTTATATGCTTTGCAAAGTTCCTTTAAAAAAAAAACCCTTTATTTATAAAATTTTATAAAAATTTTATAAATAACCCTTGATAATTTTTTTTTTTTTATATAAAGAATCTTTATAAAAAAAATTTATATCAAAAAAATCTTTAAAAAAAATGTTTATTAA
>CM076570.1:1157279809-1157538094 GCA_034641835.2 Pinus albicaulis | reverse complement strand
TTATCCTTTAAAGTGCCTAGGAAGAGATCAATCATGTGTTCCTCTGTAATATCAGTTACCCTTATATTCAATTTTTGGAAGTCCTCAATGTGCTGCCCCACTAAACCCTTTTGTTTGAGATTTATCAATTGGGTAAAGAAGGTGTTGCTCTTTGTATCCTCATAATGTGCTATCATTTCCTCCGTAAAAATTGACCAAGTGACAATTTTTTTAGGGGAGCAAAGCCATTGATACCATACAAATGTATTTTGTTCTAAATGTAAAGTTGCAATGCGTACCTTTTGTGTGTTTTGCACGTTATGGAGATCAAAATATTGCTCCATCTGTAGTATCCATGTTACAAGATCCTTTCCATCAAACTTCCTCATATCCATTTTTGGAATATGGTGGTTCTTCCCACCAACATTCGAGTTTATGAAATCACGATTAACATTTATTTTGTTCTCATCATGAGGTTCTTCTCCTATATTTCCGTCATTAGGAATCATTTCTGGTTTTAAGCTTGTCATCAAGCCTTCCATGTATTCTTTTATATCACTCTTCATGTTTTCCATGTTGTCTTTCATGTCATCCATATTAGCTTCCATGCCTTTCTTCAAACCTTCCATCTTCACTTCCATGCCTTTCTTCAAAACTTCCATTTCATTTTTTGTTGCTCTTTGCGAGAGTGAAAACTGTTGCATTTGCTCTTGTAATTTTGATAGATCATGTTGCAATTCTTCATCTTCATGAGTCATAGTAGATCCTTCTGAAGGCTTAATGGGTGTTGAATTCTTTTTAGGGGCCATTTTAGAATCCAATATTGATATCTATTCTACAAGATACCCTTGGAATCAATTCAACTTGATTCTTCAAACAAGACTTATGCAATTCGGAAAAAAAATACACACCTTTTACTAGCTTTTAGGAGCTCAATATTGAAATTGAATTATCTCTGTAATTGAAAATCTTCGATATCTGAAATTCAGCCCTGTAGTAGCCCTCTGAAGCTTCTTTCAAATGCCACAGTTCTGACCTGATTTTGATTCTCCAAGACAAAGTTGTGTCCAATCTCCCACAATGACCTAATTCTAGACTGGTTCAGTAGAGCGAACTTGTACGACTTGCCACGTGTCACTGTTTTGTCCTTTGTCTCTGAAATTGATAGCCAAGAAGCTACAGGCCGTGTGCTTCCGACCACTTTTGACGGCACTCCAATCCAATCTCCAGAGAGAGATTTATTGAACTTTTCCCACGATCACCTCTTTGAGATGAAATTCAGGAGCCTGAAAAAGCACTACCTTCCACAGATCATATCTCCAAAAATATTGCGAACCAAGCTCTAAATTTTCTTTATGAATTTCCTCAGGATTTCAGCTTCGCACCATATGAATTTCAGATTATGAACCTTCGTAGAAAAATATTTATAGCGAAAATTCCACGATGACCTGTTTAGGAGCCTGAAACAATACCTGACTTCCACAGATCATATCTCCGAAATTATTGTGAACCAAACTCTGAAATTTTTATACAAGCTTCCTCAAGATGTTTTCTTCGCACCCTACAAATTTCATATTCTGAAACTTCATAGAAAAAAAGTTATAGCGAAAATGCCACGATGACCTGTTTGGAGCAGCGAAACCCTAGAATCCAAACCTCTGATACCAAATGTTGTGTAACCACCTCCAAAAATAGAAGAAAGAGATATGAACGCCTTATAAATAAGCCACTTCGAGGGGGCAACCTCCAATACATTACATAAATGAACAATTCTTGGATGATACAATTCACAAAACCTCCTTTCTATATATAGGAGTCCATGGGGCCATAATGTAATCCTAGTGGGCCACAATGTAATCCTAGCCGACCTAACAATAATAATTTAAGGGAACAATAATAACAAAATGGGGGTTACAAGGGTACAATAATAAAAATAAGGGGTTTACACTAACAATAATAAGGGGCTATACTAGTGATATAGGGACCTAACAATGGAGTCCAGGGGAAAACAATTAAGTTTGTAAATTATGAACTAGGGTTTCAATTTCTTAAAAATGGCATAAAATGTAAGGGAGGGTTTGCACCACAAAATTGACACCACAAGCTAAATGGAGGGGCTATGGAGGTGTCGTTTACATGAAAATAGGTATCTAAACCGTGAAATGATGATGAAAACCTTTGCAATGAAGATTAGGGACTATGGCTCCCTTGTGCAAAAATCACAATGCCTATGGAAAAAGCGTAATGTCCAATTGTGAAAGGCGTAGCGCCTTAGGAAAAAGTGTAATGTGGTCTCCTACAAAAGCATAACGCCTTTGGAAAAGGCTCGATGAATGACCCAGAACTCTATTTTCTAAAGGAAAACTCTATTTTTTTCTTGGGAGGCTGAGAGCTCGATGCTTCAAAGATGGAAATGAATGTATTCTTGGTCTTTCGGAGTCTTTATACTTGGAAAAATGTCATTAAGCAAACTTGGGACCCAGTTGTACTTTCTTGAAATTCACTTTTCATTGATATTTATCTTTTAATTTCTAAATTGGATCATTGAAATTCATCTTTTGGTGAGTTAGCAACACCGATTGACTTTTTGGAACTTTGGCTTATCTGTTGATGGAAATTTGAGTGTGCAGCTACTTGGAACTCTGAGAAATTATTACAAATTAGGAAAATAAATTTACATTTTTCTCTAAAATCAAATTTATAGATCAAACTTACTAATGAAATTTCTTTATTGGCACCCCTCACTTGCTGGGATTTTATGCAATGAAATGGTGAATTGACTGTAGAAATTATACGAACAATATGTATACTAATGTATTCAATCCGATTATGTAATATGATAAATAAAGATATTGAATCTTTCTACAAATTAATTGTGGAAAATAAACATGATCGCCAATCACAACAGGTAAAGGAAGAATAAAATCAAACTACAACACAGATATTTTCCTGGGGAAATATTGCTGCTCAAAACCCCTCCATCTTCTATTGTATATTCACAAAGGAATCATGAAACAATTACATTGCACTCTTCTCACAAGAGTCTCGTGCACTCTCACAACTGTCTCACACTGATCTAGACAAAATCAACCAACACTTACCAAATTTTCAGCCTCTGCTCAACTTTCCTTTCTTGTGTAATTCATGTGGAATGCAATCCCTATTCTTTGGGAATTTCAGCCTTCCAAACCTACACAATGCCCATGGAGAATCATATGGATTTTTTACTGCATGAAAGTATCCCACTAATAATATAACTGATAGTTAACATCCCTTTAACCTTTGTCTCAACTGGGTCTCGACTGGAACTAACATGCATGCAACTATTAACAGTAAATCATCAGTTACATGACAGGTCACTGCATGTGAATTAAATATGATTTAATTCACTTCAACTCTAACGAGTGCAAAAAATAGTTACAACCACTTAAACTGATTTTAACTCAATTAATTGAGTTAACTAATTTCTCATTCATTAAACTAATACAATAACTACAACTTGGACTCAATAACTAATAGAATAAATCTCCATGCCTCACCAACCACACTCAACTAAAAATTCATGAGCTAACTGAGTTTATCACACTCATTTAACTAATACAAGTGATTATGAGATAAGATTACATTTTATTATCCAATTTAATTAATGGAAAATTAAATTAGACACACATTTCTTGTTGAATTTTGAACACTCCCTCTCAATAAGAAAGGGATTATCAACTACTCTAATCCCACCTCTATGGTATTCTTATTTTCTCCTAGCGAGTTCCTTCATCAGAATCTCTGCATCCTGATATTTCGTGGGAATGTATTGAAGTAGTTTAATGCACCTTTGAACATAATCTCTGAGATGGTGGTACCTGATTTCTATATGATTGGACCTATAATGGAATACCAGATTAAACGAGATTTTAACGCAACTCTGGTTATCACAATGTATCACCATCTGATCCATTTGATGACCAAACAAACCAAATAGAATCTTCCTCATCTAGATGGCCTCACATTTATCGTGACTGGCTTCCATGTACTCTACCTCGACTGAATTGAGTGCCATAGATATCTGCTTCCTGCTGTACCAAGAAATTGTTGTCGATCCTATGTTGAAGATCCCTCTTAATGTTCTCTTTCTCTCTCATGGACTTCTTGCCCAATATCCATCGGTGAAGCCCTTAAGCTTCACTCCCTCTATCTGTTTGTACCATAATCCATACTATGTAGTGTCGTTGCGATATCTCAAGAGATCCTTCCCCGCCTTCCAAAAGAGCTTGGTCGGCTTAACCATAGCTTGACTCAACTGGTTAATTGCATAGAAAATGTTTGGTATAGTGTTCACCAAGTACATGAGTGAACCCACAATCTGCCTATGAATAAGAGCATCCACTACCTCACATGAAGTAGCATCCTCCTTCCTCCAGTTTCCTAGAAGAGGAGCCTCCATGGGTTTACAGCTCTCCATGTGAAACTGTGGTGCTATGCAACAACACGCCCATTTTTATTTTTAACTGATTATTTAGACCTTTGATAAATAAAAATAGGGACCCTTTTTATGAAAGTATTTTTGTCTTTTGATAAAAATCAAACTCCAAAAAACATCAAATTTTCTTAAAGAAAAACATCTTTATCGTAAATTGCAATTCCGCACAAATATTTTCTTAAGTTAAAATAATAAATCAGAGAAATACCGATTTTGCGATAGCCGATTTTAAATTTCGCAAGTGACATAATAAATTGCATATTGCATATTTACACTGCCAAACTTTAAGAAATCCTTAATGAAACTCCGATATTGCGATACTGCGATACTGCAATACTACGATACTGCATTACTAGAAATCGCATATAGCATAAACAAAAGGTAATACACATCATTAAGACAGGTTCAATGGAGGCGATGCGATTGATTTGATAGGTTTTAATATAGTTTTTTACGCAAAATAAATGATGTTAGAAAGTATTAACTATGTTTTATCATCACAATGTAAAAAGTTATGGATGCATCATGATTAATTAATGATATAGTTGTTTTACAGATTTTTCCCTTTCAAATAGATCATTTCAATAAATCTTCCATCATTTGATCATTTACTCTATCTCTAATAGGGATTTCCTTTCAAAGGTATGTCCATCTGCAAAGTTATTCAGAAGCACGACAAACAGATTATTGCAAAATTCGAAAAAAACAGGAATGGCACCTATAGTCTCCGACACTATCTGCATTGTTGATGGGGGAGCTACTAAATGGCAAGTTATTTACACTATAGTTGAAGACGAAGAGACAGAAGTAGTGGAAGTCATGATTACTGTCGATGATGCAACACCTTCAGACCTGTAATTCAAAGATATTGCATGTTCTTTCCTCCATAGAATAGCAGCGAGAGCTACTCTTCTTCCATATACTGACATGATTAGATGGGTGCTTGATAAATCACTGATCAAAGAAAAACAATTAAGAACCTGCAAGGATGAGATTCTAGGTTCTTTTAGATCTGAAGATCTGAAGATCATGTATAAGCTGCCCAACCCACAAGATACCTACAACAGTCAGTTTGTTGCAAAGTTTGCTGCGAAGAACCAAGACCCGTTCAACGCAATTCAAGGTTGGAGGAAATTAGACAACAAGTTCAAATATGAGAAAACCGGTATGTATCCTATCATGTCAATAGAAAACCCTTATAACTTTGCAGCAACAATGTTATCCAGATTATATGGTTTACTTGATAATACCAAGTTCTCCATAAATTGGCTTCCCCTAATTGACTCCTTTGTTAATTCCCTCATAATGAATTGGGCGACTATCCTTTCAGATAATCTAGTTAAGGAAATTAATGAATATCACCAAACCAAAACTTCTTCCTGCAAATCTATTCCCCAATTCTATATGAGTGCATACATTTTTTATGCCATCTGTTTTTCTACCAACTTTCCAATTATGGGATGGAAATGGACCCCTGAAGACCCTACCCCAATAAATTTGAGTCATAAAGAGATATGGGAACACAATTATGCACCACATTTTCATCGGTTGTGCTACGATGTTGTATTACCGTTACACCAATTTATGTATGAAACAGTGAGCCCTAGGTTCACTAAAGAAGCCCTTGCAGAACTTCAAATGATAGGTAGAAGTTTTTTTGAAGAATCATTTCCTATATTAGAATTTTTGGAAGCTCCACTCCCCCACATATTCTTCCATTATATGTTTCAAACAAGTTTATGGCAAGAGAATTCACTTACCAAATAGTTGGTATTGGACTCACTAAAGCTTTGAAAGACAGTAAAAATTATTTATGGAAAAGTTTTCCAATTTCATGTGGTTCGTTTACACTCAGCAATTTTAATCATGCATTGAAAGAATGTGGGAAGATTGAGCTGTTGAAGCTACCTGTTTTACCATCCAGGTAGTTCGACCCAGAAAAGGTTTCTAACAAATTCACTTTGTCAGTCAAACTCAAACCTATTGTGCACACTGATGACATATTTGAAGATATTTTGCAGTCTGTTGGGACTTTTGAAGAAATGCTAAATTTTGTCAAATTGAACTTGAATCTAGAATAAATGTAGAGATTCAATGAATTCAGAGAACAAAGACTTAGATGGATTCCACAGGATGTTTTGAATACCAGTCATACGATTAAATAAATTCAAGAAATCAGAGTAGAACAATTAAATTCACAAAAGTAAAGTGAATTAGATAAAATTTGTGCTTCATTCAACAATACATTCACAAATACTCTAGAGGCATCATCATCTCAGAAGAATATAGAATTCCAGACTCCTCGACAACAAATAGTTTCAACAAAGGAAATCATTGTAACTCCTGAGATAATATCCCAAGAAATGGAAATCATTCCTACATATCTGAGTGATGACATTATCCCCAAGGTGACTAATATTCCCCCACTAGATGTATTCTATAGCCCTCTTCATAGGGCTGTAGTGAGAAAACAAAGGAAAATAAGGAGAATTGAAACACCACCAGGGAATGAAGTTATGGAAGTAGTATGGAAAGATACTCCATCAAATACAACTAAAAATTTAACTCAGTTATCTCAATTCGCTAGTGCATACACCACTATGACAATTGATAAGGTAGCAGAAGTATCTATTTTGATCCAAGAAAAGGATGTCAAAATCATGGAACTACAATAATAGCTAGATGAATAAAGAAAAAATTCAAATCAGAAAGTGGAACAACAACTTCTCATAGTACAACAAGAGATAGAAATGCTTAAGATAAGTCATGAAAATGAATTTTCTAGCAAAAATTCACTGATTGAATAGTTGAGAGAAGATATTACCAAATATGAAGGAATTACTACAGTAGAGGAATTCATAAAATAAGCATCAGCATCAAGTGCCTTACTCTCAAAACAACAAAATATATTTGTTGTACAAATGTCAAACATAATTCCACATCTAAAAATCAGTGAACAATTAACAAACACAGTCATTGATCAAAGGATTGAGTTCAATGAACTTAATATCAAAGTATCTAATTATATTTAATGGAAATATACAGAAGAAGGGAAGACGTCAGATCTCCCAAAGATCAAGGAAAATTTTAAAGATATTCTTTTTACAGACTGGGATGCACGAGTGAAACAAGTAGAATTAGCCATAGCCAGAGCAGCAAGTATATCAAAGAATATGGTCAAAATGATTAACCATATAGTACATACTTTCGAGCTCATCGGAGAAGGAAATATCAAACCTCTTCCTAATATCAAAGATTTAGAACAAAGTTGGAAAGAATATGGTCAACTCAGGGAAGAAACACTTCTACAGCTAAAGAAAACTGATTGGGAAGCATACTGGCAGCTATTGGTCAAACCACATAGTCAAATCATGACATTGAAAGGTTGTCTGAACTTCATACAAAGAATACAATTGCCTTTACTGTATGATATATTTTCTGCACAAATGAAGATAGAATCCGAAAATTCTCCAAAAGTTCAACCAATGTCCGACATTTTGGAGACAAAAATCACAACTAGCAGTAACTTATCATCCAACATGATTATTAGTTAGCTTTTTTTTCAATTTTTATCAAATAGATAGTAAAGATAAGGAAGGTTGTTTGAAACCACCTCATAAGATATTTTTGTATAATCCTTTTATAGGTAATTAGCATAGTATTTAAACCCTTCTCATGCATTTAGAGAAGGGTTCAGAATTTTATTGAGAACATTCGCAAAGAATTCTTAATTTTAAGTAAGTTTGTGGATGTCTTGATGAAATAATGGAACATAACCATTTCAGTTACATATCATTTTGTTGATCAGTGTTGATGCACTTTTGTATTCTTTGAAAGACTTAATGATGTATGAGTTGAATGTGACCTACTATCATTGATCAAATGGACAGGACAGTACGCATATGGTACTATTATCATGTATTCTAGTTCTATTTTGAATATTAGTGATGAATCCAGCTTTCATGAATGATATATGAAATCAATAGTTTTTGTTTGAAATATTAGTTGCACTACTGTACGATATAAAGATAGGAATTGATTTGTTTTTGTATATGATCATCGAATATATGTGATATGTTTATCATTTTCTTTTGATTAATTTTTTTTCAAGAGAATCATCTTACAAAGTAATAATTCTATTAAATCTTTGATGATCTTAATCATCACAGGTTGAATAGATATCATTTTAGATAGCATCGAATTAATATTATCCCGGGGTAGATTAAATTAGTTTCAATTTCAAGTTTTTCATGTTAGAATAAATTTGTTTCAGTTTTTAGGAATTATTCATGTAAATCCCTCGAGAGAAACCCAACAATAAAACAAAAACCTAACTCTAGGAAACTGTTCCCATTATATCTAGTCGGAGACACTATCCCAAATGGAAAAGGAATTGTCTTTAGGGCTGGACTGGGTGGTTTTCCACCTTGTTGTTGCCATAGATTTTTGAGGCCTCAACATTTTGGGCGCTAGAAGGAGGGCAGACTATGAATGGAACATAGATATAAACCTCAAAATAGAAGACCTCATCAGAATCGATCTCCCCAAAAGCATCCTACAACTTCCTGACAGATTCTAAATCACCATCTTAGAAATGGGAAATTGTAGAAACTTCCCCTTCATCTCCTCAAATATTTCATCAAGCATCTACTTCAGAATTCATTCCCGAGTCGCCCGAAGTTTAGTATTTAATTTAGAAATTAGAAGGAATATCTATTTCTTCTAAAAATCATATTAACCCAGAAGCTTCTGAGGAAAGTGTTACTTCTCTATTTGGTGAAACTGGTATATTAAGTAGATTTAGAAGTGAGAAACTTGGAATTCCACCTTTTGGATTTCCAATTGAATCATTTCCCAAAAAAGTTCCTATAACTAGATATAATTTAGACACAAGTGAGGTTACATCAAATTCCCCTTTACTTAATTCTTCATATCCTCTTAATCACTTTGCATCTTCTCAGTCTTCCATTTCTTCTACTCCAACAATCAGTACTGTTACAAGTAGTAATATTCCGGTTTTAAGTTCTTCGTTCATTCCCCCTACTTCTGGATCTACTTCGGTATCTTCACAAACTTCTAATCCAATTATGGCCACTGAACCTTGGATGAATCTTGGTGCTGTATTGATAGCAAATCCAAATCCTCTTCGAGATCATCCGGAAAAATGGTTACCTAAATATAATCTTGATGATGGTCTTCCTGGTGAAGAAAAAATCAATAATTTTATGTTGATCATGAATCTTAATGGAGTTTCTCATGAAGATATTGTAGTTAGATTGTTTCCCTATACTTTACAAGGATCTGCAAGATCCTGGTATTTTTCACTTCCAACAGGATCTATCACTGATTGGGCAACTTTCAAGCAAGTTTTCCTTGAAACATTTGGAGATGATAGAACTATTTCATCTTTGATTAACGCTCTTTCCAATCTTAAAACAAATTCAAGGGAAAGGATCAAAGATTTCAACTCTAGATTTAACAAGTTATTAAAAAAAATTCCAACTACTTCCAAACCTACTATTGATGTAAAAATAGAGTGGTATATTTCTTATTTACCTTATAATATAGCTATTTTTCTAGATAGAGCTGGAAAAGCTACCCTTTTAGATAACTTGAAAGAAGCTCTTGCTCTAGAGAAAAGAATTTTAGCATTAGAAAAATGTTCAGAGTTAAAAGACAGAAAACCCAAGAAAGTGAAATTTAGTCAAGGTTGTAAAAAGAGAGTCTCAAAAGATCCATTTGATATTGAAGGTCTTCAAAAAGTATTAAAGACTATGTCAAATGATATGATTGAAATAAAGAAATAGGTTGTTGAGACTTCAACTCCTAACAAATCATTTTTTCCATTTAAGAAAAATCCTTCTTCAACATCTCAACCTCCAAATGTGATTTCAAATGCTGAATCTGATCAAGATATTGAAGATCCCTTGCCATCTGAACGAGAATCGGAGTCTGAGGAAGAAGTTGAACCGAATGGGTTAAGGGATTTAGTTCTTCCTTTAGAAGAAGAAAGAGAAGCTATGCCTGTATCTACAAGAAGTAAAAATTCTTCTAGTTCAACTATATCAAATCAAAAATAGAAAAATCTTCCCACCAAGGAGAAAAAAACTGTCAAAAAATCTAAAACTGTTCAAATGGATTTTGCACTACTAGATCCTAATACAAATTCTAAAACTTTAATATTTTTAGATACACTAGAATATAATATAATCGAAGATATGAAAAAGATCAAAGCAAATATTTCAGTACGCGGAATGACCAAACTCAAGCAACAAAAGAACATTTTGCTTAGATAACTTAAGGCCATCCCTGTAGAACCTATACAACCACCAAGTATAGCACAAGCTTCTAATGATACATGGAAACCTCCATCATCTGCAAATAAGGTAAATCCCAATGATTTGGTTTTAATTAGTGATAGATCTATTTCACACACTCCTCATTTACTTTTGACTGATTAGATTTTTAACAAAAATGTTCATAATTGTCTTATTGATTCAGGATCTTCTTCAAACATTATGCCAAGAACAGTATGTACAAAGTTGAACATCACTCCTCAAAAATCTATTGTACATATAGTTGAATTGTAGAAGTCATTGGAGAAATGTTGTCAGTATCTATTAGATTATCATTCAATCCAAAGGTACTACAAGTAATTGATATTTTTGTTGCAGACATCCTTGAATTTTATGGTCTTATTCCAAGCAGAGATTGGTCTGAAAAGTTACATGGATATTTTGCTACTGATTAGTCACACATCTGGTTTCCATATAATAGTAAACCAAATCAAATCAGAATTGAATGTGAGAAATTCATGAAACATACAACTACTGAACTAGAAGGAAAAAACAAGCCTGTAGTGTTCACTAATAACATTATAGTAAATTATTCAGATGAATCATTCCTAGATCTTCAATGCTCAGGTTTCACCTTTTCCAATAAACACTGCTATTTATCAAATTAAAAACTTTTCTCAAATAGATACTTCTAGATGTGTTAATCTCAGTGATCAGATTCCAAAACAATCTTTATTTTGGAATCTATACTTTGATGGTTCAAAATCAGGAGATGGTGCAGGAGCAGGTTGCATTTTAATCAATCCACAAAGAGAGAAAACAATGCTAGCTTGTAGACTTGAATTTCAATGCACTAATAATACCACCAAATATGAGGCATTGATACAAGGCCTATATAAAACTATTGGATTGAATGTTAAATATTTGCAGGTATATGGAGATTTCGAAATAATTGTTAGAGAAATAAAAAATACAATTCATTTTATTTCTGGACATTTAAAACATTATCAAACTTTAGCTCAGAATCTTACTTCTCATTTAACTGCATTTAATATTTCCACAATTCCAAGATTACAAAATGCAAGTGTTGATTTACTTACTAATGTAGCATCTAGACTTATACCATCTCAGAATTTAGCCCAGACAGATTCTCAATTGAGTTAATTTTTAGGCCCTCCATTCCTGACAATATAATAAATTGGAGAGTATTTAACAATGATGCAGATATACAAGACTTTCTTAAATCCAACAGAGATTATGAAGGTCAAATTTTATATGAACATGAACATGATTCACAGATTGAAGGTAAAAAAGATTCAAATCCAATTCCTAAATTTGTAGTGAAAGTGGAAGATCTCTATGATTTGAAAGATAGGTTTAAGAAGACTACCAATTCAAAAATACAAAGTTCTACGCTAAAATTTGAATTGATTAATCTTGCTACATTAGAAAAACCTCAGAATATCAACTTAGGTATTGGATTAGAACCTAAAGAAACGATGCCATTCGTTAAGTTATTGAAAACATATAATGATATCTTTGCATGGGATTATTCAGATCTTAAAACATATGATACTTCCATAATTCAGCATACCATACCTATGACCCCAGATGATCAGCCTGTGAAACAAAAAATTAGAAAAACCCACCCAAATTTAGAAAGTTAAATTAAATCTGAGTTAAATAAAATTATCAAAGCCAAAGTCATTTTTCCTATTAGGCATTCGAAATGGGTGTCAAACATGGTTCCAGTTAGGAAAAAGAATGGAGACATTAGGATTTGCATAGACTTTAGAAATTTGAATAAAGGTTGCCAAAAAGATAATTTTCCCTTGCCTACTATGGAACAAATATTACAGGCAGTTGCAGGATCTGAATTGATGTCTTTCCTCAAAGGATTTTTAGGATATAATAAGATTATGGTACATCTGGATGATAGATTAAATACAACATTCAGGACAAAGTGGGGAACATATGCATATCAAAAAATACCCTTTGGATTGATTAATGCTGGTGCTACATTTCAGCATGCTATGAATATAGCTTTCAGAGGAATAATCAATAGCTCAATTGTTATATACTTAGATGACACCACTGTTTACTCTTAATCATAGAAGCAATCATGTTAATCACCTAAAACACATTTTTGAAATATGTAGAAAATTTCGTATTTCCTTGAATCCAAAAAAATGTTATTTCACCTTATCAGAAGGTAAATTATCAGGATTCATTGTTTCCAAATGGAATTCACATTGGACCTGATAGAATTCAGGAAATTGAAAAAATCCCTTTACCACATAATAAAAAAAAATGCAATCATTTTTAGGACAAATTAATTTTGTAAAAAGATTTGTTCCCAATTTTTCCCAAATCATTTTACCCCTGCAATCAATGATCAAGAAAAATTCAATCTTCAAATGGGGAAAAGAAGAGAGAAATTATTTTTAGCTGATTAATAAAGCCATCATAGAATCCCCCTCTTTAACAACTCCTGATTTTCTTAAATCATTTATATTATACACATTTTCTTCCAACACATCATACACATCAGTTCTAACACAGTTAAATAATCAAAACATTGAAGCACCAATTGTGTTTTTTAGTTCCAATCTAGGAGGTGCTAAATTGAATTATTCAAGTGTGGAAAAACAAGCTTATGTTGTATTTAAAGTTTTGAAACATTTTAGACCCTTTCTCCTAAATACACATACTAAAATAGTAGTACCTTACTCATTAGTAAGGAAATTATTAATCCAACGAGAAGTACGAGAGAAGAGAGCAAATTGGGTTACCGCACTTCAAGAATATGATGTAGAGATATACCATGCTAAAAATTTTAAAGGACAAGGTCTTTGCAAGATGTTAACTGGAGCTTCTCATGCATGAACAAAAGAAGATCAATCAAATGAAATACAACTGTCCGAGGTAAGCCTAAACGATTCTCAGTAACAATATGTTTATCTAAATTATTTCTTGAAAAATAGGTATGCTCCATTATATCTCAATTACATAGCAAAGCGTGCTATGAGACTTAAAGAAAATCAATATCAACTCATAGATGATGTGTTATTTAGAAATAATTATGATTTTTTATTAGTAAGATGTTTAGAAAAAACTGAAGCTGAAAAAGTAATGCAGGAATTACATGATGGACCAGCTGGAGGTCATTTTGGAGGAGACACCACTGCTCATAAAATATTGCATGTTGGATATTATTGGCCAACTCTATTTAAAGATGCACATGAATATGAAAGAAAATGCAAAGTATGTCAAACTGCAATAGGAAGAGAGAGAAAATAAGCATTTCCATTACATCCAGTATATATCCAACAACCTTTTGAACAATGGGGGTTAGATATTATAGGTGAAATAACTCAGAACTCTTCAAAACAACATAGGTATATTCTAACTGCGACAGATTAATTCACGAAATGGGTAGAAGCTATCCCATTAAAGGTGGTTAATACACAAAGTATTACAGATTTTATTGATCGGTTCATAATCACCAAGCTTGGTCTTCCATCAGCTTTGATATTTGATAATGCATCTTACGTTTCTGGAAATGCCATGATAGAATTTGATTTGAAAATAGGTTTTAAATTAAAATTCTCAGCTTATTATTATGCACAAGGTAATGGATTAGCTGAATCCACAGATAAAAACATCATCAGCATCATCAAACGAATTGTAGAACAAATTCATAAAAATTGGCACAGAGGACTATTATTTTCTCTTTGGGTAGATTGAATCACCCAGAAAGCATCAATAGGTACTTCTCCATTTATGTTAGTTTATGGGAAATAAGAATTTCTACCCACAAATGTAACAACACCATCATTGACTTTAGTACATTTTATTTATTAAAATCCTTCATCTTCCCTTCAACTTAGACAAGATCGAATTCTTAAAATGGAAGAACAAAGAGAAAAAGCTAAGGCTATACGTGCTCATCATCAACAAATAGTGAAAACCTCATTTGACACATCATCCACCAGTTCAATTTTTTTTGAAATAGGAGATATTGTTTTAAAATGGGATAAGGCACATGAGGAAAAAGGTAAGCATACCAAATTCCAAAGATTATGGCTTTGTCCATTTCAAATCATCGAAAAAATAGGCTTATCTACCTTTCTGTTGCAATACTTATAAGGTATAAAAGATTCCTTTCCTGTAAATGGTGAAATTCTCAAAAACTATTTCTCTTATAAATTAAAGCTTTTAAATTTTATTTTTTCTTTAGGAAAATAAAATTTATAAATAGCATCATCATTGGTTCATTCAAATTTTCAAAATTTCTGATATATTATTTTTATATTTCACTTCTATAAATAATTAAAGAGGAAGATGACTATAATTATGAGAAAGGAATAAACTTGATTGTTTTAGACAGATTGAAATGACTGAAGGTATTTTCTTTCTGAAAGAGACTCTAGATATCGTAAAATATAGTTATTATGTATCAGTCAGAAAAGGAAATTTTTAACTTAGCAAGGATTCTCTACAAAAAGGTATCTACCAACTATACAATTATCATCCATAAATCTTAAAGGAGCTAATGATTCATCCCATCTGATAAAATTTCTTATTTACAAATAAAAAAAAATTCAAAAAATTAAAAAGAAATACATACAATGAACAATTTCAAAAGAAAATAGGTCTCATCACGAGCTTTTTTATCACGATCATAAAGAAATAATGTAGACAAACATTACAAAAACTGCATACTATAACAAGGTAATAGCTATATGATTATAAAAAATCAATAGACAAGGGGTCTCATCACGAGCTAGCTTGTTCAGTCTAAATTACTATCAGTGAATGACATTGTCATTATCAGACTACCAAACCTGGACAATCATTTTGAAAATGTATCAAGAAAAAGAAAGTTAATGATATGTCATAATTATATTTTTAAAATAAGAAATCAAATTTGGATGGGACCATGAATCATTATTTGTTAAAAGATAACCCTGTTGAGGCTATAAACGCTTGCTGCCAATAGTGGCTCTGTTTGTGATAAATGAGTAAAAATCTATGAAACCAATTTTTGAGAAAACCTAATTTATCTTTTTAAGTATAACTACTGAGTTATATAGGTACCTATATATTATCACTGAAGGAGTTAATTTATAAGAAATGAGATAGGTAAATAGATTATATTCTAAAAAAATATTGTTTAATTCATGAATCATATTTTTTTCTTATATATTTTCTTTATTTTGAAAGTTTAGAAATGTAAAAATAAACCAATCATAGATATTTGTTTCTCCCAAGTGAAGCGCCAATTGTTGTGTATTGCAAAAACCCACCCATTTTTATTTTTAACAGATTATTTATACCTTTGATAAATAAAAATAGGGATACTTTTTATGAAAGTATTTCTGTCTTTCGATAAAAGTCAAACTTCAAAAAACATCAAAGATTTTTAAATAAAAACATATTTATCACGAATCACATTTTTGGACAAACCTTTTCTTAAGTTAAAATAATGAATCAGCGAAATCCCAATTTTTTGATCATCGATTTGAAATTTCCCATAATAAATCACATATCGCAGATTTACACTGCCAAACTTTAAGCAATCCTTAACGAAACTCCAATATTGCGATACTGCGATATTACGATGTTGCGATATTGCGATACTACGATTTCGCGAAATCGCATATCTCATAAACAAATGGCAATACACATCACTAAGACAGCTTCAAAGGGAGTGATGTGATTGATTTGATAGGTTTTAATAGAAGTTTTTACACAAAATAAATCATGTCAGAAATTATTAATTATGTTTTATCATTCCAATGTAAACAATTATGGATGCATCATGATTAATTAATGATATAGCTATTTTACAAATTTTTTCCTTTCAAAATAGATCATTTTAATAGATCTTCCATCGTTTGATCATTTACTCTGTCTTTAATAGGGATTTCATTTCAAAAATATGTCCATCCGCAAAGTTATTCAGAAGCACAAAAAATAGATTATTGCAGAATTTGAACAAACACGAATGGCACCTATAGTCTTTGATACTGTCTGCACTTTTGATGGGGTAGCTACTAAATGGAAAGTTATTTACACTATACTTGAAGACAAAGAGCCAGAAGTAGTGGAAGTCACAACGACTGCCGATGATGCAACACCTTCAGACTTGCAATTCAAAGATATTGCATGTTCATTCCTCCATAGAATAGCAACACGAGCTACTATTCTTCCATATACCGACATGATTAGATGGGTGCCTGATAAATCAGTAATCAAACACAGACAATTAAGAACCTGCAAGGATGAGATCTTAGGTTCTTTCAGACCTGAATATCTGAAGATCATGTATAATATGCGCAACTCACAAGATACCTACAATAGTTAGTTTCTTGCAAAGTTAGCTGAGAAGAATAAGACCTGTTCAAGGTAATTCAAGGTTGGAGGAAATTATACAACAAGTTCAAATATGAGAAAACCGGTATGTATCCTATCGCGTCATTAGCAAACCCTTATAACTTTGCAGCAGCAATGTTATCCAGATTATATGGTTTACCTGATAATACCAAATTCTCTATAAATTGGCTTCCCCTAATTGACTCCTATGTTAATTCCCTCATAAAGAATTGGGTGACTATTCTTTCAAATAATCTAGTTAAGGCAATTAATGAATATCGCCAAACCAGAACTTCTTCCTCCAAATATGTTCCCCAATTCTATATGAGTGCATACATTTTTGATGCCATCTATTTTTCTACTAACTTTCAAGTTATGGGATGGAAATGGACCCCTAAAGACCCAACCCCAATACATTTGAGTCATAAAGAGATATGGGAACATAATTATGCACCACATTTTCATACGATGTGCTATAGTGTTGTATTACCGTTATACCAATTTATGTATGACACAGTGAGCCCTAGGTTCACTAAAGAAGCCCTTGTAGACCTTCCAATGATAGGTAGAAGTTTTGTTGAAGAATCATTTTCCCATATTAGAATTTTTGGAAGCTCCGCTCCCCTCCATATCCTTCCATTATATGTTTCAGACAAGTTGATGGCAAGATAAGTTGCTTACCAAATAGTTGGTAATGGACTCACTAAAGCTTTGAAAGACAATAAAAGTCTTTATGGCCAAGTTTTCCAATTTCATGTGGTTCATTTTCACTCAGCAATTTTAATCATGCATTGAACGAATGTCAAAAGATTGAGCAGTTGAAGCTACCCATTTTACCCTCCAGGGAGTTCGACCCAAAAGAGGTTGCTAACAAATTCAATTTGTCAGTCAAACTCAAACCTATTGTGCACACTGATGACATATTTGAAGATATTTTGCAGTCTACCAGGACTTTTGAAGAAATTCTAAATTTGGTCAAATTGAGCCTGAATCCAAAAGAAATACAGTGATTCAATGAATTCAGAGAACAGAGACTCAGACGAATTCCACAGGATATTTTGATTACCAGTCATATGATTAAAGCAATTCAAGAAATTAGAGAAGAACAATTAAATTCACAAAATCAAAGTGAATTAGATAAAATTTGTACTTCATTAAGATCACAAATACTCTAGAGGCATCATCATTACAAAAGAATACAAAATTCCAGACTCCTCGGCAACAAATAGTTTCAACAAAGGAAAACATTGAAACTCCTGAGATAATCTCCCAAGATACGGAAATCATTCCTATAGATCCAACTGATGAGATTATCCTCAAGGTGACTGATATCCCCCCAGTAGATGTATTCTATAGCCCTCTTCATAAGGTTGTAGTGGGAAAACAGAGGAAAAGAAGGAGGATTGAAACACCACCGGGGAATGAAGTTATGGAAGTAGTATGGAAAGATACTCCATCAAATCCAAATGAAAATTTAACTCCGCTATCTCAATTCGTTGGTGCATACACCACTGCGAAAATTGATAAGGCAACAGAAGTATCTATTTTGATCCAAGAAAATGATGTCAAAATCATGGAACTACAACAACAGCTAGATGAAGAAAGAAAGAGTTCAAATCACAAAGTGGAACAACAACTTCTCATAGTACAATAAGAGATAGAAATGCTTAAGATAAGTCATGAAAATGACTTATCTAGCAAGAATTCTCTAATTGAACAGTTGAGAGAAGATCTTACCAAATATTAAGGAATTCCTACAGCAAAGGAATTCATAAAAGAAGCATCGACATTATGTGCCTTACTCTCAAAACAACAAAATCTGTTTGTTGTACAAATGTCAAACATAATTCCACATCTAGAACTCAATGAACAATTAACAAACACAGTCATTGATCAATGGATTGAGTTCAATGAAGTCAATATAAAAATCTCTAATTATATTGAATGGCAAGATACAGAAGAAGGGAAGAAGTCAGATCTCCTAAAGATCAAGGAAAATTTCAAAGATATTCGTTTTACAGACTGGGATGCATGAGTGAAACAAGTAGAATTAGCCATAGCCAGAGTAGCAGGTATATCAAAGAATATGGTTAAAATTATTAACTATATATTACATAATTCCAAGCTCATCACAGAAGGAGATCTCAAATATCTTCCTGATATCAAAGATTTAGAACAAATTTGGAAAGAATATGGTCAACTAAGGGAATAAACACTTCTCAAGCTAAATAAAACTAATTGGGAAGCATAATTGCAGCTATTGGTCAAACCACACAGTCAGATCATGACATTGAACTATTTTCTGAACTCCATGCAAAGAATACAACCGCTTTTACTGGACGCTATATTTGTTGCACAAATGAAGATAGAATCCAGCAAACCTCCACGAAGTTCAACCGATGTTCGACATTTGTGAGAAAAAAAGAACAACTGGCAGTAACTTATCATCCAACATTATTATTAGTTAGTTTGTTTATCAATTTTTAGCAAATATATACTAAAGATGAGGAAAATTGTTTGAAACCACCTCATAAGATGTTTTTGTATAATATTTTTGTAGGTAATGAGCATAGTATTTAAACCCTTCTCATGCATTTAGAGAAGGGTCCAAAATTTTATTGAGAAAATTCGCAAAGAATTATTAATTGTAAGTAATTTTGTGGATGTCTTCATGAAATAATGGAACGCGACCATTTCAGTTACATATAATTTTGTTGATCACTGTTGATGCACTTATGTATTCTTTGAGAGACTTACTGATGTATGATTTGAATGTAGCCTACTATCATTGATCAGATGAACATGATAGTACACATCTGGTACTATTATCATCTATGCTAGTTATGTTTTGAATATTAGTGATAAGTCTAGCTTTCATGAATGATATATGAAATCAATTTCTTTTGTCTAAAATATCAATTGCACTACTGTACGATATAAAGATAGGAATTGATTTGTTTTTGTATATGATCATCAAATATATGCGATATGTTTCTCATTTTCTTTTTCTTAATTGTTTTTCAAGAGAGTCATCTTACAAAGTAATAATTATATTAAGTCTGTAATGATATTAATCACCATAGATTGAATAGATATAATTTTAGATCACATCGAATTAATATTATCCCGTGTTAGATTAAATTAGTTTCAATTTCAAGTTTTTCACGTCAGAATAAATTTGTTTTAGCTTTTAGGAATTATTCATGTAAACCCCTTGAGAGAAACCCAACAATCAAACAAAAACCCAACTTTGGGAAGCTAGTCCCATTATATCCAGTCAGAGCCACTATCCCAAATGGAAAAGGAATTGTCTTAAGGGCCAGACCGGGTGGTTGTCCCCCTTGTTGTTGCCACATATTTCTGAGGCCTTAACATTTTTGGCACTAGAAGGAGGACAAACTATGAATGGCACATAAATCTAAACCTCAAAATAGAAGCCCTCATAAGATTCGATCTCCCCAAAATCATCCCACAACTTCCCGATCAGGCTCTATATCACCAACTAAGAAATCGAAAATTGTAGAAACTTCCCCTTCATCTCCTCAAATATTTTGTCAAACATATGCTTCAGAAATCATTCTTGAGTCTCCCAAAGTTTTGTCTTTAATTCAAAAATTATAAGGAATATCTATTTCTTCTGAAAAGCCTGTTAACCCAGAAGCTTCTGAGGAAAGTGTTACTTCTCTATTTAGAGAAACTGCTATATTAACTAGATCTAGAAGTGAGAAACTTGGAATTCCACCTTTTGAATTTCCAATTGAATCATTTCACAAAAAATTTCCTATAACCAGATCTAAGTTAGACACAAGTGAAATTACATCAAATTCCCCTTCATTTACTTATTCATATCCTCTTACTCACTCCGCATCTTCTCAGTCTTCCATTTCTTCTACAAAAATAAGCAGTGTTGTTACAAGTATTACTATTGCAGTTGTAAGTTCTTCGTTCATTCCCCCTACTTCTGGATCTACTTCAGTATCTTCACAAACTTCTAATCCAATTATGGCCACTCAACCTTGGATGAATCCTGGTGCTATATTGATAGTAAATCCAAATCCTCTTCCAGATCATCCAGAAAAATGGTTACCTAAATATAATCCTGATGATGGTATTCCTGGTGAAGAACACGTCAATAATTTTATGTTGTCCATGAATCTTAATGGTGTTTCTCATGAATATATTGTATTTAGTCTGTTTCCCTATACTTTAGAAGGATCGCTAGGATCATGGTATTTTTCACTTCCAGCAGGATCTATCACCGATTGGGCAACTTTCAAGCAAATTTTCCTTGCAAAATTTGGAGATGATAGAACTATTGCATCGTTGATTAACACTCTTTACAATCTTAAAACAAATTCAGGGGAAAGGATCAAATATTTCAACTCTAGATTTAACAAGTTATTAAAAAAAATTCCAACTACTTCCAAACCTATTGTTGATGTACAAATAGAGTGGTATATTTCTTCTTTACCTTATAATATAGCTATTTTTGTAGATAGAGCTAGCAAAGCTACCCTTTTAGATAACATGAAAGAATATCTTGCTGTAGAAAAAATAATTTTAGCAGTAGAAAAATGTTCAGAGATAGAAGACAGAAAATCCAAGAAAGTGACATTTAGTCAATATTCTAAAAAGAGAGTCTCGAAAAATCCATTTGATCTTGAAGGTCTTCAAAAAGTATTAAAGACTATGTCAAATGATATGATTGAAATAAAGAAATAGGTTGTTGAAACTTCAGCTCCTAAGAAATCATTTCATCCATTTAAAAAGAACCCTTCTTCAACATCTCAACCTCAAAATGTGATTTCATATTTTGAATCTAGATACTGAAGATCCCTCGCCATCTGAACAAGAATCAGAGTCCAAGGAAGAAGTTGAACTGAATGGGTTATGGGATTTCATTCTTCCTCCAGAAGAAGAAAGAGAAGCTATGCCTGTATCTAAAAGAAGTGAAAATTCATCTGATTCAACTATATCAAATCAAAAACATAAAACTCTCCCCACCAAGGAGAAAACAACTGTCAAAAAATCTAAAAGTGTTCAAACAAATTTTGTTCCACTAGATCCTAGTACAAATTCTAAAACATTGATAGTTTCAGATAGAGTGGAATATAATATAGTCGAAGATATGAAAAATATCAAAGAAAATATTTCATTACACGAAATGACCAAAATCAAGTAACAACATAAAATTTTGCTTAGAGAACTGAAGGTAATCCTCGTAAAACCTATACAACCACCAGTTATAGCACAAGCTTCTAAAGATATAGGAAAACCTCAATCATCTGCAAACATGGTAAATCCCAATGATCTAGTTTTAATTGGTGATAGATCTATTTCACACACTCCTCCTTTACTTTTGACTGATGAGATTTTTAACAAAAATGTTCATAATTGTCTTATTGATTCAGAAGCTTCTTCAAACATTATGCCAAGAACAATATGTACAAATTTTAACATCTCTCCTCAAAAATATGTTGTACATATAGTTCAATTGGATAGAACAAAAGTATAAGTCATTGGAGAAATGTTGTCAGTATCCATTAGATTATCATCCAATCAAAAGGTACTACAAGTAATTGATATTCTGGTTGCAGACATCCCTGAATTTTATGGTCTTATTCTAAGCATAGATTGGTCTGAAAAAGTTACATGGATATTTTGCTACTGATTGGTCACACATCTGGTTACCATATAATGGTAAACCAAATCAAATCAGAATTGAATGTGAGAAATTCATGAAACATATAGTTATTGAACGAAGGAATAAAAGAGCCTGTAGCTTTCACTAATAACATTATAGGAAATTATTTAGCTGAATAATTTATTGGATCATTCAATGCTCAGGTTTCACCTTTTCCAATAAACACTACTATTTTTGAAATTGAAAACTTTTCCCAAACAAATACTTCTAGATGTGTTAATCTCAGCGATCAGATTCCAAAACAATCTTTATTTTGGACTCTATACTTTGATGGTTCAAAATTAGAAGATGGTGCAGGATCAGGTTGCATCTTAATCAATCCACAAGGAGAGAAAACAATGCTAGCTTGTATACTTGAATTTCAATGCACTAATAATACCGCTAAATATGAAGCATTGATACAAGGCCTATATAAAGCTATTGGATTGAATGTTAAATATTTTCAAGTATATGGAGATTCTAAAATAATTTTTAGACAAGTCAGAAATACAATTCATTGTATTTCCAGACATTTAAAACATTATCAAACTTTAGCTCAAAATCTTATTTCTCATTTTACTACATTTAATATCTCCACAATTCCTAGATTACAAAATGTAAGCGTTGATTTACTTGCTAATGTAGCATCTAGACTTATACCATCTGAAGAATTTAGCCCAGAAAGATTATCAATTGAGTTAATTTTTAGGCCCTCCATTCCTGACAATATAACAAATTGGAGAGTATTGAACAATGATGTAGATATACTAGACTTTCTTACATCGAACATAGATTATGAAGGTCAAATTATAGATGAACATGAACATGATTCATAGATTGAAGATAAACAAAATTCAGATCCAATTCCTAAATATGTAGTCAAAATGGAAGATCTTTATGATTTGAAAGATAGGTTTAAGAAGACTACGAATTCAAAAACACAGAGTTCTACTGTAAAATTTGAATTTATTAATATTGGTACATTATAAAAACCTCAGAATATCAACTTAGGTCTTGAATTAGAACCTGAATAAAGGATGTCATTCATTAAGTTATTTAAAACATATAAAGATATATTTGCATGAGATTATTCAGATCTTAAAACCTATGATACTTCCATAATTCAGTAAACCATACCTATGACCCCAGATGATAAGCCCGTGCAACAAAAACTTAGAAAAATCCACCCAAATTTAGAAAGTCAAATTAAATTTGAGTTAAATAAAATGCATAAAGCCAAATTCATTTTTCTTGTTAGGCATTCGAAATGGGTGTCAAACATGGTTCCGGTTAGGAAAAAGAATGGAGACATTAGGATTTGCATAGACTTTAGAAATTTCAATAAAGGTTGCCAGAAAGATAACTTTCCCTTGCCTACTATGGAACATATATTACAGGTAGTTGCAGGATCTAAATTGATGTCTTTCCTCAAAGCATTTTCAGGATGTAATCAGATTATGGTACATCGGGATGATAGATTAAAGACAACATTCAGGAAAAGTGGGGAACATACCCATATTTAAAAATGCCCTTTGGGTTGATTAATACTGGTGCTTCATTTCAACATGCTATGAATATAGCTTTCAGAGGACTAATCGATAGCTGAGATGTTATATACTTAGATGACATCACTGTTTAATCTAAGCATAGAAGCAATCTGTTAATCACCTAAAACACATTTTTGAAAGATGTATAAAATTTGGTATTTCCTTGAATCCAAAACAATGTTATTTCGTCTTATCAGAAGGTAAATTTTTAGGGTTCATTATTTCCAAAAAATGGAATTCACATTGGCCTTGATAGAATTTAGGAAATTGAAAAAATGCCTTGACCACATAATAAAAAAAAATGCAATCATTTTTAGGAAAAAATATTTTTGTAAAAATATTTGTTCCCGATTTTTCCCAAATCATTTTCCCCCTGCAATTAATGATCAAGAAAAATTCAATCTTCAAATGGGGAAAAGAAGAGAGAAATTATTTTGAGTTGATTAAGAAAGCCATCATATAAGACCCCTCTTTAACAACATCTGATTTTCTTAAATCATTTATAATATACATATTTTCTTTCGACACATCATACACAACAGTTTTAACATAGTTAAATAATCAAAACTTTGAATCACAAATTGTGTTTTTTAGTTCCAATCTACAAGGTGTTGAATTGAATTATTCAGGTGTGGACAAAAAAACTTACGCTGTATTTAAATCTTTGAAACATTTTAAACCCTTTCTCCTAAAGACATATACTAAAATAATAGTACCTTACTCAACAGTAAGGCAATTATTAATCCGATGAGAAGTAGGAGAGAAGAGAGCAAATTCAGTTACCGTACTTCAAGAATATGATGTAGAGATACACCCTGCTAAAATTGTTAAAGGACAAGGTCTTTGCAGGATGTTAACTAGAGCTTCTCATGCATCAACAAAAGAAGATCAATCAAATGAAATACAACTATCCAAGGTAAGCCTAAATGATTCTCAGTCACAATATGCTGATCTAAAATTTCTCTTGAAAAATAGATATGCTCCATTATATCTCAATTATAGAGCAAAGCGTTCTCTGAGACTTAAAGAAAATCAATATCAACTCATAGATGATGTGTTATTTAAAAATAATTATGATTCTATATTATTAAGATGTTTAGAAAAATCTAAAGCTGAAAAAGTAATGCAAGAACTACATGATGGACCAACTGAAGATGATTTTGGAGGAGACACCAAAGCTCATAAAATATTGCATGCTGGCTATTATTTGCCAACTCTATTTAAAGATGCACATGAATACGCAATAAAATGCGAAGTATGTCAAATTGCAGCAGCAAGAGAGAGAAAAGTAACATTTCCATTATAACCAGTAAATATCCAACGACCATTTGAACAATGGGGGTTTGATATTATAGGTGAAATAACTCCTAACCCTTTAAAACATCACATGTATATTATAACTGCGACAAAATACTTCATGAAATGGGTAGAAGATATCCCATTAAAGGTGGCTAATATGCAAAGTATTACAGATTTTATTGATCAGTTCATAATCACCAGGTTTGGTCTCCCATCAGCTTTGATATTTGATAATGAATCTTACTTATCTGGAAATTCCATGATAGAATTCGCTTTTAAAAGAGGTTTTAAATCAAAATACTCAGCTAATTATTATGCACAAGGTAATGGATTAGCTAAATCCACAAACAAAAACCTCATCAGGATCATCAAACAAACTGTAGAACAAAATCATAAAAATTGGCACAAAGCACTATTGTTTTCTCTCTGGGTAGATAGAATCACACAGAAAGCGTCAATAGGTACTTCTCCATTTATGTTAGTTTTGTTGGGAAAAATAAAGAGAGGGGGGGGGGGTGAATCAGTATTTAGAACTGACTGAAAACTTTTTTCTTTTTCTTTCTCTTAAAACCATACGTTACTTTACTGAACCCAACTCGCGTATACACGCAGATATCCTTAAGAAAACTTGCGTATGTCCAGAGATCTTATTATGCATTTAATTCTTTACTTAGATCATTGCATCATTCATTCATCAGATTTTTAGTAAGTAGTAAGCATGTGCAATAATAACAAAATAAACCATCACACATAAGCAACACACATGAACACCAGTATTTAAGGTGGAAACCCAATTCGAGAGAAAACCACCGCTGTTGTCGTCTCTATCTTCAATATTTATTATAAAGAAAACTTCTTACAATTTTGTACTAGCGCAGACTCATACCAGCGTGCAGGCACCCACCTGCAGAAGGCTGCAACCTTCTCTCGTTCTCCAGCCACTACTGGAAGGGAGCTCCAACCCCCTGATCTCGTTTACCAGCCTCTCTTGCAAGGGAGCTACTACCCCCTACTCTCGTTTACCAGCTACCACTGGAAGGGAGCTACAACCCCCTCACTGAAGGCTTCGACCCTCAACACCACTGCGGACCACGTTTCATCAATTTTCATACTGGACCCACTCCACACATTTAAGCTCGACATACATCAAACTGAAACTTATAACCCCATCAATTCATTCATTGAATCATCAACCAATCAACCAACAACATGATCTTTAATCAACATAATCAGCAGCTTAATCAACATTAAAACAACCCAGATTTGTATGAATACATCATTGACAGATAGCAGTAAAATAGCTAAAAAGATCAGACATTTCATTCCACACACTTCAGCAAAACCCTAGATTCCATACGCGCTTTTACTTCACTGAACCTGTGTATATATGCACTTTCACAAAGACAAACCCGCATATATATCTGCAACTATTTAAGGACTGAACTTACATTCCATACACGCTTTTGTTGAACCTAATCGGCATATATACGTTCTTTCGCTGTGACGAACTTGCTTATAGATCTGCAAACATTGCAGGGCTGCGCAACTCTTTAGACCAGATAAACAGCTCAGATTTTACCCTTCACTTCAGCAAACATTCTTCTGATCATAGATTTAAAATTTCCATAAACAGATCTAGAAAATACATAGTCATTTGATATCTAGAGATACCTCTTATGATTTGCTTCATAGGTGTATTATTAATTCAGATGAATCAATAAACTGTTACCCATTCCATGCAGATATACTTCAGAGTGAAGTATTCATTAAAACCCAGACCTCTGCCCGCCTTGCACTATGATCCTCTTCTCCTTATATAGTTTTAGCCTTTATCAATACCATGAGTCAAAACCACTTAACTGCTGATGGTATTCCTGGATGGGATCAAATAGATAATCCAACGCTCAATACTATGGGACAATACCATGGTCATGTCCCCTGGTTTTATAAATTTAGAGTGAAAATAGGCATACGCTACTTGGTACGTACTTTTATGCGTACATACGCTACTTTTCCTTTACAAACCTGCGTATGCTTTGTGACATATCTTATTCATAATTACTCTGGCACTTACTGGAATTTCTTTCTTTGTTACTTCTGAGATGATCTGTAGATACATCAGATTTACATCAATAACAAATAGGTTGCTATCCAAAGACAACTCATCAAGTCAGTTTCCATCAAGTAGGTTGCCATCAAGGACAACACATTGCATCATATTGCCAACAAGTTTATGTGAAAGAAGCAGTTTTACCCACAAACGTAACAATATCATCATTGACTTTAGTACATTTTATTGATGAAAATCCTTCATCTTCCCTTCAACTTAGACAAGATCAAATTCTTAAAATAGAAGAACAAAGAGAAAAAGCTAAGGCTATACATGCTCATCATCAACAAATAGTGAAAATCTCATTTGACACATCATCCACTAGTTCAAATTTTTTTGAAATAGGAGATCTTGTTTTAAAATGGGATAAGGCACACGAGGAAAGAGGTAAGCATACCAAATTCCAAATATTATGGCTTGGTCCATTTCAAATCATTGAAAAAATAGGCTTATCTACCTTTTTGTTGCAATACTTATCAAGTAGAAAGATTCCTTGCATGTAAATTGTCAAATTCTCAAAAAATATTTCTCTTAGAAAATCAAGCTTTTAAATTTTATTTTTTCTTTAGGAAAATAAAAGTTGTAAATAGCATCATCATTGGTTCATTCAAATTTTCAAAATTTCTGATAAATTATTTTGATCTTTCGCTTCTATAAATAACTAAAGAGAAAGATGACTATAATTAAGAGAAATGAATAAACTTTATTTTCTTAGACAAATTGAAATTACTGAAGGTATTTAATTTCTGAAAAAGACTCTAGATATCGTAAAATATAGTTATTATGTATCAATCAGAAAGGAAATTTTTAACTTAGCAAGGATTTTCTACAAAACAGTATCTACCAACTCTACAATTATCATCCATAACTCTTAAACAAGCTAATGATTCATCCCATCTGATAAAATTTCTTCTTTAGAAATAATAATAATAATAATAATAATAAAATAAAAAGAAATATATACAATGAAAAAATTCAAAAGAAAATAAGTCTCATCACGAGCTTGTTTATCATGATCATAGAGAAATAATGTAGACTGATATTACCATAATTGCATACTATAACATGGTAATAGCTATATGATTATAAAAAATCAATAGACAAGGGGTCTCATCACAAGCTAGCTTGTTTAGTCTAAATTACTATCAGTGAATGGGATTGTCATTATCAGACTACCAAACCTGGACAATGATTTTGAAAATGGATCAAGAAAAAGAAAGTTAATGATATGTCATAATTATATTTTTAAAATAAGAAATCAAATTTGGATGGGACCATGAATCATTCTCGGTTAAAAGATAACCCTGTCGAGGCTATAAATGCTTACTAGAAATAGTGGCTCTATCTCTGATAAATGAGTAAAAAAATATGAAACCAATTTTAGAGAAACCTACTTTATATTTTTAAATATAAGTACTGACTGATATAGGTACCTATATATTATCACTGAAGGAGTTAATTGAGGAAAAATGTGATAGGTAAATAGATTATATTCTGAAAAAATAATGTTTAATTCATGAATCATATTATTTTTTCTTATACCTTTTCTTTATTTTGGAGGTTTAGAAATGTCAAAATAAACCAATCAGAGATATATGGTTCTCCCAAGTGAATTGCCAATTTTTGTGCTATGCAACAGACTACACATTTTTATTTTTAACTATCTATTTAGAGCTTTGATAAATAAAAATAGGGACCCTTTTATGAAATTATTTTTGTCTTTTAATAAAAATCAAACTGCAAACAACATCGAAGGTTTTTGAATAAAAACATCTTTATTGCAAATCACAATTTCACACAAATCTTTTCTTAAATTAAAATAATAAATTAGTGAAATCCCGATTTTGCGATCGTCGATTTGAAAATTTTCAAGCGACATAATAAATCACATATGGAAGATTTACACTGCCAAACTTTAATCAATCCTTAATGAAAATCCGATATTGTGATACTGTGATATTGCAATATTGCGATACTGCGATACTGTGATAGTGCGATTTTGTGAAATCGCATATCGCATAAAAAAGGAAATACACATCACTAAGACAGGTTCAAAGGGCGCAATTTGATTGATTTGACAGGTTTTAATAGAGGTTTTTACAAAAAATAAATCATGCCAGAAATTATTAATTATGTTTTATCATCCCAATGTAAACAGTTATGGATGTGTCATGATTAATTAATGATATAGTTGTTTTACAGATTTTTTCCTTTTAAAATAGATCATTTCAATAGATCTTCCATCATTGGATCATTTACTCTGTCTTTAATAGGGATTTACTTTCAAAGATATGTCCATCCATAAATTTATTCAGAAGCATGACAAATAGATTATTGCAGAATTTGAAAAAACATGAATGACACCTATAGTCTCTGATACTGTCTATGCTGCTGATGGGGGAGCTACTAAATGGCAAGATATTTACACTATACTTGAAGACGAAGAGATAGAAGTAGTGGAAGTCGCGGTGACTACCGATGATGCAACACCTTCAAACTTGCAATCCAAATATATTACATGATCTTTCCTCCATAGAATAGCAGTGAGAGCTACTCTTCTTCCATATACCGACATGATTAGATGGGTGCTTGATAAATCAGTGATCAAAGACAGAGAGTTAAGAACCAGCAAGGATGAGATTCTAGGTTCTTTCAGACCTGAAGACCTTAAGGTCATGTAAAAGCTGCCCAACCCGCAAGTTACCTACAACATTCAGTTTGTTGCAAAGTTTGCAGAGAAGAACCAAGACCCGTTCAAGGAAATTCAAGGTTGGAGGAAATTAGAAAACAAGTTCAAATATGAGAAAACTGGCATGTATCCTATCGCGTCATTATAAAACCATTATAACTTCGCAGCAACAATGTTATCTAGATTATATGGTTTACCTGATAGTACCAAGTTCTCCATAAATTAGCCTCCCCTAATTGACTCCTCTGTTAATTCCCTCATAATGAATTGGGTGACCATCCTTTCAGATAATCTAGTTAAGGCAATTGATGAATATCACCAAACCAGAACATCTTCCTCCAAATCTGTTCCCTAATTCTATATGAGTGCATACATTTTTTATGCCATCTATTTTTCTACCAACTTTTCAGTTATGGGATGGAAATGGACCCCTGAAGACCCTACCCCAACACATTTTATTCATAAAGAGATATGGGAACATAATTATGCACCACATTTTCATAGGTTGTGCTATGGTGTTGTATTATCGTTACACCAATTTATGTATGACACAGTGACCCCTAGGTTCACTAAAGAAGCCCTTGTAGACCTTCAAATGATAGGAAAAAGTTTTTTTGAGGAATCATTTTCCTATATTAGAATTTTTAGAAGCTCCGCTCCCCCGCATATTCTTCCATTATATGTTTCATGCAAGTTGATGGAAAGAGAATTCGCTTACCAAATAGTTGGTAATGAACTCACTAAAGTTTTCAAAGACAGTAAAAAATCTTTATGGCCAAGTTTTCCAATTTCATGTGGTTTGTTTACACTCAGAAATTTTAATCATGCATTGAAATAATGTCAAAAGACTGAGCTGTTGAAGCTACCCATTCTACCCTCCAGGCAGTTTGACCCATAAAAGGTTTCTAACAAATTCACTTTGTCAGTTAAACTCAAACCTATCATTCACACTGATGATCGATTTGAAGATATTTTCATTCTGCCAGGACTTTTGAAGAAATCCTAAAATTTTTCAAATTAAACTTGAATCTAGAAGAAATACAAAGATGCAATTAATTCAGAGAATAGAGACTCAGACAGATTCCACAGGATATTTTGATTACCAGTCATACGATTAAAGCAATTGAAGAAAGTATAGCAGAACAATTAAATTCACAAAATCAAAGTGAATTAGATAAAATATGTACTTCATTCAACGATACATTCACAAATACTCCAGAGGTATCATCATCATAGAATAATACAGAATTCCAGACTCCTCAGCAACAAATAGTTTCAACAAAGGAAATCATTGAAACTCCTGAGATAATATCCCAAGAAACGGAAATCATTCCTACAGATCTGAATGATGAGATTATCCTCAAGGTGACTGATATTCCCCCTCTATATGTATTCTATGGCCCTCTTCATAAGGTTGTAGTTAGAAAACAGAGGAAAAGAAGGAGAATTTAAAGACCACCAGGGAATGAAGTTATGGAAGTAGTATGGAAATATACTCCATCAAATCCGATTGAAAATTTAACTCGGCTATCTCAATTCACTGGTGCATTCACCAGTATGAAAATCAATAAGGTAGCAGAAGTATCTATTTTGATCCAAGAAAAGGACGTCAAAAGCATGGAACTACAACAACAGCTATATGAAAAAAGGATGAGTTCAAATAAGAAAGTGGAACAACAACTTCTTAGAGTATAGCAAGAGATAGAAATGCTTAAGATAAGTCATGAACATGAATTACCTAGCAAAAATTAACTGATTGAATAGTTGAGAGAAGATCTTACCAAATAAGAAGGAATTCCTACTATAGAGGAATTCATAAGAGAAGCATCAGCATTAAGTGCCTTACTCTCAAAACAGCAATATCCGTTTGTTGTATAAATGTCAAACATAATTCCACACCTTGAACTCAGTGAACAATTAACAAACACAATCATTGATAAAAGGATTGAGTTCAATGAACTTAATATCAAAATCTCTAATTATATTGAATGGCAGGATACAGAAGAAGGGAAGAAGTCAGATCTCCCAAAGATCAAGGAAACTTTCAAAGATATTCTTTTTACGTAATGGGATGCACGAGTGAAACAAACAAAATTATCCATAGCCAGAGAAGCAGGTATATAAAGGAATATGGTTAAAATGATTAACCATATATTACATACTTCCGGGCTCATCAGAGAAAGAAATCTCAAATCTCTTCCTGATATCAAATATTTAGAACAAAGTTGGAAAGAAGCTCATCAACTCAGGCAAGAAACACTCCTACAGCTAAATAAAACTGATTGGGAAGCATACTGGAAGCTATTGGTCAAACCACATAGTTAGATCATGACATTGAACTATTTTCTGAACTCCAAACAGAGAATACAACTGCTTTTACTGGACGCTATATTTGCTGCACAAATGAAGATATAATTCGGCAAACCTCCACAAGTTCAGTCGGTGTCCGCCATTTTTGAGCAAAAAAGCACAACTGGCAGTAAATTATCATCCAACATGATTATTAGTTTGTTTATTTTTCAATTTTTATAAAATATATACTAAAGACGAGGATGGTTGTTTGAAACCACCTCATAAGATATTTTGTATAATATTTTTGTACGTAATTAGCATAGTATTTAAACCCTTCTCATGTATTTAGAGAAGGGCTCAGAATTTTATTGAGAACATTCGCAAAGAATGCTTAATTGTAAGTAAGTTTTTGGATGTCTTGATGAAATAATGGAACATGGCCATTTCAGTTACATATCATTTTGTTGATCACTATTGATGCACTTCTATATTCTTTGAAAGACTCACTGATGTATGAGTTCAATGTGGCCTACTATCATTCATCAGATGAGCAGGACAATACACATCTGGTATTATTACCATGTATGCTAGTTCTGTTTTGAATATTAGTGATGAATCTATCTTTCATGAATGATATATGAAATCAATTGTTTTTGTTTGAAATATCAGTTGCACTACTGTACGATATAAAGACAGGAATTTATTCTTTTTTTTATATGATCATCAAATATATGCGATATGTTTCTCATTTTCTTTTGATTAATTTTTTTTCAAGAGAATCATCTTAAAAATTAATAATTCTATTAAATCTGTGATGTTATTAATCATCAAAGATTGAATAGATATCATTTTAGATCACATCGAATTAATATTATCCCAGGTTAGATTAAATTAGTTTCAATTTCAAGTTTTGCATGTGAGAATAATTTTTTTTTAGTTTTTAGGAATTATTCATGTAAATCCCTTAACAGAAACCCAACAATAAAACAAAACCCCAAATCTGGGAAACTGGTCCCATTATATCCAGTCGGAGCCACTATCCCAAACGGAAAAGGAATTGTCTTAATGGCTGGACTAGGTGGTTGTCTGCCTTATTATTGCCACAGATTTCTGAGGCCTAAACATAAACTTACTCAGAATCTCTTTGGCATACCTGCCTTGAGAAACAAATATCTCACCATCCCACTGCCATACCTCCAAACCAAGGAAATAGTGAGGGAATCGCATGTCCTTCATCTCAAACTCTCTTGCAATATTATCTTTGAAAAAAGTTATGAGCTTCTCATCACCTATCAATATAAGATCAACATAAAGTACGATAATCAAGAGCTTAACATCGACCATAGTCTGGTACAGGTTCGTATCCGCTTCACTCTTTGTGAAGCCCAACCCAGTGAAATAGCTGTCAATCCTGGTGTACCAAGCACGAGGTGCCTGCTTTAGCCCGTACAATGCTCTTTTGAGTTTGCACACATGTGACTCACTGTAAAATATCTCAAAACCTTCTGGCTACTCTATGTACACTTCTTCCTCAATAACTCCATTGAGAAATGTAGACTTCACATCCATCTGATGTATCTACCACCCTATCTATGCTGAGAGTTCAAGGATAGATCTAATCAATGAGTACCTCGCAACTGGTGCAAAAGCCTCTTCATAGTCAATCCCCATAACTTGTGAGAATCCCTGGGCTACAAATATATCATTTTACTTCTCCACACTCCCATTTGTTGTTTGCTTCACTTTATAGATCCATCTAGATCCAACCATTGATTTTCCAACTGGTCTTGGGACAGCTTGCCAGGCATTGTTGTTGACAATGGAGTCATACTCCTAAAAAATGGAGTCAAACCAAATTGGTTGTCGCATTGCTTCCTTAAAGGAGGATGGTTATGTCATAATACACTTTCTCATAAGAGCCATGTATCGAGTAAACATGTCTGGAGACTATCTCACTCTGCGCAATGAAGTACGTGCTCCCACATGTTCTACCACATCAAGTCTCAATCTATCAGATTCTGTGGTGCACCTTCTACCAAGTCTGGTGGATGGATCTGCATGAGTGTTTTCTTCCACTCCATGATCCTTCACATGTGGTTGGTCCACATATTTAGGTTCGTCGTTTGGAACTAATATTTTCTCATCTGCATGAAAATAAATATCCCTCTAAAGGGACAATCACATGGCTTTATCCTCATCAAATTTTGTATCTCGCCTCCCAATAATCATCCTGTTGTTTGGAAAATACACCCGATATTTGTGGGGAGTATCAGTGTACCCCACAAATATCCAAATCTCAGTTGTTGGTCCTAGCTTCTTTCTGGAATCTTTGGTCACATGGCAATAGACAGATGAGACAAAAATTTTTAAATATGAAACATCAATTTTCTTACCAGAAACATCCTCCTCTAGTGTACTCATGCCAGGTGTTGAGTCTCAAAAGTGTTTTCCATGTTCATACATATTTCCATTATGTCATAACCATTTAGCTCTTATTTCATAGCCATCTGACCTAAAACCCTACATCGAGTAACCATTTTCATAAATATATGGGTTAGGATCCTTGTTTTCCAAAGTTATTTATTTTATGTATTTAAAGTGAATTTATGATTAGAAACTAGAAAATTAACATAGTTTCATATATCTATATATGTGTTATGAGTTTTGTGACATGTGTAGGTCAAAAAGGAGACTTCTATAAGACCCTTATGTGGCACTCTAAGGACAAATTCGAATTTGGTTGGAGAAAATCATGGGATCATGAGAACATGTGTCTCACTTCCTTGTTGTATTGAAACTCTAAGAGGATATGTGTCTCATTTCTTAGTTGTGTTGAAACTCTAGAAAGACATGTGTCTTATCATTTCCTATTTTGATTGTAACTCTAGAGATGGAGGGAGAGATTCATGGAATCCCATTAATGAGATAACTTCTCATATTTTGTATAAATAGGAGAAGATTTCTCCTATCAAGGGTAATGAAGAAGTAATGAGAAAATAGGAGAAGGAGAGAAAGGAATAGAGAGTCTTTTGTAACAAAGTTTAAGATGGAATGGGATGTAGATTTGTGAGTTTTTCAATAGATAAATTCAGTTCTTTGATGTTGTTTTGATTACAACTTTAAGGAGCTGAAGAACTTCACCAAATTGGTAGCAGAGGGCCCCTGCTATCCAAGGAGGCTTCTACATGCTTTCTAGATAAGTAGCTTTTAATTATGTGTTGTTAGCTTTTAAATCATGTCTTGCATTATTTGTTTAATTAAAAGATCCTCATTATCTTACAACCATTCTTTTTTCTTAAAAATCTCTTCCAAAATAGCATTATTAGATGAAAAATATTTGGTTGTATTATGTTGAGTTAATTAGCATTTTATATTTTTCAATTATATTAAAAGATCCTCATTATCTTACAACCATTATTTTTCTTAAAAAGCTCTTCCAACATATCATTATTAGATGAAAAAGATTTGGTTGTATTATGTTGAGTTAATTAGCATTTTTAGTTGCAATTCCTTTCGTTAATTATCACAGTTAGACTTAATCTAATTTACTCTTCCAAAATATCATTATGATGAATAAGGCATAACTATGGTATTGTAGGTTTTAGTTGCTTGTTTACACTAAGTGGCATAGCCATTCTTACTCTTACAAAGCTCTTCCAAAATATCATAACAATGAGTAAGAAATAGCTGTGGTGTCTTAGATTTTAATTTTATTTGCTTTTAGTTTTACGTTTATGTTCAATTTCATTGGATAATACAGCCAGGACTGTTTTACAAACTCTTCCAAAATATCATTCATCATGAACAAGATGGGCTATAGAATTCCATAGACTAGTTGCATGTTAATTTAGTTAGAGCACTCCGGAGGTAGATTACATTTAGTTCAGCTCTGTCATTTCATTTCATTTTTAAGTTTGATAGAAGATCCTCATTGCATTAAAATAAAAACATTAAGAAAAACACATACAATGAAGTAAGGAAGAGGTCAGTTAAGAACATATAGTGCACCACACTTCATCAGTTTACTAGCCCTAGTTGATAATTTATGTTAGCAATTTAGGATGCTAAATTGACTACACACCAGGTATCCGATGAGGACTACGGTTCTGCAAAAATACCATTGTGTTTCATGTCTCTACCCACATATGCAACGATAGGCCTTGATCATATATGATCGCTTGTGCCTCACCCACAATTGTTCTATTCTTTCTTTCTGCAACCCCATTTTGTTGTGGGTTATGAGGTGCAATCAGCTCTCTCTGAATTCCTTCTTTTCTACAAAAGCTCTTGAATTCATTTGAGATGTAGTCACCACCATTGTCGCTCATCAGAGACTTTACATGCTTCCTCATGTCTTTCTCAACCAGTACTTTGAACTCACAAAATTTTGAGAACGTATGGTCTTTCTTCTGCATGAAGTAGATCCAACACTTTCTACAAAAATCATCAACAAAGATCACATAATACCTGTGCTTTGTTGTCGAAGCTGTAGAGAATGGTCCACACACGTCTGAGTGAACTCTCTCAATGATTTCCCCTTCTCAGTTCTCCTTCTCATGAAAAGTTTCCTTTGCATACTTCCCCATGGTAAATCCCTTGAATGTGTCTATTTGCACAAGAGTACCCTTTGAAATCCCTATAGAAATCTGTTGCATGACCTTCAAAGCTCCATGGTGTGTATGGCCCAATCTCCTCTTCCATAACTCACCCTCATCCCAGCTCACCACTTTGTCTACTTTACCCATCAATGCTGCACAACCATCTACATCAATATTGTAGAGATTCTTCACACAAATCCCCATATTCTTGTCTTGTCTTGCTGCTTTGTGACGAAGAAATGCTTTCCCTTCACTGAAAACCACATAATAAACTCTATCCTCCAACAGAGCTACTAAAACTAAATTATTTTTTAAGAATAGTACATGCATGGCATATTTTAATAAGAAGGGTTTACTTGACTGTCTCTAGAAAGTAACTGAACCAATCTTGGTATTGATATACCACCCATCATTACCCATTTCGATATGCATCTGGATATCCTTATCCCCCAAGATACTAAAAAGTTATTTATCTCCTCTCATGTCGAAAGATTCACCACTATCCAAGTACCACATTGATCCCATCGCACTTGACACCATGCATGTGATGAACGAGAAGTCCAAATAAAATTGCAAGGCCAAAGCCTCACCCCCAGTAGATCCTGAAGCCTTCTTGTTCTTGTTCTTCTGTGGACAATTAGTGCCATACTGTCCATGCTCGTGCCAATGGAAACACTTCACTCTAGACATGTCACGCTTCTTGCCTTATTTTTCGGTCTCTAATTTGGAATAGGATTTCTTTCACTTCCCCTTATTTTCCTTACCATCCAAGACAAAATTTTCCTCATCATATGTCATAGATGAGTATCCATCCCTGGTATTTCGCCTGAATTCTTCTTGCACCAAATTCGACCAAAGTCGCTCCCAATCTAGTAGCTTCTTCCTCCCATTGACAGAGTCCTGATAGCTATTCCAAGTCTTGGGAAGTCTTAGAAGAGATAGGCTCACGAAGTCATCATCCGCTATGGTAATTATGACACTCTCAAGTGCATCTCGACCTTGGAGAAACTTGGCTAAATATTTCAAAATAATGTCACCTTTCTCCATTTTGATTTTCCTGAGCTTGTCCTTCCGTTCCAATTTCCTGTGGTAACTACTACTCTAAAAAATATTTGTCAAAGCCTTGCACATTTCATATGGAGTCTCTTTTCCATGGAGACTTGAGATATTGTGTTATTCTAATCCCTCCAGTAATATCCTCCTCGCCTTTTCAACCTTCTTTTTCCAAGCATCAAGAAGAGTGGCATCTACTACTACGGGTTGGGAATGTCATTTTCAATGAATTATTCCAACCCGTTGTCCTCCAGAACTACCTTCGTCCTATATTTCCACACAATATAATTATAACTTCTCTCGAGTGCATATTCCAATCTCAAGCCATTGAAATCCATCTTGATCTGCCTGTCACACCAAAGAATATTACTGCAAATTCAAATGCTATTCAGCACAAACTCAATTTATTCTCCACTATAGTGATTTCCTATGCTCTGATACCATGTATAAATTATACAATTAATATTTATACCAATGGGTTCAATTTGATCATCTGATATCCTAAATAAATATATTGAATTCATCTACAAATTAATTGCGGAAAATAAACATGATCGCCAATCACAACAAGTAAAGAAAGCAGCGAATCAAACCACAACACAAATATTTTCCCCAGGAAAGCTTTCTACTTAAAACCCCTCTATCTTCTATTGTATATTCACCAAGGAATCATGAAACAATTACAATGCACTCTTCTCACGAGAATCTCCTACACTCTCAGAACTGTCTCATAATGATTAGGACAAAATCAACCAACACTTCGAAAATTTTCAGCCTCTACTCAGCCTGTCTTGCTTGTGAAATTCATGTGGGACGAAATCGCTATTATTAAGGAATTTCATCCTTCCAAAATGGCGTAATTCTAATGGGAAATCCTACGAGTATTTTACTGCATGTGGGCAAACTACTAATAATAAAACTAATAGTTAACATCCATTTAACCTTTGTCTCAATTGGGTCCCAATTGGAATTGAAATGAATGTAGATATTAATAGTAAATCATTAGTTACATGATAGATCACTACATCTGAATTAAATCTAATTTAATTCACTTGACCTATCACTAGTGCAACAAATAGTTACAACTAGTTAAACTGATTTTAACTCAATTAATTGAGTTAACTAATTTCTCATGCATTAAACTAATGCACTAACAACAACTTGGACTCAATAACTAATAGAATCACTCTGCATTCCTCACCAACCACCCTGAAATAGAAATTCATGAGCTAATTGAGTTTATCACACTCATTTAACTATTGCAAGTGATTATGAGATAAAATTACATTTTATTGTCCAATTTAATAGAGAGAAAATTGAATTAGACACACATTTCTTGTTGACTTTTCAACATTGATGACCTTCAAAACCCTAAGACCTAATGGAGACTCTGAATGAATGAAACCATGATATAAAATGACTGAAATAGTGATGACACCTCATTATGGATGATACACTCACCAAAGTGGTGAAATGATCTAGCAAGTTATAAAATTTTGAAAGGAGTGATATCAGACCTAAATTTGCACCAAGTGACCAAATTTTTGCATGATGAAATAATGGAATGAAAAAAAAATCAAAATGGGACCCTAACATGATATGAAAACATTCTATTTGATCACTGGTGGAAGGATGTAGAAACTGACACTAACATGTACTATGAAATATTTACCTAGTACTACAAAATATGTATACATGTAGTACATATTCAAACATATTTATGCTCAGCTATCTACAATCATTGTTGATCATGAGCATACTCATACATATTTACCCTCAATTATGTAGCCTCACCATTGATGAATTACTACATATTCATACATATTTACCCTCTTTTAGGCCCATTTCCTGAAAATAAGCACATCATGTTTCATTAATTTAAAATATTACATTTCTTGTTAAATCAACGATACGTTGTGACAAATTCCTTTGATTTCATTGTGTCATCATAGGTAATCTTCTATCCAGTTTTCTAAAACTGAAATTATTCATAAATTTCATTGCTTCATTTGTGTTTAGGTTGTGTAGGTCCATTTAGGGATGTTAGAGAATAAATCTGCCCAAATTTGGTGATACTTATAACCACATATTTGAAACTATTAGTAAATTTGTTTCTTTCGCACTCAAAAGTATACACGTCAGATGATCTTTAAAGGTTAAAAAAAATATTCTACATATAGAAAATGGACTCAAATTCCTTTCAGAAATTCATTGGAACTTAAATAAAAGGATGATCAGGGATTTTTTCAAAAACTCTTATAAGGAATTTACGTTGAAGATTTGAAACAAAGACCATGTTGATGTTGGTGTTGTCATTTCTCTCGTAAGTGTCCTCAAAAGAACTTTGAGATATTTTATTTCATCTCTTTCTTGAAATACATTTGAAATATTTTATTTCATCTCTTTCTTCAAAGAAATTTGAGATATTTCATTTTATCCCTCTTTTCCTCATTCAAAGATTCAAAACTCGATTTTCAAAGATTGGGAAATAGATTCAAATTGTGGTATTTTCTATCAACATGCCAAAGATGACTTGGAAAATAATATGGAGGCCATGGTACTTGATTTCATAGAGAACAAAAGCTTAAAACACTCATTTCACCAATATGAACATGATACTAAAGGATTTGAATATTCAAAAGATCGTTTCTAGTTATATTTATATTGGAAAGAGGTCTTAATTTTTTTTTTTTCAAAATATTATGTTAGTTCATATTTTTTTACTTTTGAATGGATTATAATTTATTTAAACCTTTATTTGCAGGCCTTGGTGGTGATGTGTTTACATGAAAGAGAAATTATTTGGTTAATCATATCTCTAATTTTAAGAGTGGCTCGAGCCTCTCATCAATTTTTTTTTACATCTCTGAAGTTGTCCTTTGGATTGGATTGCCATGATTCTTCTGTACTCTTGAAAAGTATCCAAAAATTGCATGAGGCCCTCCAAATTCCATTGGAACCACAAAATTATTAGAAGATCCAATCAACATGTCTACTCTGTACTCCCCTAGAGACCTAGATATTATCAAAGCCAAAAAATGTGGCAGTGAAAACCTTAACACCATTGACATGTGCATTTCAAATGAAATGAAAGTAATACTAGACCTCCCCTTCATTTCTAGAATAAGGGTCTACATCATTGAAATAGTGTGAACTAGACTAGTGGAATTTCAAAGGAGGACATATTTTGTAACTTGGGGAATAAGTCATTTGGCTGTTATACCTTGACGAAGATCACTCCGCACCCTATAACACCCTCATCCCGCATTTACCCAAAATTAACTGGTCTTCTGGGGTAAACATGTGACCAGAGGCTATTGTGATGTGATTCAACTCCCCAACTATAGTTAATGAAGTGGAACTGTCAAAACACAACCATTTTGACCTTCTACACATGCTACAGAACCTTCAGGAGCGAACCAACCGTTTTAGGTGACCAAGCCCTGAGATAACTAGAAATTTTACTAATATTGAGCCTCATATGCTCCCATAACAAGCCATGCATGCGACTGAGGCCTTCCATACACTCCCACATCAAGGGCTTGCCAGTGACTATGGAATTTTACAGCTAGTTCTGAGGCAACGACCTAGATCTGAGCTATTTTTTGAAGGCTAAGTATTAGGCCACTGCATTGAACTTCATGAAACCTTAAAAAATGATAAATAATATTGAAATAAGAATATTAATGAAAATAATTTAACAAAGACTTGATTTGACCCCTACTAGCCATGAAAAACATTTTTTCAAACATGTCAAAAATATGTAATGTTACACCATTTTTTGGTCATCTAACCTACTATCATTAGATGGACCCAAGTACACCATGTAAGACCAATTTTACCCTAAGTAAAATTGCTTTCACTATGTAAAATAACTTAATAAAACACATTTATTAGGTTTTTTATGGTCTAAATAGGAAACCCCAAAGGGAAATATTAAACAAACCTATATTTGTTTGATTTTCCTCATGGAATAATTAATTAAACAATAATTTAATTATTATTCCTGGTCATGTTTAACCCAAAACAAAGAAATTAATTAGATAAATCTTTATTTATCTTATTATTTTTTAGGAACAATTATTTAAATATTATTTAAATAATATTCCTTGTTAAATATGACTAAATCAGCCATAAATAATTAAATAAATCATTATTTATTTGATTATCTTTCAACCAATTCCTTAAAATGATAAATAAATCATTTATTTATTTATTATTCACAAATAAAGGGATTTGACCCAAGTCAAATACTTTTTCCCTCCAACAAAGATAATAAAATATTCCATAAAAGGTGGATCTAGATTTGGTTAATGTTATTTTAATCATGCACCAAGATCTACAATGACCCAATATTTTGTTATAAATACGAGGGTTTCTCCTACCATTATTCACATTTTGTTGCCTATTAGATCACTCTGGATCTATACTCTTGGTCTGACTTTGAGCCATTATCATTTTCAAAATTTTCATTAGCTGCTGTGTGAGCTCCCTTTGAGTTCTATCTTTGTCTGGGTTTTCTACACCAACAGGAGAGAGAAATACTAGATCTGAAGTGCTGAGGACTTCCAAGAACCCATCCCATTGAGGAGAATTGGAAACACCTTCTTGTTTTCCTCCCAGGTGCCCTTAATACAAAAATTCATTCAAAAATATTGTTCTTGTCTTTTCTATTGGATGTATGGAGCAAAACCTTGTTTTTACTGCTTAATGTCTCTTTATGCATAGATATGGATTTTTGCAGCATTTGTCTTGATCAACTAACTGCAGATCTAAAGATATTGGGAGCCATATTTGATGTTAGGGCTATAAGTTATGCGTAGCTAAAGTGGTCTTTTTTCGTACACTTCGACAAAAAATTCATACTAACAACTGGCGACTCCACACGGGTTTTCAATTACGACCGCTGTCGTTTTTCATATTCCTGCATATCCAGCTACTTCAGACCCTAGGGTTTCTTTTCCACTTTTTTTTGTTTTCCTCTCTTTATGTTGTTTTTCACCTATAAAACCCTAAAACATTAAAATTTCTAACTTCCGCGTGTTTCTGGACCTATTGTGCAGGTGACAGACATCAGCCGCAACTGAGACGGCAACTTTTTCGGAAATCTGCCACCGGGACACCCGGAGCTTCAGGTCGCACTTTTCAGCCCAGAAACTGCGACCTGGCCTCCAAGTCGCACTTTTCAACCCATTATCTGTGACCTTCACAGAAAACAGGTCAGAACCTGCGACCTGCTAGTTTTTCTGCTATTTTTCTGCAATTTTTCTAGATTTTTCTGAAGCTTCTGTCAGGGTTTTCCAGCCTCTGTCTCAACCCATTTAGACTTGTTTCTGATTTGTTTTTCTCATCTCAAGTGGGAACATAGCCCCCTAGGGCTTCAGTACCCTCCACTTTTGGTGGAAGAGTTTTAACTGTTTCAGGTGTCTGATTTTTCAGAGTTTCAGCCTCCCCTTTTTCAGATCTGATACCTCCTTTTCAGATCCCTTTTAATAAACTCTTCTCCCTTCCAAATCACCTCCTAAAGTTTTGTTTGGATCCACCTTTAGGGCCTCCTCCTTGTCCCTTCTGCTTTTTGCTGATTTCCTCCTTTTTTACAGCCACCTTGCCTCTGCCTCTTGGCTGTGTTCTGCACCTCTATTCAGCAGATTTCTCCTTTAGATCCATGTCCCTCCAAACCTTCGATCTATTGGCCTCTTTTTAGTGTGTTTTGAATATTTTATTTTCCGTCTTTTCAACTAGTTTTGAGAGCCCCGCCTTTTTGGGTTAGATCGACGCATTGTTAGCTGTTAATTTTCTATTATTTCAGCATTATATACTATTCTCTACAGATTTATTTTCAGTTACGTAGCACACTTTTTATTTTTTCTCTCAAAACGTCTGGGTTTAAAAATTAAAATTAACACACGCCACACACTCACCCTAAGCGAAGAAGAGCCTGGTTAACACCACCAGGAAAAGACTTTAAAACATTGTAAAATCAATTGACACTGCAACTTTCTGCCCTTGTTTCATCATTGTAATCACTTGATTCTGCACCTCCCTACCTTTGTTGGTCATTCTTCTTCCCCTTGTGCCGTGTTTTTGTTGTCACCATTGCGCCCCCCAGGCGCACATCCCAGAGACTTCTTGGCCTTGACCCTATCCGCCATGATGTTGGTTGGCCTGCTATGTCGACCAAGCTCCTCTCCGACATTCCCAAGTTCGAAGGCCTTGCTGGAGAAGATCCAACCAACCATATCCGATCTTTACACATGTGGTGTTCCTACAATTCCATTACCGATGACTCCATCCGTCTTCGGTTGTTCCAATGCACGCTTACAGGCGAAGCTTCTAAATGGTAGGTTGATCAGACCACCTCTTTCCATACCACCTTTGCGACCATTGCCCAAGCCTTTTTATCTTATTTCCAGCTCCCTCTCCGATATGACACTGGTACTGAGCATTTGACTTCTTTCCGTCAATCCTCTTCAACCCGCCTTTCCACTCATGTCCAGGAATGGTAGAGAAGAAGGAGCTTATGTCGAGCTCCCACCTTTGAAGATTGGGTTTATATGGACTGGTTCGTTCGCACTCTATTACCTCCCATTGGCAAATATGTCGCCTCCCATTTCCCTCAAACCGAAGAAGCCGCCCTCCAAATAGCCTTGAAATATGACCTAATCTATGCTCAGTCTGGTTACGTTTATACCGTCCTTCCTAACCTCCCCAGGCCCGGTGGCGCTAACGCCCCGGGGGCATCTCATTCTGCCAACGATATCGTTGGAGCCCTTTCTCATCCGTATGCTCAACCTCCTATGGGTTATGGTCTCCCCCCGGGAGGGGCTAGCACCTTTAGCACTTTTCCCCCTCCAGGTAGCATGTATCCAGGATACGGCCTACCTCAGCCTTTTGCCCAGTCTCCTGCTTACCTCAATGTTGCCCAACCTAACCATTATCCTTATCCACAGCCTGGTGCTCTAGCTCCTGTAGCATTTGCACCTCCACCTCCCTTGCCTTCTCAACCCCAGCAACAACACCTACAGCCCCCTCCAGGGCAAGTCTTTGCATAGCAGGGTGCGACTAATCCCCCTTCCTCTCAAAGGAGGTGGAGAGGCAATCAAAATCAATCTGCCCCTGGTACTCGTGGACCCAATCCTCAAGGTCTTGACCCTAACACTGCTAACTAGCAACAGGGCACTCAGCCCAAGCCAGACAGGCCTATTCGCACAAATAAGCCTTGTTTGTGTTGTGGTGTTTACGGTCATTACACTCACAATTGTCCCCTTCTACCACAGATGCGGCAGATGTGGGAGTCTCAAGCCACATTGCGAAGAAAACATGCCTCCTCCCATGCTCCCCCTAATGTGCCCACTACTCACCCGGCTGTGTTTACCGATCCTTTCCCCCAGCAAGGATTCGTGGCTGCCCAACCACCTGATGGACAGGTCGCCACTCAACATTCCCCTTCTGGTTCCTCGGATTACCAGATCCTCATGATGAACTCTGATCCATCTCCAACCGTCGACCTTAACCTTCAAACTCGGTCTCGCTAGTACCCCAAGCCTCCCGCTCATTCTACCTCCAAGTCCCCTTCTTCAGGTTCTCTAGAGCCTCTTTCGACATCCAATGGTCCCTTACATATCCATCAACCCAAAGTTGAGGGTCATACCAAGATTCCTAAGGGACCATTACGCCGAAATGCTGCTCCTGGTCGAGCTGCTCATTCGTATAGCATAGTAGATGATTTCGCGCAGTCTCCTACTGCCATTTCCACATTGGAACTCCTCCAGTCGTGCCCTTCCCAAAAGAAGGCTCTACTATCTCCCATGGGTGCTGTAGATCCTGCTGATGACCAAATGATTGTTTTCGATGCCCATCATTTAGAACATCCTCCTCTTCCTGCTTTCGTAGCCTTCCAAATCCTAGTCAAAATCCGGAACGCTAATGTTTCTCGGTGTATAATTAATGAGGGGGCATCCACCTGTGTGATGTCCGCTTTGGTTTGGAAGCAACTTGGATCTCCTGAGTTGGCCCCTTCCACGATCACCCTTCGAGCATGGGATGGCCAAGTCCAAGTCTAGGGCTGCCCTTAAGCAGCCCACTTCGGCTAGTCAACAACCTCCGACTCAACCTCACCCACCGCAACCCGCTCCTAGCCATTCATCTCAACCAGCTGGACCTCCTCGTTCTAGCCCTCCTCCTACAACTGGTATCCCTGAACCCCTCTATCCTCCTGGGTCGGTTCCCCCAGGCCTCAACCATCTCAGAGCCGTCCCTTCTGGTCAGATACCTTTCCCTGCTCCCCCTCCCGGAGTCTATACGGTCCCCATCATGGCCACCCTCTCTCTCCCCAACCTAACCCTGGGTATACCCGTCTGGTACCTTGACCCTCCAGCCGCTACCCCACATGGTCACCCCAAACCCAACCTTGCTTTGACACTAGTTCAACCAATCGCCCTCACTTTCTCCATTGCCACTGTGCCCCCCGCACCTCCACAAGACCCTTCTCCTGTCGTGACGGCTCCCAAGAAAAAAGGCAAAGCTCGCAAGGGGGCATCCAAATACAAGGCCACCCCGACTGACCCGGCCCCTCCTCCACCCGCAAAGCCTTGCACCTTGTGTGATGTCATCGGTCACACCACCCATGCTTGTCTCGAATTGCCTCGTATTCAACCCATGGTTAAAGTCATGTTTCTTGAGTCTATAGTCCTTGAAGCCTCTATTCCTTCCTCGTCCGTAACCAAGAACCCCAAGATTATTCGCACCAACAAACCCTGTGCTTTGTGCAGTGTCCATGGCCATTACTCCCACCATTGTCCTCACCTAACGCATTACCGCGCCTCTTTAGAGGTAGTTCGAGAGTATGAGGTTGAACAAAATCAGACCGCCTCTCCCATACTTGCGCAGTATGCTTCAGGTCAGCTTGAGGATCCCCCCGCTCCCATTGACATTCCCCGCCCTGATGTCCAGATGACGGAGTCTACTACCACAATTCTCTACCTCTCATCCTCTGTGAGACCCTTGGAGAACATTCCCTTTGAATCCTCCCCTGTTGTCTCGCTCGACCCCCTTTCAGCGACCACCCTGGGCTCAACATCATTTGACCATTTGTTTATCTGTTCTTCTGTCATTCCCTGTGATGATCCGTATGTGAGCCTTTCTTCCTATACGGATGATTTAGGTAGCTTTTCCGCATCATGTGGTTTTCCTTCCACTCATCATCCCCTCTTTTCCCATCAGGATGCCCCCTTGGAAGCCTTTTCCACCCATGACCTCATCTTTTCCGCCCATACACGGGATGACACCATCCGTGTCTATGATGACCTCCGTAGCCCGAGACCTAGCTATACCTCCTATAGCCCTCATATACCACCCTCTAGTCCGTATATGAGTCATAGCCATTCTGCTCATCACACTCCCTTCCACAATTGTCGTTCGATGTCTACTCTACACTCACGCTGCCGTCATTGTTCCTCCTCCCCTGATTTTTTGTCTTGTAACACCATTCCGCAGGACCTCCCGTCCACAACCTATATCAGTTATGCTGATGGTGCAAGTCGTTACTCCCGGAATCTTGCCTCGGTAGGTTGGGCCATTTTTACCCCCTTGTATGCCCTTATTCTCTTGAACGGGGTCTACATTGGTACTGCCACCAATAATTAGGCCGAATATGATGCAGTGCGTGGTCTCCTAGCCAATGCCCTCTCTCATCGCATCCTCCATCTACATGTTTGTTTAGATTACCTACTTCTTGTCATGCAACTAAATGGTGTCTATCGTGTGCATAATCTTGTGCTATTTAGACGATATTTACGAGTGAAACTTTTGATACGTGCATTTGAAATCATAACTTTCAACCATGTACCTCGAGAACAAAATCACTACGTAGATAGCATTGCAAACCATGTTCTAGATTGGCATTTATCACACGCATTTTATACAAGACAATAACATTCATAATCATTCAAATAGATGCATATCCATAATATGTGTCACAAAACATGTGTTTAGAGTCCATATACTCTGATACATATGACATGCCCATAGCATGTTACAAAAAACTCAAAACTGGGGGCACCACTTGTCCCTACATACAAATTAGGAGGCGCCACCTGTCCCACACCTAATCACTATCTGGCAGATCCCGAGCCAATGGCTCTGCTCTTGCAGCCTGTAGATCACGTATCCCCTGACCAGCCATCGCCATGCGCCGCATGACACCTCGCCATTCAGAGGGTAGACCAATACATGGCTCTATGTACTGGTCGTCTAAGTCTTGCCACCCACGCTCTGAAACACCGGTCAGCAAGCTCTCGCATCTATGGCAGATGTCCTCCAGGAGGGCGGCCGCATCCTCATTATGCGCCGCTCTCGATCCACTCGGGCCTGCAGCTCCTGATGCTGCCAGTCGTTCCATATATCCAGCCGATTTTACCGGAGCTATATCTGCATACCAAAAGTACATGAATCAGTACCCTATCTACTATTCAATAACTTTAACATGCCCAAAAAAGAGTAGTCACTTGTCACTTACCATCGGGTCCCCATACTCGACCAGGTGGAAGTGGTAGGTCTGGATCCCCACAATAACTCATCCCACTATAGGGATAGTCGTCTATGTATAACGACATCTGATCCCAATGGGCAAAGAAATCAGGTTGAAACACCCATCCGACTGCCCCTCCTCGTCCTCTGCACAGTCTTCGCCGCTTGCAAAGCAACAGCTGTCGTTTTAATGAAACCAACATCATTTGGGCCCACCCATAGTAGGTCCCACTCAACACACTCTCCACAATCATCATATGCCCCTCAGTGATGTGATGGAGGGCCTGGTTTCCCAGGATCCGCAGCACCCCTGCGACCACTGCACGAGTCTCTAATCTCTCTAGGTCTCCGATCGGTATCCAAGTCCCTTTGACTTGGAGACCCGGTCGACAATGTCGCTCCACAAACGCCATAATGTTCCGCCCCCGCGGTAACACTGGCTGCGTATTTCCCACCATCCCAAGTGGTGGGAGACCAGTCAGGAAATACAGATCCTGGATTTTCAATTCGATCTTGTGCCCCTGCACTACAAAGACCTCATGATCTGGATCCCAATAACTGACAATCCGGGCCAACAAGGGCTCCCCAGCTCTCAACAAAGGGTTCTCCAAAAACTTCAGAACCCCAAACCTAGCCAATACACAACGGACACCCTGATCTGCCTGGATCTCTGACCGTAAGGTACCCAGGTCTCTCTCTCTCCAGTTGACCTGCATATCTTCCATATCTGCACAAACACATCATCTTTGTCAGTATACAGATAGGAAACACTGTAACCAATCACAAAAACCCAAATCTCAGCCCTCAAACAGCACTGAAATCTCCTTCCTCCTCCAGGTCACACTTTTTTGCCCAATCTTGGGACAGGTCGGAGTTTTTGGCTCAAAAAATACTTCCCAGGTCACATTTTTTGGCCCAAAAAGTGCGACCTGGCCGTACCAGTGAAAGAGGGTCTGTTCCTGAGATTCTGGGCCCTAATCTGAACTTTCAATCCATCAAAATGAAAGAGTAAGGTTAGGCCTCTTACCTGCAACTAACGGATCTCGATTCCAACGGTCGGTTTGTCCACTACGCTCGCCGCAAGATTTAGGGCCTTCTCTCCTCTCTACATTCACCACAGCAACACTAGCAAATGAGTGAATTTGGAGGGAAAACTTCATTATTAAAAGAGAACCCTTGTTTTCTCTTTCGCCTACTGCGACCACACCGCAGCTCTGTTTGACAAACCGTCTGAACCGTTGGAAAGCTCTCACCAAGCCCTCAAATGGGCATCTGTTAGTTTTTTGTGATTTGATACTTCACCACGACACATTTTTTCCAAGAAGGGTCACTTCACCTCCCCCCAAAATCGGATTTCCTCACTTACAACACTTGTCCTTGGGGCACCACTTCGCCTCCATACTTGTCCTTGTTCGTGTCGATTTTCGTCATGAGATACCATCTTATACTCATGTTTTCATGGTCCCCTATGGACCTTTACTGTGTGGCAGCACCATCGAGTCGCCCTTGTTTAGAGCATCCAAGTTGAGTCATCATGGCATTCATGGAGTCTATCCCGAGTCCCTTTGTACCCCACTATAGTCCTCCATCCTTCATTGCTTGGTCTCTCTCTTGTGTCGCACATTATGGCCTTCAGTCCCACTGTCCCCTATCCCTTATGATATTGCGTCAGTCGCTGCCATGTCATTCATGCCCTTTATGCTCTAACAAGGGAAGTCGTCCATTCGCTACTCAATCCCTTCCATTTCACCATCATCATTAGTGTCAGTCTGTCCGTCGCTCTACTATTTTCTCTCGTGCCTTAGTTGAGGATCTCTCATTGCCTCACCTATGGCAGACCTCCTTCTGTCGACATCAGCTCCTTCATTCCAAAAGACAGGTCTAGAGGGCAGTGTACCTTGGTTCTAGCTTCCACTCTTGTTCGGTGCCTCGGATCAGGCAAAGGGATCTCTCAATTCCCTTTGAATTGATTGTTTCTCCACTCCAGCTCCTTTCAGCATGATCGAGATCCGTATGCTTGATGGTTCATTTATGCAACAGTAGCTTTTGGTGATTCCCAGGTGTGTGTGAGACGTCTCAGCCCTCATGAGGGGGTGGCCCTGCAGGTAGCCCCCCACATGCCCGGATGACCTCTTCATTGCAGCCTTCGATGCAGCTCCATATCTTTGATGATGTAGCCCTTAGCCGCTTGCAACACCTATTTGATTTGCATGTATCAGTCAGATTTTGTGAGCCCTTCCCCACTTGTAGGGGGCATTTTGGTTGTATTTGTATCTCATGTACTCAGATATTATTGTATAAGTCCTGGCTGTTATCCCAGGCACAACATGTATATGGGATCCCTCCTTGTATTTTTCTCTGGCTCATGTTTATGCCGTCTGTACTTTATGGTTCGGTCCCTTGTTCACTGGACACACTATTCTTTTGTACTTTGTCTCGGCGGGCATAGGTATGCCTCCCCCGCCGCCTTTAGCACAAGTACCCTCTCATAAAAAGAGACTTGTTGCACCTGCAAGTCTCATCTCCTTAGGGTCTAGTTCTTCAGCACATTAGTCTACCTTACATTTCCCTCTCTAACTTCCCCTTTTGATGTCTGGTGATTGAGTTCTTACAACATACTTAGGTCATACGATTTTCTGCTAACACTCGCACGCTGGGGGGGCAATCTGTTACACCATTTTTTGGTCATTTAACCTACTATCATTAGATGGACCCAAGTACACCACGTAAGACCAATTTTACCCTAAATAAAATTTCTTTCACTATGTAAAATAACTGAATAAAACACATTTATTAGGTTGTTTATGGTCTAAACAGGAAACCCCAAAAGGAGATATTAAACAAACCTATACTTGTTTGATTTTCCTCAAGGAATAATTAATTAAACAATAATTTAATTATTATTCCTGGTCATGTTTAACCCAAAACAAAGAAATTAATTAGATAAATCTTTATTTATCTTATTATTTTTTAGGAATAATTATTTAAATCTTATTTAAATAATATTCCTTGTTAAATATGACTAAATCACCCATAAATAATTAAATAAATCATTATTTATTTGATTATATTTCAACCACTTCCTTAAAATGATAAATAAATCATTTATTTATTTATTATTCACAAATAAAGGGATTTGACCCAAGTCAAATAATTTTTCCCTCCAACAAAGATAATAAAATATTCCATAAAAGGTGGATCTAGATTTGGTTAATGTTATTTTAATCATGCAACAAGATCTAGAATGACCCAATATTTTGTTATAAATAGGAGGGTTTCCCCTACCATTATTCACCTTTTTTTGCCTATTAGATCACTCTGGATCTATACTCTTGGTCTGACTTTGAGCCATTATCACTGTCAAATTTTTCATTATTTGCTGTGTGAGCTCCCTTTGAGTTCTATCTTTGTCCAGGTTTTCTACACCAACAGGAGAGAGAAATACTAGATATGAAGTGCTGAGGACTTCCAAGAACCCATCCCATTGAGGAGAATTGGAAACGCCTTCTTGTTTTCCTCCCAGGTGCCCTTAATACAAAAATTCTTTCAAAAATATTGTTCTTGTCTTGTCTATTGGATGTATGGAGCAAAACCTTATTTTTACAGCTTAATGTCTCTTTATGCATAGATCTGGATTTTTGCACCATTTGTCTTGATCAACTAATTGCAGATCTGAAGATATTGGCAGCCATATTTGATGTTAGGGCTATAAGTTATGCGTAGCTAAAGTGGTATTTTTTCGTACACTTCGGCAAAAGATTCATACTAACATGTAATCTACAGGTCATAACAAAATATGTGAGCATAAGGGTCTTCTATGTATCTGAGATTCGTAAAGAAGAATTAGCACCTTATCATAATAGCTACATTATCATCTATTAGGTCATAATTTCATTATACATTCATTTACTAAAATAATGATGATAGCCATACATTATCACTGCCATAAAAAATATTCATCACCAACATAAATAACAAGGATACAAAAACCATGAAATCCACATATAAGCGATTACATTTATACATGAAACACTGAGGATAAGGAGATATTATTAATGAATGAAAATCCAACCAGGTGTTGGAATTCCACGATCCACCCAACCATAGATTGGCTAAACCAATATTTCTTTCAGCCAATCACTCTTGTGTTATATTCCAAGAATTAATGTGGTACTTGAAACCAAACCAAATTATGTTTCCTTAGGCTTTACCACAATCCCCATTGGATCAATAGGACTTAAACAAGCATGGACGCCACCGAATTTTTCCACCTACACCATGAGGAATTTTCGTGCCTCCTAGTATCTAGGCTTTACCGTATGTCCTGCCATACCACGATCAAGGATTCCTAGCCCTAATAAATACTCCACCCTCGAGGCTTTACTGTATGTCCCACCAATCACCGGTTAAGGATTCTTAGGCCTGATCAAAGGCACACACCTATAGGATTTACCTTATATTCCCCCACTCACTAGTTGAGGATCCTTGGGCATAACAAGGCACAAAAAAATTTACTTTAATACAATCCTAGTCTGGCTCAGGGATTCCTAGGCCATGTGTTCTTTATTTCAAAGACCACCTAACTCATTTTAGAAACCATTCGGTAATCTATCTCAAAAAAATACAAGAGAATCAATCACACCATGGCTATCTGAAAATGGCAAGCCAAGGCTCAATAACAATGTCACACTGGGAAAAACCCATGCCAATGACAATAAGAGAACCAAAAACACACATGCATGTACCATGCATTCCAAATCTAGCAATAAAATCACACATACAAATCGATACCTACAAATATTTCATTTGTAGCTAGCTGATCGTGCCCTTCGTTGCTTTATAATGTATTTCCTTTTCCTTCTTGGTCCTTCATTTTGTTCCTTCATCCAATTCTACAGTTCTCCAAGAATTCTCTAGTTTTCAAGAGTGAGAGAGAGAGAGAGAATAGAGACAGAGCTCCAAAACTGAACTGAAAAAAAGGTTACCAACTGAGCCTAAGAAACCTTTTTATTAATGAAGCCTCTATTTTCCTCAATTTCCATTATTTTCCTCCATTTTTTCCCTCACATGAAAACCTTGATCTTTGACCTTCCCTTTCTCATATTTTCCATTATTTTCATAAATAAAATTCCAGTTAATGCCTCTTTCATTTCTACAGCCTTTTCCCTCACATTTTCCATTTTCCTTAGCCATAATAAACCAAATGAATGCTTGCTATGATGTTTTTCCCAAAAATCATCTTGGAATACGTGTCCCATGACATTGGCTATTATTTCTCCTTTATTAACTTTATTACATGGAAATTTGACTAGGGTTGTTACACACCATGGTGGAAATCTGAGCCTAAGAACAACGTGGAGCAGCAAAAATGCAAGTAGCCAAGTGTGGCACGCCTGAGGAAAGTTCTGTCAACACCTTCACCTCTTTTATAGGTTGTGAGAATTGGGATCACCTCACGGTGCTTGCATTGAAGACTTTTTTAGACTTTATGTGCATGCATTCAATAGTGGGTTGTGCTTGTGGTGAGATGATCTTCCCAAATTTTATATTCCTTTGGTATTCTTTTTCATATTTATGAGAAATTACTAATTTGAAATCGTCTATATAGTATAGTTCCACATTCTAAAAATATCCCATAATTCTTAAATCTACATGTACTTGATATATGAATACATCAAATTAAGAAAAATATAATTAATTTTATAGAAATCATCAAATTAATAATATTAAATTTCATTATCCAATCATATCATCCTTTGGTGATATTCTCATTAAATTATATATATATATGCATTACAAAATTATGATAAATTAATCAAATTTTTAAAAATAACAGGAGATAAACTTTTAAAATTAAGTAATAAATATTTGTTTTTTTTCCTAAATATTTCCTGCAAATATGTATGTTAAGGGGAGAACATTTCAAGAAAGGATTTGCACTCTAAATTACCCTTTTATAATGGAAGATTATTTTCAGTTTTTTTTTTAGAAATATTTCTTATTATTATTTTTTATTAACATGTTATATGCTTTACAATTGAGTATGAAAACGAATGTACTGTTATTTAATAAACGTTAAATCAAAAAATAGTAACAACAATAGTAATGAAATATCGAAATAATAAATTGATTCAATTTAATTTATCACATTTTAATTTTAATTTTAATCTCATTAATAATATTAAAAGTAATGTTTTAAAAAATATCATAATATCTCTATTACATTAAAATACATTTAAAATTTATAATAATACATATGTGTAATCATAATTTTTAATAAACATATATTTAATAAATCTATAAAAGCTGAAGAAATTTTCTTAATAAAAGTATAATTGAGATAAGAATATTAAAATTTATTTAATAAAAATATAATTTGAAATATGTGTGAGAGATATAAACAATTCATTTTACTAAATAAATTAAAATAATGATTGAAATTTATTCTTATTATACATGTTTATTGTAGATTGTATTGTAATTAGTTGGTCAAACTAAATGCTTAATTAATTTGTAAAATTTTTAAAATAATTTATAAAATTATTAAAGTTTTTATAATTCCAGAATCACATAACCAAGTATTTGTCACAAAATATCTACACTATTATTAAGTAAGTCAAAGCACCATTTTTTTCAGTTTGAATAGCAGAAAGTGCCCTCTTTGGATCCCAAGATTATTATGAAAACATCAAAAGTTTGATGACATGAAAATGAAGAGGAACGATATCATCCTTAGGAAGAAGGTAGCCTTTCCTTTCAGGAATATTTATTTGGAATAATTTATCACAACCCCAGCATTCACTCATCTCAAAATTAGAAGAAAAAATCTAGAAAGAAACCCATTGTAGCTTTGATCATCTAGTTGTTACAATATCTAGGTGCATTTCCTTGTTTGCAATTACTTTTGCATATTCCCACTACTTCTAACGATGACTGTTGTTAGAGATAGTATGATGCAAATAAGGAAAAAATAGGTTCACTTTGATGTGAAAATTTTCATGCTAATAAATACTAAAAACTCCCAAAGAAAAAATAAAATAAAAATCGCCCAACCCTCCCCGCTTGAGCCAATTTTCACTACTTCACATTTTCCCTTAAACCTATATGTGGCTACAACTTCCCACTTCCAAATAAAATATCTTTTACAATCATATCACCATATTTCTCATGAATAAACCACTCAAACAAAAGCCACATTATTCATCATGCCATCAACTCACCAGCATGTTCTTTTAATAACACCCACAATAAACATGCACAACATGAATTTCGTGAAATGATTGATAAACTCCCACCAATAAATTCGCTTTCCATTTTTCTTGAATTATACCCTGGAATCTGTTAGGTCCCTATATTACTAGTGTAGTCCCTTATTTTTGTTAGTGTAGCCCCCTTATTTTTATTTTTGTACCCATGTAACCCCAATATTGTTATTATTGTGCCCTTACATTATTATTGTTAGGTCGGCTAGGATTGTATTATGACCCCATGGTTTCCTATATATAGAAGGAGGTTTTGTCATTTGTATCATCTAATAATTGTTAATTTATGTAATGTAAAGAAGGTTTCTCCCTCCAAGTCACTTATATCTAAGGAGTTTATCTCTCTTTTGCTCTATTTTTGGAGCTGGTTTCATACCATTTGGTATGAGAGCTTTGGATTCTAGGGTTTCGCTACTCCAAACAGACCGTTGTGGAATTTTCACTATAAATTTTTTTGTATGAAAATTTAAAAGCTGAATTGTTTACAGAGAGAATCTTACATCATGAGGAATTCCATGTAAAAATCGCAGATCTAGGTTCACTATATTTTCGGAGATATGATCTGTGGATGTTAGGGTTTTTTCAGGATCCCAAATTTCACCTAAATAGGTCATCGTGGAATTTTCGCTATAACTTAGTTTATAAGAGGGTTCAGAAACTCAAATGTTTACAGAGAGAAGCCAATATCGTATGGAACATCATGCAAACATTTCAAATCTTTGTCCAAAATATTTTTGGAAATACTATCTGCAGAAGTTAGGGTGTTTTCAGGCTCCCGAATTTCATCTTAAAAAGGTGACCATGGGAAAAATTGTAATAACTCTCTCTGTGAGCATCGGATTAGAATTTTACAAAAAGTGGCCACAAGTAAATGGACTATATTTCACTACATGTCAATTTCAGAGCTGAAGGAGGAAACTGTGACATGTGTCATGCTGTACAAGTTTGCTCTACCGAAACAGTCCACAATTAGGTAATTTTGGGACATTGGGCATAAATTTTATTTGAAGAATCTAAATCAGGTCATACCTGTGGCATTATAAATAATATTAGGAGGGCTACGACAACACCGAATTTTAGATATTGAAGATTTGAAAGAACAAATATAATTTAGTTTCAATATTGAGCTTCGTAAAAGCAAGAAAAAGGTGTGTAATTTTTTTTCGAATTGCATAAGCCTTGTTTGAAGAATCAACTTGAATTGATTCCAAGGGCATATTGTAGAATAGATGTCAACATTGGGTTCTAAAATAACCCCCTAAAAATTATTCAACACCTATTAAGCCTTCAAAAGGCTCTACCATGACTCATGAAAATTAAAAAGTGCAACATGACATACCAAAATTACACGATAAAGTGCACCAAATTTCACTCTCGCAAAGAGAAAAAAAAAATGAAATGGAAGTTTTGAAGAAAGACATGGAAGCTACGATGGATGGTTTGAAGAAACACATGTAATGTTTGAAGAATGACATGTAAGATGGCATGGAAGATAATATGGATGACATGGAAGATAGGATCGATGAAAAAATGAAAAATATGAAGAATGATCTAAAAGCAAACATGGCAGGTTTGACAAAGTTGATATAAGAAATGTTTCCTAGTGGAAAAAATATAGTAGAAGAAACTCATGATGAGAACAAAATAAATTTTAATCTTGATTTCATAAACTCTAATGTTGGATGCAAGACCCACCATATTCCAAAGATCAATATGAGGAATTTTGATGGAAAGGATCTCGTAACATGAATACTACAGATGGAGCAATATTTTGATCTTAATAATGTGAAAAACACACAAAAGGTACGCGTTGAAACTTTATATTTAGAAAAAAATAAATTTGTATGGTATCAATGGCTTTTCTCCTGTAAAAAAATTGTCACTTGGTCAATTTCTATGGAGGAAATGATAGCACATTATGAGGATACAAAGAGCAACACTTTTTTTAGCCAATTGATAAATCTCAAACAAAAGGGTTCTGTGGTGGAGCATATTGAGGAACTCCAAAAATTGAATATAAGGGTAACTGATATTTGAGAAGAACACAAGATTGATGTCTTCATAAGGACTTTGAAGGATAACATCCAACATCAAGTTTGTGTTTAGGAACCTGATTCATTGGAGAACGGATTCAGGTTGGAAAGAAAAATTGAATGTAAAATTATGGCAACAAGGAAGCCTAACACTCACATCTATAAATATGGAAGTGTTTCTACTCATATACCACAATAACCTACAAGGTTGGCACCACAAAAATTGGAAGAAAAAAGAGAAAAAGGGCTTTTCTACAGTTGTGATAGAAAGTACACTAAATGTCATAAGTGTGCTCAGAATAAATTATTTTACATAGATTGTGAAGAGGAGGAAGAAAATGAATAAGAAGCTTAAAAAGAACAGGATATACACGAGGAACCAACTCTAGAAGAAGAATAAATGAGTCTGACCATATCATGTACTTCATTGGAAGGAATTACCATTCCTCGAACTCTCAAGATAGAAGGACATATCAAGAAGAAAAAGGTAATCGTGTTGATTGATTCGGGTAGTACCCATAATTTTATTCATTGTAAGGTAGCCAAGGAATTGAATTTTTTCCTATACCCAGAACCAAAATGTCAAGTGATGGTAGCAAATGGAGAAATTATAAATTTCTCTGGAAAATGTCATAATATAAAGCTAACCATGGGGGAATATTTATTGAATAGTCCAATGTTTCCATTCCAATGGGAGATGTTGACATTGTACTAGGAGTACAATGCTTACAATCTTTGGGGACGGTAGCTTTTGATTTTCAAGAACTTTTCTTGAGTTTTTTTTGGAAGGAAAGGAAGTCAAATTACGGGGTATCACAAGGAATCCAGGAAATATAATAAGCTCTAATGTCATGAAAAATCTTCTGAAGAAAGAACAACGAGGCGTGATAGCACAATTATGCTCACTAGAAGTTCCAACATCAAAATAATCTATTTCTCCACATCTCCAAAAAGACTTGGACAACCATTCCAAGTTGTTTGAAACTCCCAAAGGACTCCCACCTATTCGTGATCATGATGATGCTATTCATTTTATTACAGGAAGTGTTCCTTCAAACATGAGGCCTTATAGATATCTTTATGTCCAAAAGAACAAAATTGAACTTATGATTGCAGAAATGTTAGAGGCTGGTATAATTTAACCTAGTGAAATTTCTTTCTCTGCTCCAGTAGTATTGGTGCACAAGAAGGATGGATCCTGGTGCATGCGTCTGGATTATAGGGAGCTCAATAAGCTCACCATTAAAGATGAATTTCCCATTCCTGTGATTGATGAATTATTGGATGAATTACATGGAGAATTTCATTTTACCAAGTTGGATCTCCGTTCAAGATATTATCAAATTAGAATGAAGACTAGAGATATTCCGAAAACAACATTTCGAACTCATGATGGTCATTATGAATTTTTGGTCATTCCTTTTGGCCTTACCAATACACCTTCTACATTTCAACGGTTTATGAATTCCATTTTTGAACCCTTCCATAGAAAAAATTTTCTAGTATTTTTTAACGATATACTAATCTACAACAGGTCTTTGAATGACCATGTTCAACATGTAGACAGGGTGCTCAAACTATTAGAGAAACAATTATATGGAAAAGCATCCAAATTTTTCTTTGGAGTGTAAGAGGTGGACTATCTGGGTCATATTGTATCTCACGAGGGTGTTAAGGTAGACCCTAACAAAATTAAAGGCATTAAGGAATGGAAAGTCCCCACAACCATAAAGAAGTTGCGAGGATTTCATGGGTTAACAGGGTATTATCGCAAGTTTGTTAAGAATTATGGGAGAATAGAAGCTCCTCTAACAACATTATTGAAGAAAGATGCATTTTCATGAACTCCTGAAGCATCTAAGGCCTTTGAAAATCTTAAAGAGGCAATGTGCATAACATTGCTCTTAGCTACGCTAGAATTCACAAAAACCTTTATTGTTGAATGTGATGCCTCAGGAAATGGAATTGGTTTTGTTTTAATACATGAAGGAAGACCCATTTCTTTTGAAAGCCGTCTAATCAAACAAAAGTATTTATAAAAAGCTATTTATGGGAAGGAAATGTTGGCAATACTACACACACTAAATAAATGACGACCTTACCTATTGGGAAGACACTTCAAGCTAAAAACCGATCATGATAGTCTTAAACACTAATTGGAACAAAAAATATCTTCAGAAGAGCAGCAAAAATGGGTCACAAAGATGTTGAGTTATTAATTTTAAATCATCTACAAAAAATGGAAGCCAAATATTGTTGCAGATGCACTCTTAAGAAATAATGAAGAGGTGGAAGCATTGATTTGTTCCATTTCTATCATTCAACCAGATTAGATAACCAAAGCAAGGGACGAATTGAAGAAGGAAGAAGAAGTGTGGACACTCATTCAAAAGTTGCAGCAAGATCCTAGTACATATGATAAATTTAGTTGGAAAAAAGATTCATTATGGTACAAAGATCTCTTATATATTTGTAAAAATTCCCAACTAAAACAAAATATTATTTTGGAATTGCGTACTCTTCCTATAGGAGGACACTCAGGATTTTTGAAAATTTACCACAGGGTGAAGAAATAATTTTTTTGGGATGGCCTTAAATCTGATATTCAGAAGTTTGTGGCAGAATTTCTGGTTTTCCAGAAAAATAAAGTTGAGACAATTAAGACCCCAGGTCTTCTGCAACCTTTATCCATTCCAAGTCAACATTTGGAGGAGATTTCAATGGATTTTATCACAGGTTTACCTAAGTTCAAAGGAAATAGTGTCATCATGGTGGTAGTTGATAGACTTACAAAGTATGCACACTTTTGTGCATTATCTCATCAATTTAAAGCAACTACAATTGCTACTACATTTATGGAAACAATTCAAAAGCTACTGGATATAAAAATATTATGGTAAGTGACAAAGATCCCATTTTTACTCGAAAATTTTGGATGAAATTATTTTCTTGTTTGGGTACTCAACTAGCTCATACCTCATATTATCATGCTCAATCTGATGGTCAAACTGATATAGTGAATAAATGTGTGGAAGGATATACTCATTGTTTTCTATCTGATAAACAAACGCAATGGTTCAAGTGGTTAAATCTCACTGAATGGTGGTATTACTCTTCCTTCCATACTGCAGCAAAAATGACCCCATTTATGGAATTTTATGGATATCATCCATCGTCCATCACATCACCTTTAGGAAAAAATTATAAGGTTCAAGTAGTGGAATATCACATCGAGCATCAACAAGAAATTCTCCAACTCTTAAAGGATAACCTAAATTTGGCACAAAATCGAATGAAACAACAAGAAGATCAACGTTGGAGTGAGAGAAGTTTTGATATGTGATACTGGGTATTTTTATGACTACAACCATACAAAAAAATGCCCCTCAAGCAAGTTAAGAAAGATAATAAATTATCGCCAAAGTACTACGGTCCTTACAAGGTGTTGGAAAATATTGGTACTATGGCATACAAATTGGAGCTTCCTTCTTCTTCGCGAGTGCATTCGGTTTTCTATGTTTCATGCTTAAAGAAGTTTATAGGTGAAAAAATTTCAGTTCAACAAATATTTATAGAACTTGAGGAAGAAGTAAAAATCACACTGGAACCTGAAGTAGCCACGTAAACAAGAATTCGATAGATACGAAATTGATCCATTTTAGAGTATCACATCAAGTGGAAGAACTTACCCACTGAAGATTCTACATGGGGGGATGAGAATTTTATAGAAAAGCACCCAGAGCTATTCAAGCATTGAGGACAACACTTTTTTGAAGGAGAGGAGCATGTTAGGTCCTTATATTACTAGTGTATTCCCTTATTGTTGTTAGTGTAGCCCCCTTAGTGTTATTGTTGTACCCCTTTAACCCCAATATTGTTATTATTGTGCCCTTAAATTATTACTGTTACGTCGGCTAGGATTATATTGTGACCGCATGGACTCCTATATATAGAAGGAGGTTTTTTCATTTCTATCATCCATGAATTGTTCATTTATTTAATTTAAATGAGGTTTCCCCCTCGAAGTGGCTTATTTAGAAGGTGTTGATCTCTCTTTTCTTCTATTTTTGGAGCTAGTTTCATAACAAAATCCATCTCCACATCTCCAAAAACATGTATTATTTCCACAGATGCATCTCTGAAATAAAAGACCATTGCTTCTCATTGTCACACATCATGGACCATAGTTTCTAACCACTTGTTATACCTTTTCGTAGAAAAATTGAAGAAATTATCATATTTAGAGTCAACTTGATACTCCAAGTAATATATGTATGTGGTGCTAATATAAATATAGGGTCCGCATAATAAGCTTCCCACAAGACATTACACAATAATAACACATTTCCTTGGCATGTTGAGGAATTAGAATTAGTTGGCCATCCATATATTGTGCCTAGAATGTAGATTACTGAGCTATAAATGAAGGTATAGTAACGTGTTTTTGGGATACCTTTAACACAAAACCATTGAATGACCCCATTATAAAGATGTTTTCTGTATTAACCGTAATGAACGAACAGTCCCTATTAATAGTGTAGCTCCTTATTATGAGAGTCTCTTTATTGCGTTGTTGTACCCCCTTTGTAACTTATACATACATATATATGTATTGTGCCTCACATTATTATTGTTAGGTCGGCTAGGATTACATTGTGGCCCCACTAGGATTATATTGTGGCCCCATGGACTCCTATATATAGAAGGAGGTTTTGTTCATTTGTATCATCCAAGAATTGTTCATTCATGTAATGTATTGGAGGTTGCCCCCTCAAAGTGGCTTATTTCTAAGGTGTTGATATCTCTTTTCTTCTGTTTTTGAATATTTTTTCACAACATTTGGTATTAGAGCTTTGCCTTCTAGGGTTTCACTGCTCCAAATAGGTCATCGTGGAGTTTTCACTATAACGTTTTTTCTACGAAGGTTCAGATGCTTAAACTTTTAGAGTGTGAATCCAAAATCCTGAGGAACATTGTCGCAAAATTTCAGAGCTTGGTTCACAATATTTTCGGAGATGTGATCTATGGAATTTAGGGCTTTTTGAAGGCTCCTGAATTTCACTTAAAATTTTCGTCGCGGAATATTCACTATAAATTTATTTCTACGAAGGTTCAGAAGAGGAAATTTTTAGAGCACAAAGCCGAAATCCTGAGAAACACCTTCGTAAAATTTTAGACCTTGGTTCACAATAGTTTCGGAGATATGATCTATGGAATTTAGGTCTTTTTCAGGCTCCCGAATTTCATCTCAAAGAGATGATGGTGAGAAAATATTCATCACGCTCTCTCTGAGCATCGGATTGGAATTCTGTAAAAAGTGACTGGAAGTACAGGACTGTAGTTTCCTTTCTATAAAGTTCAGAGCCGAAGGACCAAATAGTGACATGTGGCAAGTCGTACAAGTTCATTCTACTGAACTAGTCCATAATTAGGTCATCGTAGGAGATTGGACACAACGCTGCCTTCAAGAATCCAAATAACGTCAGAACTGTGGCATTCGAAAGCGAATTCAGAGGGCTACCTCAATGCCAAATTTCAAATATTGAAAATTTGAAATCACAGATATAATCTAGTTTCAATATTTAGTTCCTCAAAAGCAAGAAAAAGGTGTGTATTTGGTTTTTAAAATTGCATAACGTTTGTTTGAAAAAGAAGTTTGAAGTGATTCCAAGGGAATATTTTAGAATTTTTATTAGTATTGGGTTTGATAACGCCTCCAAAAAATAATTCCATGCCCATTAAGCCCTTAAAAAGCTATACTATGATGCATGAAGAGGAAGAAATGCAGTATGAGATATCAAAATTACGGTGCCAAGTACAACAAATTTCAATCTTAAGAAGAGCAATCGAAGATGACATAGATGGTTTAAAAGAAGAAATGGAGGCTAATTTGGATGGTTTTAAGGATTAAATAATAGCTAATATGGATGATAAATTAGTGGAAGATCACATCGAGCATCAACAACAAGTTCTCCAACTCTGAAAGCATAACCTAACTTTTGTGCAGAATCTAATGAAACGACAGGAAGATCAACATCACATCGAAAGAAGTTCTGAAACAGCCACAGAAACAAGAACTCAACAAGTATGATCAATTTTAGAGTATCTTAGCAAGTGGAAAAAATTTCCAGTAGAAGATTCCACATGGGAGGATGATAATTTTATACAAAAGCATCAAGAAATAATCAAGCGTTGAGGACAACACTTGGTTGAAATAGAGGGGCATTCTAAGTCCCTATACTAATAGTGTAGTCCCTTATTATGTTAGTGTGGCCCCCTTATTGTTATTTTTGTACCCCTGTAACCCCTATATTGTTATTATTGTGCCCTTACATTATTCTTGTTAGGTCAGCTAGGATTACATTGTGGCACCACTAGGAGTATATTGTGGCCCCATGGGCTCCTATATATAGAAGGAGGTTTTGGTCATTTGTATCATCGAATAATTGTTTATGAATGTAATGTATTGGAGTTTTCCCCCTCGACGTGGCTTATTTATAAGGCGTTGATATCTATTTTCTTCTATTTTTGGAGCTAGTTTCACAAAATGAACTTGTATCTTTACCAAATTTCCCCACTAATTTCATTTCTATGCATTTCCCCACACTTTTCCCCATTGAAGTTGAAATTCTAATCAAACGAGAATGAAATAAGTTCAAATGTATGAATACACACTTCACTTCATATTGTACCATGACAATAGGTTTGACAATCTCACAAGTTTTCACTACTACCTATACAATCTGATGATGTGGCATAGAAATAAGGAAACAAACAACATTTTTGTAAAGAAAAAATTTGCAGACTACTTCCCAACATTTATCCATGATCTCAGCATCTGACTAGAGGAATTACTAGATAATAATATAGTAGATCAAGATATGATATGGACCTTGGGGATTAAGATCCAAAACCAAAAAATATTGCAGGAGAGGAGAGAACTCAACAAGAGAACATTTATGAAAGAATGTGCAAGTTGAATACATCCAAAAAGAGAGAGAGAGAGAGAAACATAAAACCCAGTTCTTTATTAAAAATGAGAGAGAAAATGATGTTGCATCTCCATTGTGTCTATCAGTATCTCCTTTTTACAAAGGGAGGATTATTATTTATACCCTTATTGAGTTATAATTCCATGGGAAAATAATGTGGGTGTATACCATGGGTAAATACCATGGGAAAATACCTTTGGAAGATACCATGGGTAAATACCATGAATGGATACCATTTTCGATTCGGATCACTCCTTCCCAGTTAGGAAGCATTGGTATCCATTGTACCAAGTTCTCTCTTGAGAAGCTCTTTTTGAGTATGATCCACTGAAAAAAATCCTTTGTGTTGTGGAGCCATAACCATCGGTTTTAGGATAACCTAAAACCAAGTGTTGTTAAAGATAATGATTTTTCATGGATGATCAATAACTTTGGGATTATGTGTGATTGACCCATAACCATGATGAAAGAAGATGTGAGGATAGAGATACCATGCAATGCTTTTGTCCAAATATGTTGTTGATAGTGTGTGACCTAGAAAATGGACTTCAGTAACAAGGGTTTTGTGTGGTTGAACCATAATAGTGATGAAATAGTTTGCCTACTAGTATGCCTCATAGAAATTTGGTGGACTATATTTGTAGATTCTCACAAGAACCATTGCAATAAATATATCAATAAATACACATGCTTCTTCCATGCTTAAATAGAATGCTTTCTCTAAGTAATCCATCTCAACCACATACTTTAAAATTGGGTTCACCCCTAATTCTGATGCTCTTGAGTCTAGGATGAGATTAAAGAATATGATTTTTTTCTGCAACATCGAAGGGAAAAAATGAAGAAAGACTAGAATAAAATGTATAACATAGGTCATATAAACAATTCCATTCAAAACAACACTGTAAGGAACTCCCAAGTTGGTGTTAAAGTTGGAAAAGACACCATCTAGAGTGACAATGATATGTGAATAATGGGTTTCATTTAAAAAGGTCCCTCAAGCTCATTGTAATGATAAATATAAGAAGTTACAATAACTATTACTATTGTGAATAAAATAGTATGATCCACAATAAGTGTTTCGATGATGCTACTAACAAAATTTACAATTGTGATACCAAGAATGATCACAACAAATACAAAAATGAGCACAACTAATAATGCAAAAGTAAATTTCAAAGAATCCGGTCCGTTGAAAGACACCAATGGAGCCAAAATGAAGTCTGTGGTGAGAAACATAATCAGAATATGTCCATTCCATCGTTGAAATCCAAACCATTTTTCAAGCATGCAATTTCATGATGTCCGATATAGAAAAACACATCTGATAATCATATAGATAATAAGAATACCCAAAGTGTTGATAATAACACATATATTTAACAAAAATTTAACACAAATATGTAACAACATTTTCCCAATTCTTCCAAATGTGTCTGCCATGATGTCACCATAGGAATTTGTTCCCCTTTCTATGCTTAACCTTATGTCAATTAAAGCTTCTATTAATAGGAAAACAAATATAATTAGAATGTTATCAATGACTAGTAGCAATATCTTCATAGTAGTAGACAGATCCATAGTTACTACTCTCGCCACTGTAGTTGACATATTGAACATCGTGTTAGAGGAGGCACTACTAAATCCTTCATGCACAACATATGGTAATAACCTTGTGAATGGGTTTCGTAACCACATTATATTAGCATATGAGAAAAAAAAAATGAAGGTTAATTCCCCCAAAGGGTTCACATCAAGAACGGTTAGCCAGTAGGTGGAGTGCCCCTCAAGTTAGATCAGCCCTCAAGTCTGAGGTGCCCCTAAAGATGTCACCATCATCGAGTATATTGACCATTGCTTGGCAATTCCCTCACATTAGGTCACTGGTTTAACTGCCTAGCCTTCAGGAGGTTAGCCCCACACCTCTGGTACACCAATCAATCATAGTAAAGGTATACCCTTTAGGGCATTAAAAGGTCCTTCCACAGTGTGTGTTTCAAAACGTCTACCATGACACTCTCTCTCTCCTTGTACCTAAAAAATTTATTCTCAATAGAAACACAGTGAACCTTGTCTCCAATTTCTCTCTGTACAATATTTTCTACAACTGTGGACTTCACACCCCCTAAAAATGCACAAATGGCATAATCCACTAGTCCAACTATTCATGATTTTTCAATCATCTATGATGCAAAAAACACTAAAAAAAATATGGTGTAGCATCTCCATATAAAGCACTCAATGGGTCACCTATGTATGGTACTGAAGTTCGTATAATCTCTTTTGGGGATTTTCAATGGTGGTTATGGTATTCTGTAGACTTGTCGCCACAACCATGAAGCCCATGGGAAACCTCACGACTTCGTCACCATGGCTCATCCACACACTTTTCTTATCTCCAAAAAATATGTCCTAATAGAGCTTCAAAACATCCTATGTGCACACCTCCATTATCTCTTACCCCTGAGATTCAGTAAGCTTGACGTCACCCCCCATCATCTTGATGATAAGATGCAAACCATAACAAATGCTCAGAACATGAATCCTCTTGTCCCACACATAAACAAAGAATCCATCAGGCAGCAAGGGGATGACCTCATCTTTAATGATGTGAGGACCCCCCGACAAGATGATTATCGAGGGATTTAAGGCTTACATTTCCAATATAGGCAAAGTGCCCGAGAGACACACAAAGCATACTACAAGCTGCATGATTCAATGAGTAATAAAATGGGTATACTAAGAGCCAAAATCAAGAATAAACACAACATTTTCACTCATAGAAATGATGCGTATGATTTTTTTTTTGTTATGGTTATTCTCTTCCATATGCTCTTCCCACCCTTCATGTGGAAATCTCAGACCTCAATGGATATCTCAAAAAAATAGCTTCTTCTTTATGACTATTTTCCTGTTCCCTTTTGCAGCTCCATACTTCCATTAGTGAGCGCATCAATGTGGTAGTGACTATTGCAGCAGGCATCACAATTTTTTATTATTATGTACTTTCTTACTTTTTTCCTTGCAAATTTAAGACCAAGGAGCACAACTTTCATCATGTGCCTACCCATATATTTCTATCTATATTGCACTCAACATGCCACAACATCTTCGTGGCAGCTCAGAGGCAAGATCCATCATCTTGGGAGTCTTCAAATTCATCTACGCTGTAGAGATAACACATGAAAGTGATATCAACCCAAGTTACCAAACGAGAAAATGAATCTAAAATTCTCTGATACTCATCATGATTATCTACACCATGGATTTTTTTTTGTTTTTCACAATTCTAGTGCCTAATACCAAGAGAAGATCTGTCGAGAATATATCTGGTGAAAACAATGATAATGACTAAGATGTGGAATAATAGTCTCGATCCAATAGTGTTAGTCACAGTAGTAGAAATATGCATTCTTAAATGGAATAGTTGTGCATATTGAATTAGATCTGAATATTTTTCTCTACAGTGTTTAATTTAAAAAAAATTGAACATATCCATAACAAGGCCTTTGGACTTCTACAATGTTTACATTTATTATGGATGCTCCATTTATCTCTAATAATATTGTGGCAGGGATTCAAGAATCATAAATAATAGCTAATAAAACCTTGATTTCTATGTATTCGTAACCGAGCTCTGATACCACTAATATGTATCTTGGTGGTTAAGATCCATAACCATAAAATGTTGCACAAGAGGAGAAAACCAAATAGGAGAATATTGATGAAAGAATGTGTGAAATAAATACATCCCAAAAAGATATATGAAAAGATAAAGACATGAAACCAAATTATTTATTAAAAATTAGAGAGAAAATGATGTTACATCTCCATTGTGTCGATTAGTCTCCCCATTTCCAAAGGGAGGCTAATTACTTATACCCTTATTGAGTTATAATACCATGGGTATATAAAATGGTCAAATAACTTGGGTTGAAACCATGTGTAAATAAAATGGGAGAATACCATGGGTAAATACAATGGAAGAATACCTTGGGAAGATACCATGGATGGATACTATTTTCCATTCGGATCAAGGTATGTGTTTCAATTGCTTCCTCTGTGGTACAAGATATTTCTAGAAAAAGTATATGAGTGAGCTAATAAACATGATCTTTTAACATAGCTGCTCAACATTATTATTCACATTGAGTGTTTTTAATAAAAAATGGGCTCATATTCATGTAGTGATGCCAAGCACTCATCCTCGTGATGTTATGAAAAATAAATTGGAGAAAAGAAAAAATTATATCTAAACCGCATTTAACATCACTATATATGCACCATAGATTCATAATATTATGTGAAGTCATATTAGAAAAACAGTTACAATCAAAGGACTAGTCATATAGGTATGCACTCTTTTACAATACTATCATATTTATTTATACATCAAACATCAACCAATGCAATAGTTTTTGATAAAGATATTCATTTATAGGTATGAAAGGCAACATAAAGGACCTACACATATCCATGGTTTTCTTGGTTAAAAACACACATTATATAAAGAATATAAATTGGGATGATGTAGATGCAGTTGACAATTCTAATAATTTCTTCGACACATGCATATTGGCTTGGAACCCTTTCCTTTCCCCCATTCAAACTAACTCATTATTCACTCCAATTCGGAATACCATTTTCTATTATCCACACCAATTATCTTCAAAGCTAATTTTTAGCGTAAATTATTAACGCAATTGTATGAAAAGAGCATACTTTATCTCTGTGTGACAAAAAAACCTAACAACAGAAATAGCTGCTTAATTATTTAGATCTTCAATCGATAGTTAGAATAAATTTTGCAAAAAACCAGATCTATGGAGTAAAGGTAGTTAAAAATAAAGAAGAAATAGTAATATCTCCATGCATCCAACAGAAAAGACAAGTTTTAAATAATTTTTTCATATATTATTACACTTGGTGAAGGGAAAAAATTATTTTTACTAGTCCCCCTCAATCAGATGGGTTCTTGGTTGTCCTCGATGTTTCAATTCCATAAGTTTCTCTCTCTCAATGGTGCATAAAACCCAAAATGTATTAAACTCTATGGGAGCTCAAGAAGCAAAAGAAAATAGTAGAGAAAATGAGAATGATCAAAGTGCGACAATGAAAAGAATTAAAGTGAAGAATGAATGAAAAAACCCTACTATTTATAACAAAATATTCAGTTATCTTCAATAATCATGAATAATAAAATATTATTAACCAAGATCTAGATCTAACCGCTTCGAATATTTTATTACATTTGGTTGGAGGGAAAAGGTATTTAAATTGGTTAAATAGCTTTATTTAAAAATAATAAAGAAATAAATGATTAAATTATCATTTCAAGAATGTGGTTAAATAATAATAAAAAAATAATGATTTTTTGAATTATTCCTAGGTGATTTAGTCAAATTTAACAAGGAATAATTACTAAATAGTGATTTAATTAATTATTCCTAGAGAAAAATAAGATAAATAATGCTTTATCTAATTATTTCACATAATTGGATTAAATATGACCAGGAATATTATTTAAACAATGGTTTAATTAAATATTCATAGAGGCAAATAAAAAAATAAGGATTTATTTAATTATTCCTCATGGGGTTTCTTGTTTAAACCGCAAATAACTTAATACAATATGGATTATTAAATTATTTCTTATAGTGAAAATAAATTTACTATGGTAAAATTGGTCTTACATGGTGTACTTCGATCCATCAAAGTTTAAATGGTTAGATGGCCAATTTTTGGTGATAACAAATTGCCCCCCAACGTATGAGTGTTAGGAGCTAATCCTATGACCGAAGTATGTTGTAAGAACACAATCACTAGAAACCGAAGGGGAGTCACAGAGAGAGAGAGAGAGAGAGAGAGAGAGAGAGAGAGAGAGATGAAGTGAATTAAGAGAGGACAATAATAGAGGAGGTGAGACCTACAAAATGTTACATGTCTCCTTTTCTATTGGAGTACCTATTCTCAATGAGGCGGGGGAGGCATACCTATGCCTACCAAGATGACAAAATAAAAAGAATGATAATGGGCTCAAGAAAATGAAACTGAGAAATAAAGTACATGATAAATGGTAGATGGAATGATAGAATAAATGGGCCAGACAAAAATATAATGGATCCCACATATATACTGCGCCTGGAGAAACATGAACGAAGACTGAATATAATAATATCTTAGTATATGTGACATAATAACAAACAAAGAAGCCTTGGTGAACAATAAAGGGCTCTGAAAATATGAATGGATCATATAAATGCTACATGCATGTTATGGTCATTGCAAGGGACTGAAACCAAACTCATCAAATCTGTGGAGCTGCATCTGAGGTTGTAGCACAACCTGAGGTCATCCAAACATGTGGGGGGCTACCTCAAGAGCCACCCCCTCATGAGGTATGAAACATCTCACACACACCCAGGAATCACTGGTACAATCTTCTAGATCACTATAACATCAAGTATACGAATATCAATCATGAAATCATGAGTTGAGGCCGATCGGATGAGAACCAGCCAAGTCAAAAGGCAATAATGATTCCCTTTGCTTGATTTGAGGCACCGAACAAGAATATAATTTGGAACAAAGGTACACTACCCTCTAGACCTATCTTCTAGAATGAATGTTCTTATGTCGACAAAACGAGGTTCGCCATAGGTGAGGCAATGATGAATCCTCAACTAGGGCATGAGGGATCATAATAAAGTGACTGATGGACTAACACCAGGGATGATGAAAGAATAGGAGATACTGAGTAGTGGAAAGAGGAGTTACCTTTTTAGAGCATAACAATCATGGATGACCTGGCAGTGACTGACTCAACTCCAGAGGGGATGGGAGAAAGTATGGCAGGAGGAAAAAATAGGTGATAGAAGAGAAATGAAAGGAAAAAAAGGATCGAATATTGTAACAAGAGGAAAAGGTACTTGGGATAGAGTCCATGAATGTGATGATGACACAACTTGGATGCTTTGATCAAGGGTTAATTGATGATGCTAGCACACAGAATAGGCCCAGTGGGGACCATAAAAACTTGAGCAGAAGATGGTTATTCATGGAGAAAATAAGCACACAAGTTCACACATATGAAGGAAAAGTGGTGCCCCAAGTACAAGTAGTGCATGTGAAGAAATTTGATTTTAACAGGTGGAAAGGTGACCCTTCATAGAAAAATGGCTTCTTGGTGAAGTGTAAAATGACCAGAAACAAAATAAGACCCATTATAGTGCTCGACTAGAGCATTCCAATGATGATGATAGTTCCTCAAACCGAGCTATGATTTTGGCGAAGGGAAATTTAGGGTTTTTCCTTTAAAGGGTGATTTCCATCCAATTTAATTCATTTGATAAGTGAGTTTTGGTGAATGTGGAGAGGAGGAGAAGGCCCTAAGTCTTTCGATGATCATAGCAGATAAATAAACAATTGGAATTAGGATCCGTAAGTGGCAGGTATGTCGCCTAACCTTACTCTACATTTTTGTCGTTAAGTTTTTCATATTAGGTCCCTAGGGCTTTGTGGGAGACCCCTTCCCATCCTCATGGCCGAATCAAATTATTCAGACCATTAAATGTGACTTGAATCCTATTATTCAGTGCGAAAAAATATGAGCTCGCAATTTCGGGGAAAAAAATATGCGAGTTGGACCTGGAGGCGGGTTTTTTCTGGTGGTTGGATGACGGGCACACTTAGCAGAGTTTTGATGCAGGTGTCTCATTTATAAGCTGAAAAACATGATGGTCTTAAGCAGGTGTGGAAGAATTGAGGTTCAACTAGCATTAAAGAGATTTGGATGCTCTTCAGGTCAAGATGTAGGAGGATCAAGTGGTACGAGGAGTACTTTCTAGATATGGGGTTCTCAAGTTGTTTGAGAACCCACTCATGAGGGTAGGTGAGCCCCTACTATCGAGGATAGTCAGCTATTAGGATTCGGACCAAGAGGCATTTATGGTGCAGGAGCACAAGAGCGAGCCTACTATTGAGGAATTTTTTTTTTTGACTGGACTCCCACCACTAGGGGTGGTGGGAAACATACATCCTGTTTTACCGCGTGGGAACAATATATCATACTTCATTGAGAACCGTTGTAGATCAGATGCTCGTACAAAGGGCATGATCATTCCAATTAGTTATCTAAAGTACCTATTGACACAGGTTGTCGTAGGAGTGGTATTGTGGATCTTGGGCAACCAGGCATTACATCACATCAGTGGTGGGTAGATGATCTTGGTAGAGAGTGTTTTGAGTGGGACCTACTATGGGTGGGCCTAGATGAGGTTGTCATTAGTGAAAGGACAACTATCGCAATGGAAGTGGAAGGTGACCATGATTTTTCTTTTGGTATGGTATTCTTCTATTTATTATTTGAGAAGATCCCCATGATCCGACTTCATGTGCACATTCAGAATGGGGACCCACAGGAGCCCAAAATGCACCGTTGGGGGAAGCTCCTGCAGAGAGGATGAGGGGGGGGAGTCAGAGAGGTGTTTTGACTAAATTTTTTCGCACACTAGGGTTAGATGTTACTATACATAGATGACTATCCATATAGTGGTATGAAATTTCGGGGAGACCCTAACTTGCCACTTCCACCTAGTCGAGTATGGGGACCAGATGGTAAGTGAAATTTGCTATGTATTATGGTGCATTTAAATTTTTTAGAATATGTATGTGTTACTTATTTTTAAATTTTGGTATGCAGATATAGAACCAGGGAATTCGGCAAGATATGCGGGAAAATCTGTGGCACGAGGGGTTGTGGAATCCAGTGGAGCGAGAGCAGACTAGAGACCTGATTATGATGCTCTCCTTGAGGATGTGCGTTGTAGGTGTGATATATTGCTAACCAGTGTATCAGAGCTCAAGTGGCATGATATTGAGTACTATTACATCGAGGGATGTATAGGTATACCCTCGGAGTGGCCAGGGGTCATGTGGCCCATGGCGATGGCCAGGCATGCAGTTCGAGATGTCTGAGCTAGTGGAGTGGAGCCATTGGCTCGAGACTTTCTAGATAGTGATTAGAGATAGGGGCAGGTGGTGCCCCCCATTTTTATTTTTGTAACATGTTGTAGGCATGCCGAATGTATGTAGAGTAGTCGACTTCAAACATTTATGATTTTGTTAACACATAATATGGATATGCATATTTTTATATATCACAACTATATGGTTCACCATTTTGTTTATTATTATCATGTGTTAAATGCATTTGATAAGTGCCAATATAGTATATTGTTTGAAATGATATCTATAGAGTGATTATCAGCTCTAGGTAAATGACTAAATGTAATGGATTCAAATTCATGCTCTAAGAGCCTCACTAGTAAATATTTTCTAAAAAGGGCATGGTTATTCACATGAGACATGCCATTAAATTGCATGAAAAGCAACAAGGAAGCTAAATGAACATGAAGATGAAGGATGCGATGATCGAGGGAATCAACTAAAAAACCTATCACTGCATCATATTCGGCCTGGTTATTGGTGGAAGATCCAATGCATCCACCGTTAGAGAGGAATAATGAATGTAAGGGGGTAAAAATGGCCCAAGTTGTCGAGGCTAGATTTCGGCAGAAGCGACTTGCACCATTGTTATGGTTGATATACAGTGTGGATGATGGATCCCTTTGAAAAGCACAACAAGATAACAAATGAGATGATGGTGGTCAATGCATGTTACCTAAATGCATGAAATAAATAAATACATGCATGTCAATGGGAGATACTATGGGTAAAATTTGTTGAGGTAATGTGCATTGCGAGGGTTAAGAAGGAGTTTTTCTTTCAATTCCTCTAGTAGGTATGCCCCCTTTCCCAAATCCTTAATAATTATGTGAGGTACTATCCATAATGAGTCAAAATTCCCATGACCAAGGACATCATAAGCCTGGTCATACACTAGAAGAAGATCACCTTTATGGAAGGTACGAGGGTGGACTTTTTGGTCATATTGGGCTTTAGTTCATTTCTTGGCTACTTCAATTTTTTGCAATGCAACATGACAATCTACAGAAGCACACTCAAAAATGATAAATATTTGTTCTAAAGGTTGGGTGTCATGGAGAATTCCAACGACTCAGTCCAGGGAGGGGATTTCACACTCGATCGATAAGACTACCTCCTCGTGAAAAACAAGGTGGAAATGAGTAAACTTAGTGGCAGTTTTAACATAATTTATATACGCCCAAAAATTACGGATGAGCATAAGGTGGTAGTTGGTTTTGTTCTTGTTAAATATCCATTCAAGCATATTTTTAAGGATTTTACCAACCCCTTCAAATTTTCCATTATCTTGTGGATAATAAGACGATGAATATTGGTTCTCAAAGACCAGCAGAGATGATATCTCATGCCATATATCATCTTCAAAATGTCATCCATGGTCAGAGAAAAATTGTGTCAGAACCTCCAATCAAGCTATAACATGGTTAAAGAAAAAGAGAGTTGCGGTAGCCTCCTTTTCATTGAATGTTGGCATGGCCTCAGCCCATTTGGTGAAATATTTGACTACCATGATAATGTACTTGTGGTTACTAGAATATGGAGGTCGACACTCCATAAATTCAATGGCCCACTTATAGAAGGGACAGTATAATATGACATGATGCAAGGGAGTAGGTGGAGCTCAGGCCTTTGGGGAAAATAAGTGACAATTGGAATAGTGTTTGACTGCTTCAATACAATCGCCAAAGGGAGAAGGCCAAAAATACCTAGCACATGATTTTTTGGGCAGTGGCCAAACCAAAGAGGAGGCCACTACAAGCGTCGATATGGTAGGTATTGGAACAGGGTCCCCTAGCTACATTTTTTATATATATTTTGTAGTAATTAGTCTAGCGCAGGGGTTTTTGGGCGGGTCAAAGCCCCAATGTATTGTAACAGGTCAAAGGGTAGAACTAGAGTCCACAAACGACAGTTTGCAGACCACAGGATAGCGTAGGATATGATGATATAAATATATGAATAGTTTGAGTGTAAGAAAAAGAAATATTGATGCTATGTATGAACTATTAAGATATGTTTTTGGTGGTATTAGGTAACGACTCCTGCTGGCTCTACACACAGAGATCCTCAGTCCTGCCGTGTGTAGACCCTGTTGGCTGTGTGCGTCTTTTGTGACGTGGGTTTGTAACTCAGTTTTGGACGATTAATGAATGAAAAATCTATTGAATTATCTCTGTATTACGTGTATTAGCTACATTTACTATTGAATTATCTTTGTGATAATTGAATTAGCTGCGATTGTGTTATTTTGTGATGATAATTACTGATGCACACATGGATGCGAAGGTGTTTTTAAGATATGATTAATAATAGTAGCTTTGTTTATGTTTACATGTTGTCTATGAGGTTATTAGCTTCACTTTCTATGCTATTAAGGGCTCGGTAATAATATTTATTGTGTGTGAACTTCATAGATCTCAACAAGACTACCTTAATTAACTGCTTTCTCCCAATGTGTGGAAACCTGGTTCGAACAACCACCCATACTACTTTGGGTGAGCCTTGGCTTGCAAAAGTTGGTGGAAATTTCTCAAAACGCTGCCACGCAAAGGGAAGGTGTGTTGCCCCCTCTGGTTGATGCAATCAAGTAGATCCAAGCGAAGATGCAAACCCCACAGCCGTTGTGACTCGGGACGAGTCACAAGATTATGTTGGGGGCCTATTGGAATGGGGTCCCTTAGCTACATTTTTCATATATATTTTGCAGTAATTAGTCTAGCACAGGGACTTTGGGGTGGGTCAAAGCCCCAATGTATTGTAACGGGTCAAAGGGTAGACCTAGAGTCTGCAAACCATGGTTTATGGATCATAGGATAGCGCAGGCTATGATGATATAAATAGATGAATATTTTGAGTCTAAGAAAAATTAATATTGATTCTAAATATGAACTATTAAGATATATTTAGGTTGGTATTATGTAAGGACTCCTGCTAGCTGTGTGCATGGATATCCTCAATCGTGCTATGTGCAGACACCGCTGGCTGTGTGCGCAGGTTGTGACTTGGGTTTGTAACTCGATTTTGGATGATTAATGAATGCAGAATATATTGAAGTATCTCTATGTTACCTGTACTAGATGAATTTACTATTGAAGTATATTTTTGATAACTAAATTAGCTGTGATTGTGTTATTATGTGATGATAATGAGTAATGCGCACGTGGATGTGAAGGTGTTGTTAAGATATCCTTAATAATAATAGCTTTGTTTATGTTTACATGTTGTCTATGAGGTTATTAGCTTCACTTTATATGCTGTTAAGGGCTTGGTAATAAGATTTCTTATGTCAAAACCTGATTTATCTCAATAGGACTCCCTTAATTACCCGCTTTCTCCCAGGGTGTGAAAACCTGATTCTAGCACCCAACCATACTACTTCCAGTGAGACCTTGGCCCATGAAATTAGGTCATTTCCGAAAGGGATAGTAGTATAGGTGTTTTTTGGAAAATCTTAAATCTGAACGTGGGTCAGAACCCCTTAAACCAACAGGAGGCATTAATGACTTTCTCAACTTCAACGTGCATTAGACAACGACGAAGGATAGAATCAACACTGTGATGATAAAGATCATCACTAATGAGAAGGTTACGGGGGGGTTGGTTTCATATACATTGTCGAGCATCACGATCAAGATGGGAAGCTAATTTCTGGGTTCGAAAATAGGTAAGTATGTCACAATACCAAGGATCGTCTGAAGTAATGGAAAATAAGTGTTAATCAGGTAAATCATCATTAACAGACAGATCATGCGTACCAATAGGAAATTCATAAATGAGTTCAGTAAGGGATAAGAATTTATCACTCTTGGGTGTGAAAAATTCAAGATCAAAATCCTGGAGGATAAGAATTGAATGAGCATATTTCCCATTAATGATTTGTCGAATTAACAGGAAATCCATGGGTTTCAAATTCGTCATGGTCTTGGTGGAACACGTAAGGATATAATGACGAATTTTTTGGACAGAGAACGAAACGGCTAGTGCCAAATTATCTTCATGTGAGGATGACACAGGGTGTCCCAAAAGGGTCTTACTGACATAAAATATAACATGTTTGTTTCCAGTATCATCTTCCTAAATGAGGATCCCAGTGACCGAGTGGGTTGAAGTTGAGATATACAGGATGAAGTCCCTCTCAAATTTAGGTGGACTAATCAAAGGAATACAAGTGAGAGCATGTTCAGGGAATCAAAATATTGTTGAGAATAGTCATCCCAAAAATATGGAATGTTATATCGAAGGAGTCTTAGAAACCCTTGCGCAGTGGTGGCATATTCAGGGATGAACCGATGAAGGAATTTGGCTTTGCCTTGGAGGCTTTGTAACTAGTGCAAGGTATGAGGAATGGGAAGCTCAAGAATGGCTTGAAATTTGAGGGGATCAAGCTTTATGCCATATTTGGACACAATGAAGCCCAAGAGATGGCCGCTAGGAATGCAAAAGACACACTTCAATGAGTTGAGGCGTATATTATAATTGCAACATCGAATAAAAATAGTATGCAAATCATGAATGTGTTACGCCCGAATCCTAGAACGATCATTGAGGTTTTCAAGGTAAGAAAGGATAATATTAGCCAAGTCATGGAAGTAGTAATACATGGCCCACTAGAAGGTGGCTTCGATATTCTTTTAACCGAAATGCATGACCCTATAAGAAAAATTTCCCCACATACTAATGAATGCAAATTTTAACTAATCATCACAATTCATAGTAATCTCTATACCTGGAGAGACCATCCATAAAGTATAGAACCTCATTCCTCACACACACATCAATGATTTGGTCAACAGATGGTGTGGGGAAGTTGTCTTTTGGACAAGCGTTGTTCAGGTTGCCAAAGTTAGTGCAGACATGAATGGTGCCTTATTTCTTGAGAACGGGAACTTAGTTGGAAATACATTGTTGGCATGTGTTGTCCTTGATGGCAACCTACTTGATGGAAACTGATTTGATGTGTTGTCCTTGATGGAAATCTACTTGATGAAGCAAGATTGTTGGCAATATGATGCAATGTGTTGTCCTCGATATGGAAACCTACTAGATGAAGTTGTTCTTGATGGAAACTGACTTGATGAGTTGTCTTTGGATGGAAACCTAATTGATGAATGATGGAAACCTACTTGATGAAGTTGTTCTTGATAGAAACCTGCTTGATGAGTTTCCTATGATAAGCAACCTATGTGTTAAATAAGGAAGGATGATGTATCTACAGATCAGCTCAGAGGTAACAGAAGAAAGGAATTCCAGTAAGTACCAGAGAAATGATAAATATGACATGTCACAAAGCATACGCGGGTTTGTTAAGGAGAAGTAGCGTATGCATGCGGAAAAGTAGGTGCCAAGTCGCGTATGCCCTTTTGCGCTCCAAATTTAGAATACCAAGGGGTGTTACCATGATATTGACCCATTGTATTGAGCGCTGGAATATCTATTTGATCCCGTCTAGGAATACCATTAGTAGTTGAGTGGTCTTGACTCATGGTATTAAAAAGGCTAAATCTATTTAAGGAGAAGAAAATCATGGTGCAAGGGTGTGCAAGTCTGGGTATTGAATGAATACTTCACGCTGAAGTATATCTGCATGGAATGAATTTATTGATCTGAATTACTAATGCACCTATGAAGAAAATGATGAAGAGGGATCTCTAGATCTGAAATGTATATGTACTTTCTAGATCTGTTTATGGAATGTTTATATCTGAGATGAGGCGAAATACTTTCTGAAGTAAAGGATGAAATCTGAGTTGTTTATCCATCCGTAGCACTGCACAACTTAAAATTTACGATATATATTACGGTGTCTGCCTCATTAAAAGCGTGTGTATACGTGGTCTCCTTAAGGAAAAGCGCAGAGGCGTTTAAGGTTGTCCGAGTATGTGCAAAAGTATATGCGGGTTGGTGTATAGGAGCGTTGCATACGTAGGTTCAAAGAAGCAAAGCGTTGTATGGAATCTAGGGTTTGTCAAGTAAGTGGAATGAACTATCCGATTTGTTTTGTTGAATTACCGTTTATCTCGTCAATGTGATGGTAGTCATACGTAACTCGGGGTTGTTTGAATGTTGATTATGCTGCTGATTATGTTGATTAAATATCAAGTTGTTGGTTGATGACTCAATGAATTAATTGATGGGGTTATAAGTTTTAGTTTTATAGATTATGAGCTTAAATGTGTGGAGTGGGTCCAGTTTGAAAATCTGATGAAAAGTGGCCTACAAGGTATCTTATGTGGAAGCTGGTGGATCCAGTATGAAAATTGATGAAACGTGGTCCATGGTGGTGCCGAGGGTCGAAGCCTTCAAAGGAGGGGTTGTAGCTCCTTCCGAAGGAGAACAACAAGAGCAGGGGTAGTGGCTCCCTTGTAGGAGAGGCCGGTAAATTGAGAGCAGGGGTGTGCCCTTCCGTGAGAGGCCGGTAAACGAGAGCAAGGGGGTTGTAGCCCTTCCAAGAGAGGCCGGTAAACGAGAGCAGTGGGGTTGTAGCTCCCCTTCTAGGGAGAGGTCAACAACAGAAGGCTGTAGCCTTCTCTAGGTTGGTGCCTACGTGCTAGTATGAGTCTCTGAGTCTGCGCTCGTACATGGTTGTAAGATGTTTTATTTATAATAAATATTGAAGACTGAGACGACGACAGCGGTGGTTTTCTCCCGAATTGGTTTTCCACCTTAAATCCTGGTGTTCATGTGTGTTGCTTATGTGTGATGATTTATTCTGTTCTTACTGCACATATTTACAGTTTACTAAACATCTAATGAATGAATGATGCAATGATCTAAGCAAATAATTATCAGCATAATGAGATCTCTGTTAATACGCCAGTTTTATTAAGGATATCCGCGTATATACATGAGTTGGCTTCAGTAAAGTTGCGTATGGGTTTTAGAGAAAGAAAAAGTAAAAAGTTTTGAGTATGCTCTAAATACTGATTCACCGCCCCCCCTCTCAGTATTTTTCCCAAAAATTGGTATCAGAGCAAGTCCTTTTGCAGAAGCTTGATTGCTTGAAGGAGATCCTCACAATGGTAATTTAGGAAGGAGTACTTTCTCTAAGGCCACCTTTATTCAATGGAAGTAATCTGTTATTCTGGAAGATACGAACACAAGCATATTTGCAAAGTCTTGGTGCAGAAGTATGGGCAATCGTGGAAGAAGGTTATCGGTATCCGGAAACTATTCCTATTGATGCAGCAGAAAGGAAGAAATATGAAATCAATGCCAAAGCAGTCAATGTTTTATTAGGAAGCCTGTCTGAATCAGAATTTGTTAAAGTGATGCAGCGAAATTCAGCAAAATAAATATGGTACAAAATCATTCTAAGCTATGAAGGAGATACAAAGGTAAAAAGTGCCAAAATCCAAACTCTCAGAATTGAATATGAAAATTTAAGGATGCATAGTGATGAGAGTATTGCCAGTTTCTTTTTGCGTCTAGATGATATTGTAAATTGTATGAGAAGCTTGGGTGAAACCATAACCGATACTACTCTGGTTGAAAAAGTCTTCAGATCTTTGACTTCAAAGTTTGAGTCAAAAGTATCTGCTATTGAAGAAGGGAAAGATCTGCAAACTCTTACTATTGTTCAACTACATGGTATTCTAACTGCTTTTGAAATGAGAAAAGAAGGTCCCTCTGAAATCAAAGAAGTTGCCTTTAAGGCATGTGCAAAAGGAAAAGAAAAGGAAGTTGTCAAGGAATCAAGTTACATATCAGAAAAAGAAGAAGCAAATTTTGTGAGAAGACTCCAACCAGGTACTGGAAGATTCAGAGGTAAGCTTCCCTTCAAGTGTTTTAATTGTGGAAGAGTTGGTCATTATGCTGCTAAATGTCCTTATGAAGAAAATCATGATAAAGGGAAAAAAATTGAAAAGGGAAAGAGCTATTATACAAATGAAGATAGTGATGAAATGTCAAATGAGGATGAAGAAGATTCTGACCAAGATCTGCTAGTGCTCATGGCAAGGAAGCAAAAGAAGAAGGCTAATCAAAGAAAGGAGATATCTTAGAAAACATGTGAAGCAGAAAATGAAGAAGATGAAAAAGGTACTAATCTTTGTGATTCACTTCCTTATGGAAGCAATGGTGAAGATAGTGAAAATGATAGTAAAAGTAATGTTATGGATCTAGAAGAAGCTCTCAAGATTAAAGTTGAAGATCAACAAAGATCATCTAATAAAAGAGAATCTATCTACAAAGAAATGATCTCTGGAATGAAAGGACAGATAGAAACAATGAAGGAACAAATAGAAATACACCAAAGACTGCAGGTTAAAGCAACCTATCAAAATAGAAGACTTGAAGCAGAAATTCTCTTTCTCAAAACAAATCTGGAAAAATCAAATAAGAAGAATGAAGAACTTGAAGCAGAAATAATCTCTATCAAAGAAGATCCGGAAAAATCAAATAAGAAGAATGAAGATCTTTTACAAACTTTTGAAGAACAAGAAAATGGGTTGAAGGAAGATATTTTAAAATTAAATGATCAAGTAGAAGAAGGAAGAAGGATTGAAGAAAGTATGAAGAAGCAATGCCAAAGATTGGAGGTTGAGGTAAACATTTTAAAAGGTAAATTAGAAGAAAAAGATAAACTCTTGAGGTTTCAAGATAGCACTAAGATTCTGGACAGTATTCTTAGTAGTCAAAGGTCTCCTTCTATTAAATTTGGTCTTGGTTTTCATGAAAATGTTAAAGGAGAATCTAGTTCACAAGGAAGTGCTAAAGATTCAAAGGATATCAATGCAAAATCTGAAGTGTTGAAAGAAACAGAAGATCAACCGAAAATCATGAACTCTCAAAAGAAATCATTCCCTCCTATGATCAATAATGTTGAATGCTTTAAATGTCATAATTATGGGCATATTGCAGCTAATTGCAGAATCAGAATGTTTCAGTCACATACAAACAGATTCTACACAGCTGGTTTCTTCAAGGGATATTGTTTTTCATGTAGCAAGTATGGTCATAAAGCCGCTGATTGCAATAGAAGAAAGAATAGAAAAACACATTATGATCCTTATGCTTACTTTTCTGGTCATGCAAGATGTTATGCCTGTAATAAGTATGGACATGTAGAAAAATAATGCAGGATGAATGGATCTGAGAAATTGGATAATTTCTAGCACACAATAAGAAATTTCAAGCAAAGCTGGAAAAGGAAGGAGGACCGGTCAAAAACATAGGGGATAATAATCCTACTGCAGTCATACGCTTCTAAAGCCTACTTCTCATAATGGCTGCAGAGTGATGTGAGATACATTATAGAATGTATCATCATAGGGGGAGTAATGTATGATGATTCCCATGGTTGGTTTGGTAATTCTGGTTATGTTTATTGCTGACAGTGCATCTGATGTGAAGAAGACAGGTACATGTGATACAAATTCAGGGGGAGAAGAAGCTGTGGAAATTTTCAGTGTTTCACTTTCCATACGCGTGTTTAGTGAACTAAAGCCGCGTATACACACGAGTTCTGCTGGAGACAGTCGTGTATGCTTTTCTGATAAGAAAAACAGTAAGATAGGTAAAGATCAGGAACATAGGTTCAGGAGGAGCATCAGTCTAACAACTCATGATTGCATTTTTGGCATTGTATCTGATTATTCCTTAGTTCTTGCTCAAATGATGATGACATGATACATGGTTTCTTATGATGAGATTATGGATGAGCCCTGTTTTCTTTTTACTGAAGAATATCTTTTGTTTTCACACATGGATGAGTTGGAAGTCTTATGATTCAGAGATAAGAATAGATCATGTAGAATTTGTTGCTATAGTTGAGACCTTTTTCCTATGCATATTACATCATGATGAATCTTGAAGATCTTGGTGATTCTAGATCACATGGATGATTTCTTGACACATATTGTCTATTGAAGAAGTTGTTCTGGTGTGATAATTCCTATTGGGAAGAATTTGTTGATGCTGCAAAAAGTCTGAAGTCCTCGTTACTGATGCACTTATGGTACAAATGTTGGATGACACTTGAAAACATAACTACATTGTCCTATCTTTCTTCTCTCATATATCCCAGGGAAGCATTCGAATATCTCAGACGGAAGCTGGGAGTTGTCTCTTCCATGTACAAGATCAAATCTGCTTAAATGCAGAAGATTAAATTGGATACGCGGGTTTCCTGAAAGACAGTCGCGTATATATGCGAGTTTATACACCGAAAACTACGTATGGGTGGTTGCTGACAAATTTTTCTGGGTCAGCATTTTTCAACACAACTACAGTGTTGTTTGGTATCTCTAGTGATGTTTCAACTCTCATATTTCAATATTTGATGAAGATTCCTTGATGATTTTCTATTGAAAGTGTTCAGGATGCACAGGCTAAGGGGGAGTTTTGGTCATATGAAAAGGATGCATTGTTGGCATTCTAAGTATTTTCTGTGGTTTGATCTCATGCTTGAGATTCTTTGATCTTGATTGTATAAGTCATTTCTGCAATGTGATAAAAAGGTCATGCTGAGACCTATGATGTAAAATTGTAATTTTCAGTCATGTAAGGACTTGTTCAAATTTGTAAACCCACTTGGTTGGGTAGTTGAGTCAAAATGTGTAAACCCACATGGTTGGGTACTTGAGTCAAATATGTAAATCCACTTGGTTGGATCCTTGATGTAAGTATGGGTCCTTGGTGATAGGAAAGGTCATAGAGTCATGCACTTCATTGAAAAATATGTTTTGAAGATTCAGCATGAACTCAGGGGGAGCATGGTAACTTCAGTGAACAACAGATCTACAGAGCTCTTCTTTCTACATGTGGAGAAAAACATTGTCTTGGCTTTGATCCGCCCTTTGCCCTTGATGTCAAAGGGGGAGAGTAACATGGTGTTTGAATAGGGGGAGAGTATCATGGTGTTTTCATAATGGTTATAATCAATGTATCTATCTTTTGTGGTGATCAAACACCATCATGGTTGCCATCAAGTCCAAAGGGGGAGATTGTTGGCATGTGTTGTCCTTGATGGAAACCTACTTGATGGAAACTGATTTGATGTGTTGTCCTTGATGGAAATCTACTTGATGAAGCAATATTGTTGGCAATATGATGCAATGTGTTGTCCTCGATATGGAAACCTACTAGATGAAGTTGTTCTTGATGGAAAATGACTTGATGAGTTGTCTTTGGATGGCAACCTACTTGATGAATGATGGAAACCTACTTGATGAAGTTGTTCTTGATAGAAACCTGCTTGATGAGTTGCCTATGATAAGCAACCTATGTGTTAAATATGTAAGGAAGATGTATCTTGTGTTAAATAAGGAAGGATGATGTATCTACAGATTAGCTAAGAAGTAACAGAAGAAAGGAATTCCAGTAAGTACCAGAGAAATGATAAATATGACATGTCACAAAGCATACGCGGGTTTGTTAAGGAGAAGTATCATATGCACGCGGAAAAGTACGTGCCAAGTCGCGTATGCCCATTTGTGCTCTAAATTTAGGAAACCAGGGGACATTACCATGGTATCGACCCATTGTATTGAGTGCTGGATTATCTATTTGATCCCATCCAGGAATACCATCGGAAGTGGTGTGGTTTTGACTCATGGTATTGACAAAGACTAAATCTATTTAAGGAGAAGAAAATCATGGTGCAAGGTGGTGCAAGTCTGGGTATTGAATGAATACTTCACTCTGAAGTATATCTGCATGGAATGAATTGATTGATCTGAATTACTAATGCACCTATGAAGAAAATGATGAAGAGGGATCTCTAGATCTGAAATGTATATGTATTTTCTAGATATGTTTATGGAATTTTTAGATCTGAGATGAGGCGAAATACTTTCTGAAGTAAAGGATGAAATCTGAGTTGTTTATCTGATCTGAAGAGCTGTACAATCCTGAAAATTTACAGATCTATATGCAGGTTCGCTTCATTAAAAGTTCATGTATACACGAGTCTGCTTAAGGAAAAGCCCGTATGGGCAATTAGGGTTTTCTGAAGATTGCACAGAAGTATACGCGGGTTGGTGTGCATAAACTTACGTTCATACGCAGGTTCAGTGAAGTAAAAGCACGTATGGAATCTAGGGTTTACTGAAGTAAGTGGAATGAACTATCTAATCTGTTTTGTTGTTTTACTGCTATCTGTCAATGATGTAGTCATACAGAACTGGGTTTTTTGAATAATGAATATGCTGCTGATTATGTTAATTAAAGATCAAATTGTTGGTTGATTGGTTGATGATTCAATGAATGAATTGATGGGGTTATAAGTTTTAGTTTGATATATGATGAGCTTAAATGTGTGGAGTGGGTCTAGTCTGAAAATATGATGAAAAGAGGCCTACAAGTTGTGTTGTATGGAATTTGTTGGATCCAGTATGAAAATTGATGAAACGTGGTGCATGGTGGTGCTGAGGGTCGAAGCCTTCACTGAGGGGGTTGTAGCTCCCTTCCAGTGGTAGCTGGTAAATGAGAGCAGGGGGTAGTGGCTCCCTTCCAGGAGAGGCTGGGAAACGAGAGCAGGGGGTAGTGGCTCCCTTCCAGGAGAGGTTGGTAAACGAGAGAAGGGGGTTGTAGCCCCCTTCCAGGAGAGGCTGGTAAATGGGAGCAGGGGTTTGTAACTCCCTTCCAAGAGAGGCTGGTAAATGAGAGAAGGTTGTAGCCTTCTGTAGGTGGGTGCCTGCGTGCTGGTATGAGTTTGCGCCAGTACATGGTTGTAAGATGTTTTCTTTATAATAAATATTGAAGACAGATACGACGACAGTGGTGGTTTTCTCCCGAATTGGGTTTCCACCTTAAATCCTGGTGTTCATGTGTGTTGTTTATGTGTGATGATTTATTCTGTTCTTACTGCACATGTTTACTACTTACTAAACATCTAATGAATGAATGATGCAATGATCTAAGTAAAGTATTATCTGCATAACGAGATCTGTGGTAATACGCATGTTTCATTAAGGATATCCGCGTGTATACGCAACTTGGGTTCAGTAAAGTAGCATATGGGTTTGAGAGAAAGAAAAAGTAAAAAAATTTCAGTCTGCACTAAATACTGATTCACCCCCCCCCCCCCCCTCTCAGCATTTTTCCCAAATACATGTGGTGTATTCAATGGGATAGATATTAGTATCCTGCTTGAGCTTATCGATTTCGACTTTGATAGCCTGCAGTATAGAAGGATTGATGGGTTTCAACTTTTGATGGAAAGGGTTGGGTTTGGGCCATGTATCGATATGGAGTTAAAAAATAGAGGGATGAAGTCTGGGCATCTCTAAATAAGACTAGGCAAAAACATCATGGAATTCAATGAATAGCTTGGTGTAAGCCTCAATTTCTTCCAGGGTGCAATGTACCTGAAAAGTAATGTTTTCTTCAACCCATGTTTTATCAAAGATGTTTATTTTAATGGTAGGAGAGCTATTTGCTATTTTTCCTTCTTCGAAAGCATTTGGGTCTGGAATGGGATTTCTAAACCAATCGACCTCATCATGAATGAAGTATTTAGACTCCACAACGTACTAGTCATGGTACTATTGCTGAAGAAAGTACGCACGATGGTGCATATCCTCCTAGGAAAAATCAGGGGTGGTCATGCCTTCCATAATTTATTCACCATAATGGAAGATGGGAGGACTGGAAGAAGAGAGACCACTTGATACGGTGTGGCTACTTGGATAATCTTCATGACATATATGGTTCACATGCGCATCATTACCGAGGGTAGAAGAAAAAATAGTATATGAAACATCTACTGATGTTGAAACCAAGGTGTTCGATGAGGTAGGTTTGACTGGAACAGAATGGTAAGCCCCGGAGAGGTAATCCCCCATGGATCTCATGGATGATGATAGATAGAGTATAGTGACCAAAGAATCCATCATCTCGACATTGTGGGGAGGTATCACAATGGGTAAAGAAATTTCCTATGGCTTTGCTGAAGCAAAACTCACAAGTAGACAAGTACAAGATCTAGTACGATTGACCTCTATTTCGCAAATTTCCTCAAGGGTAACGCGAAATTTTTCAAGACAGGGACAATGATGATAATAGTTTCCATAATTGTTGCACAAATCATAAGTATATTTTTTACACAACTATTTGATTTCATTATCTGAATATGGTAAGGTATCATGGACCTCCATGATGTCAGATTTAGGAAACCTTTCACTGACCACATATTTGAGATGAGGATGTTTAGGATAGTTATGGGTGGCATGCCCAATAACATCACACAATGTGTAGGGAGGTGTCGACTTCGGAGGCTTACATGGAGATGGAGTTGTTTGGGCAACCTTGTCCTTAGGTTCCTTCTTGTTGGCTTTTCCCGCCTCACTTGAGGCTTTCGCAACATGACCAAGTTCATGTTGAGGTAGTTGTGGCACTAAAGCAAAGGGAGGGGTCATGGAGATTGGTTGAACTGGGGTCAAAGTGGTATATGGTTTAAATTGACCAGGTGGAGTGTTTTCTGGGCGATCAATGTACCAAAATATGTTCTCTAGGGTCAAATTAGGTAGGCTCAACATAGCCATAACAAGATCCAAAAATAATCCATAGGGGAGAGCTAAAAGAAATATCTGACTAGAAGGGTAATAGCCTGGCGGAATGGCCCCCAAATGGTTAATTCTTGGGGATACTATTCCAGGTTGAAAAATATTGGGAGAGACACTAGCAGAAGGATATGGTCCTTGAGGAGATAGTCTTGATGGCTGTGTCGAGCTAACAGCAACAAGTTGTGAAGGCATTGGATTTTGCCTATTTAAATTGAGCTTCTTTTGTCAAGCCCAGGACACGTGAAACATGCAAAAACTTGATGAGTTGGGCTTAGTAATAAGAGGAGGGGACCGAGGAATAAACCATGTAAGGTGGAATCTCTATACAATCCTAGTGAGACACTAGTGAGAGGTACGATTGATTGGTTATTAGCCACCAAAGATATGATGGACTCAGGGGAGGTCTAAGATTTCTTTTGGTTATATATCAACTAATCAATGGTGATGATATTTTCTTTATGGGGGAAGCACATCTTACAGTGAACCACAAATGTGACAACTAACATCGCATACATGTAGCTACGACCCAAGAGGATATTATAATTCAAAGTGGCATCAATGATTTCTATGTCAATACAAACAATCTTGCGTGCAAGTGTGATAGGAAAATTGTGGAACATGCCAAGGGGCAGAGAAGGCTAACCATCCAAATCACCTAAAGTGATGGAAAAGGGGGACATATTGGTAAATAAAATATTATTCGACGCAAAGGTGGACATCATGTAGGTGGATGCACCTTCGTCAATGATACATCTCTGAACATGGGAATTACAGATCTTAACTGGTATTTGGAAGGCAACATATGAAGGTAGATGGATATGTTTTGACTTGTCAACATCAAATATGATCAAATGATCATCTAAGGGATCCACAACACCCAAATCAGATAGTATGTATTTTCATTGAGATGGAATGTATGAAGGACATCCAGCATTGGCATGGCCGTAGGATACTATGCCAATTCATCTACTATTTTGTAGGAGTGGTTGGCTTTGGTAAAAGTAGTATTTCGGCATAATGGCCCTTTGGGGATCTCACTGATATGCTCTTCCTTAGGCTGAGGGATTTGTAACAGAATAGTTGGTGTTGAAATGGATTCTATGGATACTTTGGTTTGAGACTTAGTTGTAGACATAGAGGGTTACTTGTTATATTGGCATGGCCAGGTCTAAAGGTTGACATCAGCGGTATTGACCTCTTTACAATTCATCATGAGAATCTGGTAATCAGGGGTGGAATACCACGAAGGTTGAGGAGCAGCTTCACCTTGAGATGGTTAGGCAGAAACATATCCTTGCTGAGGGAAATAATTAGTAAACATAGCCGGTTGAGGTGGCGCAGTGTTTGGAGGAAGCAATGTGGTGGCTTTTTGTCCTCTAGACGTTGCTTTGGCTTCCCACAACTGGTGCATCTATGGTAAAAGGGGACAATCATAACTATAATGGCCATGGACACCACAACATGAACAAGATTGATTCGTAAGAAGGGTCTTGTTATTCTTGGGCTTATGGTTGTATTGTTGGTTTGTGGTGTTAGGTTGGTTCCCTTAGGGTGCGTTCAGTTAATTACCTTGGCGACTCTGGTTACCTTTAGTTGGTTGGTTTTGGTTGCCTTTCCCCTTATTATTTTTCTTTAAATTAGGAGGATTAGTCATGTTTTGTTGTGCATAGACCTAACCTTGAGGAGACGGTGGCTGATATGTCATAAGTTGATAAGGCACGAGAGGCTAAGGCACTAATTTCATAGGGACTAGAGCATCGGGCTATACATAAGGATAAAAAAGTGGTGGGAAACATTAGGATAAATAGGTTGAATGAAAACTATCCCTGGCATCAGTTGATGTTGTTGGGAAAATGCATAACACATTCTTTGACCAATATTCAATTTTTCGAGAAGGGGACAGGGGTTGGAGGAATTGATCCCCCCGTAGGGTTACCCATAAATCATGTAAGGAGGAGCATATGGATGTGAGAGAGATCCAACGATACCATCAGTGACATGATATTCCATTGGTGCATTGGCATCACTAGGTCTAGGAAGATCTGGTAAAACGGTATAAACATAACCACACTAGGCATAGATCAAGTCATATTTTAATGCGAACTGGAGAGCTTATTTCTATGATTGAGGAAAATAGGATGTGACATATTTAATGATGGGGGCTATGAGTGTTCTATGAAACCAATCCATATAGACACGGTCATCCAATGTAGGAGCTTGACACAAGCTCCTTCTTCTATTCCATTCTTGGACATTGTAAGAAAGGTAGGTGGCATAAGATTGACAGAATGTGGTCAGAAACTTGGTACTGGTATCATATCGAAGCAGTAACCTGAAATATCATAGAAATTCTTTAGCAAGAGTAAAAAAAGTGGTATGAGATGAACCATGCTAATAAACATACCACTTCATAGCTTCTGTAGTGAGCGTACTTTGGAACAATCGAAGGCGAATGGAGTCATTGGTTATGGAATTATATGAACACCAAATACGAATGAAACATATATGATTAGTGGGATCCTCTCTTAAAACTTATGAATTTAGGAAGGAAGCTTAGTTGGCATAGCTGGCCAACCTGCATTGTGGAGTATGGGGCCATTGAATAACTTTCTAAAATCAGGAATGCTAAAACTTACCATAAAAGGTAGGAAAGGAGTATCAGGAATGGTTCCAATAGTGGTTCCGCTATTATTAGCTCCAGAATTATGGCCAAGGCTACCACCAACTTGAGGACCTGCAACTGCATTGGCGCCTGACATGGTGACAGTATGAGGGTGAGGAGAACCAAGGTCTAAATTAGAGGAAGAACCCGATGAAACATAATCATAGTCGGTATGGGGACTAGCTAAAGGACTAATTTGGACCCTACGGGGTGGAGTAACAAGCCCTAATAGAAACTGAGGGTAAAGACCTTGGAGTCTCCGTGATGAAAACCTTGGGGGCGCAATGATGGAAATTCACAAATAACACAAAAAGGTTGAAGAGTGATAAGCAAAGGATCTGTGAGGAAAATTGATTAGTTATGATCTTTATGTCTCGACTTGGCGGTGTAAACCAAGTGCTCTTCACTTTAGTTGTGAGTGTGTGCAAGTCATGTGTAAGTTTTAGTTAAGCCCAAAATGTTGTGTAAAGAAAAAGAAAAATGTTTAATTATTGTAAATAAAACTAAAATGACAGTGAAATAAACAACTAATCACACATAAATCCCAACCCAAAGAAGGCTCTAAAACAACCAGATGAAAAGGGGGTGAAATTGACTCAAAACACATAAGAATGGTCAATATATCTAATGCCAAAGGGACAAGAATCTAATGACTCTATACTGTTAAAAATGACACAGAAAAACTGCAATAAACCAGAGGGAAAAGTTGCTACAATACATAAGGTTAAAGGTGAAAAACCTAGGGAAAACAAAGAGACCCTAAGGAAAAAACTCAAGAGATAGTTTTTGATGTAACAGTAACCTATAAAAAAATATCTGTAAAAATAATGGATCAAACCCTGAAAAGGGGTTGAAAGCACTACAAATATTAAAATACCTACTCACCTTAACTCCTCCTAAAAGGTGGAAGTGTACTGAAATCCTAGGCGGATTGGTTCTACTTCAAGGAGACAAACTAAGAATATCCAGGCCTAATATGGGCTGAAACAAACATTAGACAACCCAAAATAGTGCTATCGGCAAACCCTGATAATCGCAAAAAAAATGAGAAAAAAAAATCCAGATCACAGTTTCTAACCTAAATACAGGTGAGCTCACTGTTTTTGGGCAGTAAAGTGTGGTTTCAGGAGTAAATCACACTAATTGATTTGAAAAGGGCGAGTTTTTGTTCCTAAGTTCTCATATGGCAGGTTGTGGGAAAGTTGTCATCTCTAACGCAACTGATACCTGTTACCCTACAGAAAACAAAAGAAGACATCCAAAAGTTAGAGTTTTGATTGAATTAGGGCATAAAATTTAAAATAAAACATCAAGAGACTGAAAATAGCTGAATAAAACCCTTGTTTCTAAAGCTGATGGTCACACAGGAATCTGAATTACAACGGTGTAGTCACCATTTGTTTGCATAAATTCTTAATGCAAGTGTAAAAAAATATTCTAGTTTAGCTATGTGTGACAAAGAACCCTAACAACATAAATGGCTTCTTAACTTTTTATATCTGCAATTGATAGCTACAAAAATTGCTAAAAAAAACAAGATCTACGTAGTAAAAGCATTTAAATAGTAAAAACAAATAGTAATTCCTCCATGCATCGAACAAACAAGACAATATTTAAAGAATGTTTTCATATATTATTACACCTGGCGAAGGGAAAACATAATTTTTACCAATCCCCCTCAATTGGATTGGTTATTAGTTTCTCTCAACGCTTTAGTTCCAAAAGTTTCTCTCTCTCAATGGTGCAGAAAACCCAAAATGTATTGAACTCTACAGGAGCTCAAGAAGCAAAAGAAAATAGTAGTGACAACAAGAGTGATCAAAGCATGACAATGAAAGAGATCAAAGTAAATAATGAATGGAAGCCCCCTCCTATTTATAACAAAATGTTGAGTTATCCTTGATAATGGTGAATAATAAAATATTAGTAACCAAGATCTAGATCTAACTGCTCGGAATATTTCATTATATTTTATTGGAAGGAAAAGGTATTTAAATTGGTTAAATACATTATTTAGAAATAATGAGCAAATAAATTATTTATTTATGATTTCCAGAATGTGGTTAAAGAATAATAAATAAATTATGATTCTATTAATTATTCCTAGGTGATTTAGTCAAATTTAACAAGGAATAATAACTAAATAATGATTTAATTAATTATTCCTAGAGAGCAATAAAAAAAATAATGTTTTATCTAATTATTTAAAGGATTTCTTTATTCCTCATGGGGTTTCTTATTTAAACTAGAAATAACTTAATAAAATATGGTTTATTAAATTATTTCTTATAGTGAAAGGAATTTTACCATGGTAAAATTGGTCTTACATGGTGTAATTCAATCCATCTAAGTGTAAATGTTTAGATGACCAATTTTTGGTGATAACACTAATCCTCCAACAGATTATGAAGAAATCATCAACTACATCTAATGACACATAAAATTCATTTAAAGAAATTTCTTGCAAAATAAATTCTCAACATTATAGCGTCGTTATAAAACACCTTTGGAGTTACAGCCAACCTTGTCCTTATTCATTGTCTCCAATGACCAAAATACATATATCCCCACTTGTAACTATGATCGACTAAATAGCCAAAAACCTACCATACTATCTATTTGGCAGGCAAATGTTTATTTCCAACATATCCTCTCTCTCCATCTTATTCAAAAATGCATCACAAAGTATACATTCAAATTAGAAACGATGTATGAAAGCTTCCACCACATGCTACGTAGAATTGTGCTCGCTTAAATTTATGTCGACCATTCGACAACCATAGCTCCGAAGCTGTGAAAAAATCGACAAGAAATCTTCCATATGCTACGAAAACTGCCACTCCTATTTTCAAGCTGATATTTTTTTCCTTAAATGTTAGCCAAAAATTTTATATGTGCCTTCCACAAAGCTACACCAACCCCTCTCCATCACAACACTTCAAAGATGCATACGTGGCACACCCATGTCCCCTTGGATCTTTACTTACCTTATAGAGCTAGAAATGTCTCTATCATATGATTCTCATCAAAAAACAAACAAATCAAAATGTATACACAAAAATTCCTTTTTTTGTGACGTGTAAAAATACTCCACAATACCATCCATAGATTCACCCTCTTATGTTGACTTCTATAGAATTTAAATTATGACGTACAAACAATTTCATAATATTTCTTTGCATAGATGAAATTTAGTTGAATATTTCATTGCAAACTAGCAACAATATAACCCCTCATGCATACCTTAGCATATTCACTGCACAAAATTTGAGCTTCCTCCTATTGTAAATTCAAACTCACTTACTAATGAAATCCATACTCCAAAATCAATGGACCTTAATGAATGGGAATTATTCTCTTAGTTGCACCTTGCCAATGCCATGCACCTAATAACCTTGTGTAATGTTCCCAAAATTAGCATGAAGCTAATTGGAACATTGATTTTGTTTATATCATCTAGGAGGTGAATATAATGGGTGAGGAGACCCATAAGAAGGAATAAAATCCCTCATAGTGTGAAATGGATCATTAGAGTAGCTATATTTTTCACCTTCCAGTGTGAAAAGGGACAATTGCATGAGGACAAGGTCAAGTTGACCAAGTCAAACAATGCAATGATAGGAGGTGGAGATTGTTTTGTGGGACAACGCAGTGAAAGAGGAGGGAATTTTCCTTGATGGAGGAAACCCTAATGAGTGGGACCCATGGAGAGGGAGATTTCATTTATTTAAAAGGAGGGCAAGGCAGCCATGGTTACTTATGCTTATGATTATTGATTTCTTGGTCTGCTTAGACTATTTGCAGTCTCCTGCTGTTTAGCAGAGTTGCAGTGATGTTTAGCACAAGGAATTTTGTTTAGGATTCCTTCTCCTTCATGAGAGGCCTCTTGAGGGATTGCAGTTCATCTCTCCACATCTAGGCTCAAGGCCAAGCCACCTCCTTCAGCTACAGCGTTATTTCTGCTGAAGTATAATGTTGTGTTGCAGGGTGTTGTAGTGGAGGTTCCACAACACCATTCCTTGGCTTGTTTTTTAAAGGAGTGAGCCTTCTCTCCTTTGGGATATCGGTAAGGAAGGATTCAAAGAATATTTCAGATCTTGGCACTTGTCCAACACATTCTATTCCACCTACAGTGCAGTATCCCTCAGTGACTGCATTATTTTCAGAGTACAGTTGCAGTGAGGGTTTGTAGTGTTGATCTGAGGGTGAGATCTTCAGTGATAGGATCATAATTTCATTGGAAGATCCATTGTAGGAGCTCTACTCATATTGTGCATCATCTTCATCCATCTCCATCCAGTTCCAATTATTGAGTTGAAACTGCTACTGCAACTCCGACATTTCTACAGTTTTTCCATTTTGTGTATATTCAAGCCAATACTTCTAAGGATTGTTGTATTGTTGCTTCCAGGGGTTGAGATTTTTTCCCCCCATATATTTTGAGCTGTACATTTCTATATCCATGTATTGACATCATTTTTCAGCAGCTCTCCATAATAGATTGTGCAGTCATAGCTCGCGTTTATACATATATAGCAGTGTTCTTCATTTTATTGTACATGTGTTGTTAAGGCTTGCATTACCTTTCTTGAGTGATTGTTCCTCAATGATTTGTACTCTCTTTACTGCTATAAAATCACTTGTTGGCTATCTACATCTTCATGTATTCAGGATTACTAAAATAATGATGTTTCTCCATTTCTTGTTCCTACATTGTTGTAGTCCCTTCATTGGGCACTTGTTCAAGACAATTAGGTGTGGGATACCTGTTTAACCCACCTAGAGTGATTTATTTTGAGCCTCCTCTTGGATTCAGGTCTTGGATACATTGATATAAGGGATCCAGGTCTTGGTTTCAAATCCTGTAGTAGCCATTCCTAAAAAATGCATTTTTCAGACATGCCTTGCTAGTAGATCGCATTTTGGGATATTATAGTGGTATCAAAGCTGCCATCTTGGCTCAGCTTGTGGATTTCAGATCCAATCAAAAGATAATAAGGAGAGGAGAACAAAATGATGGAGAGGATGAGATTACTCTCATCAGTTTTCAGATTTGAGAAGAAAGAAGGAAGATACAATGGAACTCTAAGAGGGTTTCAAGAAGAAGAAAGTTGCAGTGAGACCTGCAGAAGGTTTCAAGAAGAAGAGGAAGGACCATGAACTTCCTATTCTCAGAAATATGAAGAAAAGAAGCATGAATTACACTTAAATCATCATATTCTAAGTGATTGCCTTGTTGAGTACAAATCTCAACCTAGAGCCTTCAAGGAGACTCTAGCTTTTCCACAATTCATCCAGTTGAAGGAAGAGAAGAGACCATGCAGCAAAAGAGAAATCAAAGACAATATACTTTTTTTGTCTACATTTTATGGGTCATCTACAGCAAGAGCTTTGGTGAGGAAGCTGGAAGCATTTTTTCTACTACATCCTTTAGTGGAGAAAGAGGTTGTTGAGATCTCACTGCTACACCTAGAAGGTGAAGCCCACATTTGGTGGTTCAACCATTTGAGCCATGCAAGAGTGTCTACTCTTGCTAATTTTTCTCAAAATATTATCAAGAAGTTTGATAATAGAAGAATAGAAAATGAGGATCCCTCACCACCACTTGCAGAGTCTTGTACTAATGTTGTCTCACTCATGGAGGAGTAGCCACCTACATCAGCAGTTGGGGAAGCCAACACATTGGAGGAAGGAACTCTTGCAACCCTAAAAGAGATTCCCAAATCTCCTCAAAGTATGAAAAAATTTCCACTGTCTATTATTGCAGCAAATCCTTTGGGAAGTTGTGGAAATTTTCTTTTACATGACCAAGGGTCAAATCACATTTCTAATCTAGAGCAGCAGGATTGCACTGTGCTGTGCAAACTTGAGTGGTTAAATAAAGAGGTGAACCATCATCCTCATGCACCTTTGTTGAGTTGCACACAACCCTTGAGGTTGGGGTGTAAACTTTTGGAGGATGAAATAAACCATGATCAAAACACTCCTACAAAAAAACATATGTTCATCTTTGAGTTGGAGCATGAAGCAACCACTACACCTCTACAAAAACTATCAACGTTTCCAAACAAAAATAGTAATGAGGCTTTTCCCTTCTTCACATTTGGATCTTCATAGATTTGAGATGGTCATGTGCATGAGGTTTTTCCTAAGGGATCTCCAAGGAGGTGCATTTCAACATCTCATGAAATGCAAATTGAAGAAAATGGTTTGGGAGGATGGTAGCTCTTATTGGAGGTGTATGAAGATGGAGAGTGATGGGAGACATCCACAAGGAGCTAAGTGGATGTGGATGGAGGGCAAGAATTTGGTGAGCCACTTGCAAATCTATGACACAGGGCAGCAAGAGGCAATGTTGCGTTGGCTCCTCTTGAGGGAATTTGGCCATCATGAGACATATCATTTTCTAAGGGGTATGTGGAGGGGAGAAACTTGGCAGGATAATTGCATCTTTGGGCAGCAAGGAGTGTGTATACATTGTGTTTATATGACATCCATATCAATCGTTATGTTTTCATCACATGATTTTTATGATGAGAGTATGGGGAGGCAGCAACATATTTTGTTGCTATGGTTTCACACGGGAGAGTATGGGAAGAAATTTTCCCATACTTATCATGGTATTTCTGGAGAAAGGGAAGGCACATCCGACGTGCAAAGAGGCTACCCTTCAGCATTGAAGGAAGAGGGGAAGGTCCTCTCACATAACAGCATGATGGTGGATTGATTTGGCATGTGGAATGTCAAAGGGAGAAGTCATAGAGTGACAAGAGCCTTGTTACTAAGGTCTACAAATTTTTCCCTTGAGAGCATGTTTCTATTGATGGATTGTTTAAAAGGGAGTAGGCACCCTCTATTCTTGTAGACTTTTATAAGAATATTCTCATGGGAGGACTCACTCATGAACCTCACCTTCAGCTCACACATGATGCATGGTAAGAAATACATTTATGTGCTTGTTGATTACTCTATTTAGTATTTGTATCTTCTCACCATATGTAAACAGTGCATTGCTCCACAAGAGAGCAAGGTTATTCATGGGTTCCATGGTCACTTTAGGGCCAAATTTTGTAATAATGATAACCCATATTTACATGAATTTGGGAAAGTGTTTTATTTTTTTGATTGGACACAACTTATATATATTTCTGCTTACTACTTCTTAGTAGATGAGATAACATGCATAGCTGAAAATTATCTGGAGGACAACTTGCCACTTGATGTTCTAAATCAATAGCTAAAAAGACTGCATTGTATCCACCATGGAGACCATATTTATGATCCAAAATGGCACATAAAATTTAGCAATTTTCTGATTTTGGTGCCATATGGCAATGATGTGCCATTCATTTTGAAATGAATGTTTTGGGCCAACATGATGCATGATTTTGGAGGGAGGGTCTTTGAGGATCCGACCTTTGTCTCGCCATTTGAGGGAAACATTATTGCAGCCCAAGATCAGCATTTCCTCTACACTTGTCATGGGTGGAGAGGAAGACAACGTGGGGTAGGCCACTTTGCCTATCATGTTCAGCCATTCAGCCCACCTTCCTTCCAGGAGCTTAAGGTGGAGGAGATCTTTCATGAGTTTCCATGTGAGAGGGTGACTCATTTTATATGGATGATAGCTTGGGGGTGGAGGTTTCATATGGGGATGAAATTTTCCCATACACTTCATACTTCATGCCTTCAAAGGACCTCTATACATCACTTTTATTTCCTCTTGAGTGTTTCACCTTTACATGATGATAGCCTAATAGCTAACTTGCATGCTGAGGAGGAGAAATGTGGAGATTTGATTGATGAGATAGAATATTTTTACTTTGAGGAGTTCATAATACATGGATTCTATAGGGAGAGGAGGAGGAATAACTCAGTTCTATCATTTCACATGCTTGAGGATAAGCAATCTTTGAGAGGGGAGCACTGTAATGTTTCCAAAATTTGCATGAAGCTAATTGGAACATTGATTTTGTTTATATCATCTAGGAGATGAATAAAATGGGTGAGGAGACCCATGAGAAGGAAAAAAATCACTCATAGTGTGAAATGGATCAATAGAGTAGCTATATTTTTCACCTTCCAATGTGTAAAGGGACAATTGCATGAGGACAAGGTCAAGTTGACTAAGTGAAACAGTGCAGTGATAGGAGGTGGAGATCATTTTGTGGGACAACACAGTGAAATAGGAGGGAAGTCTCCTTGATGGAGGAAACCCTAATGAGTGGGACCCATGGAGAGGGAGATTTCATTTCTTTAAAAGGAGGAAAAGGCAGCCATGGTTACTCATGCTTATGATTATTGATTTCTTGGTCTGCTTAGACTATTTGCAGTCTCCTGTTGTTTAGCATAGTTGCAGCATTGTTTAGCATAAGGAATTCCTGTTTAGGATTCCTTCTCCTTCTTTAGAGGCATATTGAGGGATTTCACTTCATCTCTCCACATCTAGGCTCAAGGCCAAGCCACCTCCTTCAGCTAAAATTTTATTTCTGTTGAAGTATAACATTGTGTTGCAGGGTGTTGCAGTGGATGTTCCACAACACCATTCCTTGGCTTGTTTTTCAGAGGAAAGAGCCTTCTTTCCTTTGGGATATCATTAAGCAAGGATTCAGAGCATATTGTAGATCTTGGCACTTTGCCAACACATTCTATTCCACCTACAACGTAGTATCCCTCAGTGACTACGTTATTTTTAGAGTACATTTTCAATCAGTATTTGCAGTGTTGATTGGAGGGTGAGATCTTTAGTGATAGGATCAGCATTTCCTTGGAAGATCTATTGGAGGAGGTCTACTTAGATTGTGCATCACCTTCAGCCATCTCTGTCCAGTTCCAGTTATTTATTTGTAGCTTCTACTGCAACTCTGACATTTCTGCAGTTTTTCCATTTTGTGTATATTCCAGCCAATCCTTCTAAGGATTGTTGTATTGTTGCTTCCATGGGTTGAGATCTTGTTCCCCCATCTATTTTCAGATGTAAATTTCTATATCCATGTATTGACATAATTTTTCAGCAGTTCTCCATAATATACTGCGCAGTCATAGCCTAGGTTTATACATATATAGCAGTGTTCTTCATTTTATTGTACATGTGTTGTTAAGGCTTGCATTACCTTGCTTGAGTGATTGTTCCTCAAGGATTTTTACTCTATTTACTGCTATAATGTCACTTGTTGTCTATCTACATCTTCATGTATTCATACATAATAAAGTAACTTTTTTGCTCCATTTCTTGTTCCTACATTGATGTAGTCCATTCATTGGGCACTTGTTCAAGACAACTAGGTGTGGGAGACCTGTTTAACCCACCTAGAGTGATTTATTTTGAGACTCCTCTTTCATTTCGGTATTAGATACATTTATCTAAGGGATCCAGGTCTTGGTTTCAAATCCTGTAGCATCTGTTCCTGAAAAATGCATTTTTCAGGCATGCCTTGCTAGCAGATCCATTTTGGGATAGTACACCTTGAGATGCCCAGCCTTCATGATTTTGAAAACAACCATAGTTAGAATCATACAACTATCCCATTCAACTTACAAGAAATATGCATATAATTCATTGAATATAGTCACTCCATCCAACATATTCATCAAACACACAACTACAATATAAACAACCCCGAATCAGTATCACCAATGCAATCCAAAGTTATCAATGTTCTATTATGATGATTTGATGGTGTTATTTAAGGATGAATTATTATGTTTACAAATTTTTATGATTACTAAATTATTTAAAATGATCAAAATTGGTCATTACACTTATTCATCCCATCTCTGAGTGTAATTATTAGTCTAGAAAGTTGAATAAGAGTAGGTTCTTTAAGGAAAAGTTAATCAGTGGAAGCTTGATAGTAGGGAAGATAAACCTTGTCATAACTTCAAGAAAGCCTCCTTAGTTTTATGGAACCAAATATGCCTTATAGAGGATATAAGGGAAACCTACATCATGTCCTTGGGTATGGATGTTTGGTAAGTTTTTGAGAATGACTAATAAGTTATTTATTTCCCTCCCTATAATACAATTGGTAAATCTCTTTGTACATCGAATGCAATAGCTAAACATGCCTCATGAGTGGTTTCTCAGACACTAAATTTTTCAAGGTAATATATTGCAGGTTATCCCATGATCTATGGAGGAAGCTCAGAAAATGTTATGAAGGGGAAAAGAAAGTGAAGGAGGCCTGTTATCACTAGAAAATTGTAAAACCAAAAGACATTAGGAAATGTCAAGTAGAAGGTACAAATAAGGATTTACAAGGAAGAAAGACTTTACATGATCTGAAAAAATTAACTTTTGCTAAGGTCAAACAGGAAAATTTATCAAATAGTGCACAGAAAGCACTGACCCTAAGCGATCTGTGTGGCCTTTTATTCAATATTAGTGAAGATAATCGTGAATATCCCTCAGATATTCATGCGATCCTAGGTATGGTGGAAAATTCACCATCTCGGACCACTTGGCACACTTGAAGAAGAATATTCCCACTCAAGCCATCCAAGTACAATAGGCTTGGAGCCACTGTGCGTCCATAATTGTAGCACATAATGGAATCGGCCTCCCACTCTTGTGTCAACATCCATATTGTACCAAGAGAGGGAGGGAAATTTGAAAATTTCCTATAAAAGACCACCATGAGAAGAATAACATGAGAACACATTGTTATGCTGGCCAAATTTCTTGAGATCAAACCAAAATTATGTTTTCCAAGTAGCAAGGAATGGAAGGATTCAACTATTGGCCATCCAACACCTTAATCCAAGAGAATAAGTTCACCAAGTGTCTGTTATACTACCATCCATCTAGGGGAGAGAGAGGGTTGTAAGAATCTTAAAGGGAAGAGACCCCCTTGCTTTGAATATTAGATCTCCATAGATCTAAGGTTTCATTGCAAGTGATTTAGCATCCTATTCTCTTATACCATCAACAACTAATAAAAGGGGAAGACTTCTCTTTTTGGATTATTAGTGTGTTTGACTTGATTTAGCTTGTTCATCATCCTCATCTAGGTCAACAGGGTCAAAATCATGTTCTGTCTCATGGAGGTCCTCCTCCTCATGTGTGATCTTTGCCTCAATATCTACCTTTGTCATATTTTACTTCACTTTTTCTACCTACTTTGTCGATCTAGAAGGCAAGGCCCCTCCCACAATCTATGGGGAAAGCACCTTCCTGTGACCTCTCTGGTATGTTTTTTCCAATAACTATATCTCATCTTGCTTAGTCTTTGGAGGCTCACTGATTCTAGCTCTGCTAGGTGACCCAGTCTCAATGTAAAATGTAAATGATGGTGGTGAAATGGGTGAAGGAGGTTGATCTATTGATGATGCATGAAATGTGGGCTGAGATGGAGGAATGGATGTGGAAGGATGAGATGATGAAGATACATCTTGGGAATGTTGAATAGGTGGAGTAGTGAATATGTCATTGGCTATGAAAGTAATCCATGAAATGTTGAATTGATTGAGGTGATGGAGGACTATGATTTTGATGAGGGAGAGGTGAAAAAGACTTTGCATTTGGTGGTCATAATCTATCTTTTGGGCAATAAATGTCATCTTTTCAATGTTCTGGGAGAGAAAACAAGGTATGTTGATCATCTTGACCCTTGTAAAGTGCATAAGTAGCCAGATGTGATAGGTATAAAGTCTAGAGAACTTAACTTCACAAGGGAAGTATTTCATGATGATTTTCATTATGGGATCATTTCTCTCCAGGAGGTAAGACAAAGAAGAATCCTCTTTATTTAATTCTTCTATATAGTTTTAATGTATGGCTCATAGTATCGCTCCTCCAAGTCTTTTTGCTTGAAATTTTTTTTCCCAACATCTGGGATTCTAGTGACGGATGATATGATGGCAATGGACAAAGTGAAAGTGACACTAGCAAGGGTTACCTAGTTGTCATGGATATTGGAGATGAATAGTATGGTCAACATAGGATGATTTTGGGCCCTTTTTACTTTCTCCCAAAATTCAAAACATCCTACATGCTTAAAACATGTCACAGTTATGGGAGATTCCATGAGTTCCCTGGAATTTGTTGGCTCAAGTCTAAGGATTCTCCATCCTCTGCTTGACTTCTTCTCCTTTCTTTCTTCTCCCTCATCATAGTTTATGTTCCATTATTCTTCCATAGGTGTCTTAGTATGAAAGCCTAGGGAGATGTGATGATAGTGGAATGTAGGTAAAGGGAGTGGCGAATAGTGTGAGGAAATTTAGGGAGATATGGGAAGGGATTTTTTATTTAAGGGAGGTGACAGGGAGTAGGAATGATGAGGGAATTGGAATAGGGAATTTAATTATAGTTAGGGATTTTGGAAGCCTAGGAAAGTGAGTACCATAGTTTAGGGAAAGGGGATTATGTGATAGAGGGGTTGAAATAGGAATAACAATGATAAGCGAAAGGAGTGTGGGGATTTTCGAAATGAAATTAGAAGTGAAATTGAGAATTGATAGTGAATTAGGGTTTCAAAATAAGGTAAGATACAAAATATTTCAGAACAAATAAAAACACCACAAAATCGATTTGAAGAGGAGAGGAATGATGGAATTAGACCGTACTTGCTTGTTGAATGTCGAATGTACTGTTTCTTAAGATTGAAGGTTTTGTTATGATATTATGATGGTGTTCTGGAGTTTGCTGTATAAATCAGGCAAATGGGTAGTGGGCAGAGAAAACATACATAAAAAGAGAAAACGTGTCGCACGTGGAGCAAGCAAATAGAAAACGCGAAGCACATAAAGAAAACGTGTAACACTACCTCTGTTTGTAAAATTTCGTCCTCAAAACTTGAAAATCATGATTTTTCTGAGGTTGCTCAAGGATGGAGGAGAGAAATGAACTTTGTTTTGATTTCATGAGGGTTTATATACTTGAGCGAATTTGATTTTAATCCTTTGAAACCCACTTTTCTAATGTTTCAAATTTCACTTTTAAACTTTGTAGAATACCCTTACACTTCTGAAATTTTACTTTGACATTTGATCAGTGGATGAATTGAGAGCTCTTGCATTTTGACATGTGTCTTTTTGGCATGTGGAATTGATTTTTCAGCTTGGAAGTAGGTACCTATTACATATAATGAACATAAAATTACATAAATGAAAAATAAAATTACATCTCTGTTTTTGGAATAAAATTACATTTTAGAATGAAACTGACACTTGGAAGTAGAATTAAAACTTTGAAAACTATCTTTACATGCTTGAAAGTCCTCTTTAGATTCTAAAGGGATATTATTTGGTTCACTCTCATTATTTTTCTAACCTTATGCAATGAAATGATATTTTATTTAGACATTGGAAAACTAAAAAACTAGAGACCTAATGAAGGCTTTGAGTGACAAGAATTCATGTTGACCTAACTGACATAATGACATGATGAAATGGACTTTCATGACTGAAGTATGCTCGAAAATACATGAAGGTGGGCCGGCATATATAAATATTTGAGGAGGAGTAATTTTTTTTTACTAAGACTACCATCAGTGACTAAATTTTTTGCATGACCTAATGGAACGATAAACAAATTATGAATGAGACTCCTAAAATGATATGAAAAGAGTATTTTTGATCACTGATGGCAGGATGAAAATACTAACACTAAAAACCGCCTCAGGTTATTGTCCTCTCTTGCTTCACTCCATCTATGTATCTCTTACTCTACGACTCCCCTTTGGTGTCTAGTAATTGTGTTCTTACAATGTACTTTAGTAATACAATTAGCTCGTAATGCTCGAGCATTGGGGGGGGGGGGGGGGGGAATTTATTATGTACCAATACTTCGAACTAGCTTATAATTAGGTGGATCGAAGTACACCATGTATGACCAATTTCTCCATAGTAAAATTTCTTTCACTATAAGAAATAATTTAATAAACCATATTTTATTAAGTTATTTCTGGTCCAAACATGAAACCCCATGAGGAATAATTAAATAAACCCTTATTTATTTTATTTTCCTCTAGGAATAATTAATTAATCCACTATTTAAATAATATTCCTGGTAATATTTAACCCAATTAATGAGAAATAATTAGATAAATCATTGTTTAGCTTATTATTCTCTAGGAATAATTAATTAAATCATTATTTAATTAATATTCCTAGTTAAATTTGACTAAATCATTTAGGAATAATAAAATAAATAATTATTTGTTAAATAATTCCTTAACCCCATCCTTGAAATGATAAATAAATCATTTTTTTATTATTATTTCTAAATAAAGGGATTTAACCAATTTAAATTCCTTTTCCCACCAAAAAAATATAATTAAATATTCTGAGCAGTTAGATCTAGATCTTAGTTAATAATATTTTACTATGCACCATTATCAAGGATAACTCAATGTTTTGTTATAACTCAATATTTTGTGATAAATAGGAGGGATATCCATTCATTATTTACCTTTGATCCTTTTATCATGGTTTGACTTTAATCCTTTTGGCATTGTCGTACTTTGATCGTTTTTATTACTTTTTGCTTCTTGAGCTCCCATAGAGTTCAACAAGTCCTTGGTTTTCTACACCATTGAGAGAGAGACACTTTGGATCTAAAACGTTTAAGAGAGCCAAGAACGCATCCCATTGAGGGGGACTAGTAACATCATTCTTTGTTCCCCTCCCAAGTGTTAACGTAATATAAAATTATTTTTATATCTTGTCTTGTCCATCGGATATTTGGAGAATCTCTTATTTATTTTTACTGTTTAGCTACTTTTACTGCATAGATCTGATTTTTTGTTGCATTTGTCTCAACCATATATTGTAGATCTAACTAAGTTAGACATCCATATTTGTTGTTAGGGAAGTTTTTCATGTGAATCGAAAGCGATCTCTTTTCGTACAGATGTGTTAAGATATAATTCTAACAATAATTCTTAACAAAATTGCGATAATACCCTATTAACTCGAGAAATCCTCACAATTGCTTTATGATTGTGAGGAATTTCCTTTCCTTGAAGGCTTTAATTTTTTTACGGTCTACCTTAACACTCTCCTAAGATACAATATGACCCAAATATTCCACCTCGTGTACTTCAAAGAAACCTTTGGAGGTTTTTTCATATAATTTTCTCTCCTCCAATAGTTTGAGCACCATGTCAACATGTTGAACATGATCCTTTCAAGACATTTTGTAGATTAGTATATCATCAAAAAAATACTAACAAAAATTTTCTAAGGAAGGGTTCAAAAATGGAATTCATAAACCCTTGAAATGTATAAGGTGAATTGGTGAGGCCAAAAGGCATGACCAAAAATTCATAATTACCCTCATGAGTTCAAAATGTTGTTTTCGGAATAACTTCTGTCTTCATTCTAATTTGATGATATCCTGAATGAAGATCCAACTTGGTAAAATAAATTTCTCCATGTGATTCATCCAATAATTCATCAATCACGAGAATGGGAAATTTATATTTAATAGTGAGCTTATTGAGCTCCCTATAATATAGACACATGAACCATAATTAATCCCTCTTGTGCACCTATACTAGTGGAGCAGAGAAAGAATTTTGACTAGGTTGAATTATACCACCGTCTAACATTTCCGTAATCATACATTTAATTTCACTCTTTTGGACATAAGGATATCTGTAAGTCATGATGTTTGGAGGAACACTTCTTTGGATCAAATGAATAACATGATCATTATCATTAACTGGGGTTCGGATGTGAATGACCCAGTTTGATTGGGAATTTGAATCGAGATTTTGGAGTGCGGACAGGGTTGATCAATATGGCGGGGACGGGTTTTAAACTTTATAAATAAACATTTTAATAAGTTCAAACCTTGGGTTATATGATGGGAGGAGGGCTAAAGTCATATATGTGTTTTAATTAAAACATTTAACAAATTTTTCAACCAATAACGTTGGCACGATTCTTATTATATAGTTTTTAAACATTTGTCGTTTGTTTAATAACTATAGGGGGTGGGGTATTTTTATATAGATACGTTTAAAACCAATGGGAATAAGGGTGGGGTTTTAGTTCATCACATGGGTTATTATAACATTGGCTTAAACATTAAATAGAAGGTTTTGTGGGTTATTTTAAAAAAAGGATTTAATACTATATGGGAGGGTATAGTTTTAAAGGAATTAATATCTAAGTTAGAAATTAATATGGAAAAAAAGCATAGTTGGCCCTTTTGTATTTTTCACACTTAGACTTTAGGATAAAATGCATTTTATGGGTTTTTGAGTGATTTTGAATGGAAATGAAATTAGTTATTTAGGGTTTTACTTTTACTAAGTAAAAATGGGTTTTTACTTAGGGAAAGGAATTATGATTAATGGATGAAGGATAAATGCTGATGAATATGGGCTTTACGTAGGAATTCAATATTTTTAAATCAATCAATTATCGAGCATTGGGTCCGGTCCCAACAGAAGTCAGAGAAATCATCTAAGCCTTTTTAACTGATAGTTTTGAATACTGAGTCATTATAGGGGAAGGAAAATTAGTAATTTTTCCCAATGATGCTTTATTACATGCTTGCACAACTGCTTTCTACCTACCCATATTTATTTCTAAAATTTTTACTTCATTCTTATGGGTGCATTTAAGCTTGCAACCCTAAATCCATTTTCTTTCAAATCATAAAAACTATCTAAGTCTAACCTTATTTCATCTGAGGGCTTAGATTAAACTGTTGAGCTCCTCATTTATTCTCTATATAAAACATGAAATTTAAATCATGAGAGGTCAAGTTTAAGATGTTTGACTCTCATGGATTGTGGCATTTAGGACATGTTGCACACAATCTTATTTTTAAAAGTAAACTAAAGTAGTGGCATTTAAACTTGCAACACTTTCATGATCTATCTTTGATGGAGTTCATATTTAATATTCCTTTGATCTTTGTTTCTTTTTTTCCTTTTATTGTTCTTTTATGACATACCCTCTTTTCATTTTTTAATTTGGGAATACGTTTGCAGAAAGAAAAGGTATGTACAATATTTCAAGATTTTAATAGAGTCAATTCAAAATTATGAATCCTATTATTATAGGACCCTAACAAAAGCAATCCAGTCTTTTGAACATGGTGAAAGATTCTTAGCTGCCTTTCATCCCTTCAATATCATCCCATCCACTTTAAATTTTAAGGATTGTTCTCTGTCTAGCTATCTTGCCCTGTAATACCATCTTGTGCTTAGAATAGAAATCCAGTAAAGCCATCCTTTGACTCCATAGCCCAATGGACTGAAAGCTCTCAACCTTGCCCTTAGTTTTTGGATTCCACCATTTTCCCAAAACAAACTCTTGAATCTATAACTAGCCTAAAACCTTCCAAGAACAAAGATAAATCATAAAGAGAGAGCCCTCTCTGGATGCAGATTGGCTAGATTCTGCATCTAAAAGGTTGGTTTGTGGTTACCTCGGGTATACTTTCCTCTTACACAACTTCTAGGAAAACCTGAGTGATAACAGGTTGCAGTTGATAAGGGTTATTAAATTGATTTGTTAAACTATTAATGAAAGAAGAGTCCTTTTTGTATTCAAACACTACAAAACATAAATATCCCTAGGAAGTCTCCAAGTGATAGAATCACGTTTGAAATAGGTCTCTGAGGTGTGAATTCAATATGATTAAGGTGGCATATCATTTTAATGATTCCTCACTCTATAAATGAGATAGTTTTAGAGTTAGAAGGGGTTGGAAGATGTTACTTGTGACTACTACTATTGTAAAAAGATTTTAATCAGTAATAGACAGTGGCAGTGGGATTTCTCCTTCACCTGAGATTCATTTCATGTTTTCATGAACCTTGTCCTATGTATCTTACTAATTTTCTTTCAATATATTAATGTTTGATTACTCAGAATTCGTGCTTTTCATGCTCAGACTTCCTTCAAGCATTAAACTATTGTATATATTTCTCAATATCCTGTTTTCAATATGTTAATGTTCATTACTCAGAATTCATGTTTCTCATGCTCTAATTTCCTTTGAACATTTATCTATTGAGTAAATTCTGTGTGTGTTGTCCTTTAATTTAAATATCTACATGCCTAAACTTTCACAAGGAGATCCATTGTCATTGAGTTCCCTAGCACTAGCTCCATAAGCCCAATGGTAGTAAATCTTATACATTTTCCACCTGCAACCAATTACAATCAAGTTACAATCATAGAGTTATCCATATAGTAGAGTTTTTCATTGCAAATCCTTTGATAAGTTGAGAGAGCCCTCTCAGGCTAAAGAGGCTAATCTTCAGTAAAAATATGGTTTGAAATAGTTACTCCAAGTTCACCATTGCAGCAGCCCAACAAGACTCAATTTGATGACAACATTTTGGCGCCGTTACCGAGGATGAAGGTGTAAAATTTCTCTGGGAAAAACAAGGTTCAGATTTGAATTTTGATGTTGAACAGAAGGCAAACACACGAAGACAGCACCATTCACCTAGTGACTCCATTGTTCAAGATCTCGAGCTTCAAATTTCAGAGCGACTTCACTGGGAAGAATCCAGATTTCAGAACATTCATGGTGATTCAAGATGACAGGGTATGTGGCAAACTCTTTATATGATGAAATGTTACAAATTGTAAGGGATGAGTTATCATAATTTCAGATAGATGAACATTTCCCCACAGCAGTATTTCATTGTTTGAAATCCAGTCGACTCACACTTGAAAATAAAATTTGTTTTCTTGGTTTAGTTGTTGAAATATTAGATAATGAAATTGAACTATTGGATGTTAAAATTGGATCATATGATTTCCAAGATCCTAAACAATTCTTGGAAGGTCTTCCTCCTCCAAAAAAGGAGGAAATTGTTATATCATTTGACTTGGAGATAGAGGAAGAATATGGTTATGAGCTTGATATTGTAGAGTTATAATCAAGGTTTAGCCTTGGTGAAGAAAATGAAAAGGATATCCAAGATCAATTTGTCATTGAGATCTTAAAAGGGATATCAATAAATTGTGTCTTCTATGATCCCATAGTTGATTACATGGAAGAGTTCTACACTACAACTTTTCAATTATTTTTTCACTATGAAAAATAGATACATCTTCTCTTACCTTTATCATTTCAAAATACAATTTGATTTTGGTTCAAGTGCATTCAAGGGGTTCAAGTATCAGATCAGCTCATTGACTGGATTTATTGGAGGTTTCATGTTGCTTGAATCAAATATGAAAATTGCAGCTGTTAGGGTAGTTAGGAGCGTGTGTGAATAAGCTCAAGTAGACTGAGAATATTTTCAGTATGTATAGATTCAGTTTTTTAGCAGTAATCATCAAGCTTGAGCCCGAGGAGAAGGCCATAAGAGCTTGGCGAAGTCTTCATCAATTTCAGAAAAAATTTCAATTTTTCAAGAGAAAGGCACTGAAACTACAAGTTCTTTGTTGTACCACAGGGACACACCATCCCAAGTAGAGCCACTGTTATCACACCCAAAATTTTCAAAATTTGTTTTGATATGGTCACCATCAGTTTCATTTGATGTCATGTTGAGTCAAATCTTTGATGAAGAATTTACCAAATCATGTTTATCCTATGTCAAAAAAACCACCATCAGTCATGTCATGTCAGTCAACTACACTCCATGTCTTCTTGTTTTCACACCCATGCCTTCAAATTACAAAAGTGAGCCACTAGCTATTTTTACACAATTTCGTAGCGAATTTAGTGTAAAATAGGTAGATTTCACTATGAAACTGGCTAATAATTTCGTAGCGAATATGAGGATTTCTCTATTTTTTTACTTTTGAGCAGTCAACTTCAAGGGTGGTTTCTAGGAAAACAAAGAAGTATTTTAAGAAATTGAGAGAGGTTATTGTCAGGCACATATCAAATAACATTAACCTCTTCTAATTTTCTCAAATTTGTTACCAATTGGGAGATTCATGGATGTCTTTCGGCTCTATTTTTAGAATGCAAAATTTTATTGTTTTATACATGTTTTTAGAATACAGATTCTGGACTGCTGGAGATGGTTTTAGAAAAACCAACAAAGGTTTTTCTTCAATACATACTGACCTAAAAAAATTCCTTCATTTTTTCAACATCTATGAAGGATAGGGAGATAATGGCTCATCTCTAAACCCTATGTTTTCAGAAAAAACAGAGTAATTTTAGTGATGAATAAACTTGCTAAAGGTGAAAATGATGTTTTTGAAGAGGGTAAGAGGCAAGTTTGCATGATCATATTTCATTATATTAATTTTCAAACCTTCAGATAAAATTTGGCATAAAAAAGAATATTTTTGAATTTTCTCCATTATCAGGTATTTTCGTAGCGTACTCCAGACTTGAAGGCCAAAAAACACTACGAAAATTATGAAGATGCATTTTTTCCTATAAAAACATTTTTTTTAAGATCCAAGGAGCGAGGTTGATTGTATTCACTCATTTTGACCTAAAAAACATTGTTTGACCAGTAGAGGTGATAGAAGGAAAAGACAAAGGACAAAAACAACCTCGCTACTAAACTACACTATGAAAATTTATGTACATGACTGTTTTAGCAGTCAACTTCAAGTTTTATTTCAGACCAAATGAAAAAGTATTTTGGAAATATGAAAGATTTTTTTCTTCAGCACAGGTCCATCTACAAAATCCTCTCTCATTTTATGCAAATCCATCAGGTTTTGGAAATTATACACCTATCTTTGAAGCCTATTTTTCATAATTTTCACTAACCAGATTTGTGAAAAAATTGAAAAAAATCGACTTAGAGGAGGTCCAGCTCAACATCCACGTGGAATAATGACACATCAGCACTCAATTATACTCATAAAATTAGTTGGTTACAATTGATAAGGGTTATTAAATTGATCTGTTAAACTATTAATGAAAGAAGATTCCTTTTTGTATCCAAACTCTGTAAAACATAAATATCCCTAGGAAGTCTCCAAGTGATAGAATCATGTTTTAAATAGGTCTCTAAGGTGGGAATTCGAGGTGAGTAAGGTGGAATATCATTTGTATGAGTCCTCACTCTATAAATGAGATATTTTTAGAGTTAGAAGGGGTTGGAAGATGTTACTTGTGACTACTACTATTGTAAAAAGTTTCTAATCAGTAATAAACAGTGGCAGTGGGATTTCTCCTTCACCTGAGATTCATTTGATGTTTTCATGAACTCTTTCCTATGTATATTACTACTTTTCTTTAAATATATTAATGTTTGATTACTCAAAATTCGTGCTTTTCATGCTCTGACTTCCTTCAAGCATTAAACTATTGTATATCTTTCTCAATATCTTGTTTTCAATATCTTAATGTTCATTACTCAGAATTCATGTTTCTCATCCTCTGATTTCCTTTGAACATTTATCTATTGATTAAATTCTGTGTTTGTTGTCATTTCATTTAAATATCTACATGCCTCAGCTTCCACAATGAGAGAAATTGTCATTGTGTTCCCTAACACTGACTCCATAAGCCCAATGGTAGTAAATCTTCTACATTTTCTACCTAAAGCCAATCAAAATCAAGTTACAGTCAAGATTTAGCCATCTAGTAGATTTTTTCATTGAAAATACTTTGATAAGTTGAGAGAGCCCTCTCAGGATGAAGAGGCTAATCTTCATTCAAAAGCTGGTTTGAAATAGTTACTCCAAGTTGACCATTGCAGCAGCCCAATAGGACTCAATTTGGTGATAAAAATAGTCATGAGACTGGTGAAGCCATAAAAGAAGTTGTTGTGAGTAAAATGATTTGTGATGATGATTTCCTGCAAGGAGATCAGCTAACAGATATTGATTTCTCTCATGAAGAAGATAGGGTTTTCATGTTTAACAATCTTGAAGAATGTTTTCTGTTCAAAGATGATTAAGAATATGAATTTGAGGAGTATGAGCCTAAGAGAGACAATGTGCAAGTGATAGAGTCAGAGTTTCTCATGCTTGAGGAATTTACAACCAACACTCAGATAGCAGAAGGTTATACTTCCCTATGCCTTCCTATCGATCAACAACCAAGTGTCCTTTCAGGTCAGAATGAAGGGATTACTTGTATTTTTGCTACTGGATCTCAAGACAAGGTAATGCTTCAGGATTTTCAAGATCCCTTCAGCAACCTTTTGCAATCATTGGAGAAGATGAATGTTTTCTTGTTTGTCATCATAAGTCTTGCTTTCAGTTTTTATTGTGAGTTTCCTACATGTACATCATGCTGCCTGCTTGAGGAAAGTGAGAGCATAACTTCTGTAAGTAGCCATCTCCTGGATTGGTTACACTGGAAGGATCATTTCACCTAATTAGCAGTTGTGCAACAGATTAGAGTAGGTTGGTATCATTTCAGTTTGATTTTATTTTATTTTCAGCAAGTGTTGAAATAATTCATCAAGGTTTGAAGCCCGAGGTGAAGGCCTTAAGGCTTTGATGATCTCTTAGTGTGGTTCGAAGTTTATAGTGTGTTTTCAGTTTCAGTTTTAGTTTCACTTTACAAATTGGACTCCATTTCCCAATGGATAAGGAACTGATCTACAAATTTAGAGATTTGCAGTTCTTGGCACCTCCAAGGAGCTACCATTCCCAACTGGAGCCGATGTTAGCACTGGTATTTGCATCCCACCCATCCCACCTTATTTTTCTTTGCTTTCACCTCATCTCCGTCATTATATTTGACCTCGCTTCCTTTTCTTAACCATTTTTCCCAAGGGTGCCCAAGTCATCATTGTTCACAAGCACTAAACCCTAATTTCCTCTCCCATTGAGCTAGGGTTTTCTATGGAAAAAGAGACATCTTAGCAAAGGAGGCATACAGTAGATCATATCAGTAAGTATGAGGTCATTTGAGCTCATAAGCATCATGTCTCCATCAATTTTCAAGAAATCATACCAAGAGAAATCATTTGCCACTCATAGGGTCGGTTTTTCTTCAAATTGTCTTTCTGACCAAACAGAGTTGAATTTAGCAAAAGTGAGAGAGGTTTTTGTCCATAATAAGTCTTATAAGAAAAAACTCCTTCTGTATTTACACAGGTGTCATGGTTTTAGAGAAATTTCAAATATACAGGTGTCCAAATCACTTGCTTTATAAGTCAAATGATAACTAGACAAAGCTATATTTCCAATGAGCTATCATGAGCTCACTTTTTAGTTGAGGAAGGCCTCCAAAAGTTGCCTGCAACAACACTCTTCATTTATGCACCCTCATTCAGGACTTTTCGACCAGTCTTGGGAGAAATGATTTTTGACAGGGAAAATGGGATTCATTTTGAAAGCCGAAGGTAGTTTTGGAAATTAGACTTGAAGGGATTTCAAAAAATCCATCTTAGATCCAATTTGGACACCTAAAACCCAGTCAAAAATAGCCTTCAAGTTGGGGTAAAATGGCGCTGCACGTTTAACAATTGACTGATTTTTTCTGATTTTTTCTACAAATTTGAATTTTACCTTGGGGAATCATGTTTTTACCTCATGTAATTGATGATGTAGATGTAATTATCATGTTTTTACTATTACCTAGGGTAAATACATTAGGTTAAAACTCATGATGAGGTGTAATGAATAAGTTTGCAAAAAGTTATGGTTGAGTCACTTTGACCACCCTACACTCTAGGTTTCAGTTTAGACTTTAGTAGATCAGCTCCTCCTCTCATGGATTCGACCCCTGAGGTTGGGAGAGGTTTTTTGAGGCCAATATCTTGTATTTTTTGACTCATTTTCAAAGGTTGGAAATTGGAATCAGTTCATTATGTTTAGTTGATCAAGTATACTTTGTACTCAGTTTTGGCCATTAATATAAGAGGATTTGTAGTTATATTTATGGGATACATGTGGTATTAAATGTCTTTCATTTTTTCTTCTTCAATGATGTATGTGTGACTGTATTTTTCATTTCCTTTTCATGTCTATGATTATGATCTTTTATAAGAGTGAAATTTAGAATACATGCTAACCATGCTTTGTTTTGGGTAACTAATCATACTTTGTTTCATATCTTCTGTCTGAGAGAAATACATCTCTTATGCTTCCCTCAGCCTTCTTATAGTTTCTAAACCATTCCATAACCATTTTCCTCAAGTGATTGACATTATTTCTACCTTTCCCAATTCATCCCTGCAACTCTCACTCTTTAGCCTTGACCTATTTCTCCTTGACCTATTTCATTATCTGCTGATTTACTCAACTAAAACCAAATCAAAACAACCCCTTGCATGTCATATATAACCTAAAAAACCTAATTTCTCCAGCACTCCTAGTTGTGACCCTTTTGAAGAGAGCCCTCTCTGGCTTGATAAGGCTAGCTATCAAGTCAAAAGCTTGGTTTTTGGTTACCTCTGTTGGGATTCCTTCCTCAACCTTGGGAATCTAGTGGAGTGATAACATATTAGCGTCGTTGCTGGGGAACGAAGAGAAAAAATTTTCCTTGGGTGTACGACAAAGATAAGATTTGATTATTGATTTTGAACAATGATCAGGCACAATAAGGTTTTGCATCATTCACCTAGTGGTTCCAGTGTCGAAAAATCCCAAAATTCAGAATTCTCATGGCATCTCCACTCTTCAAGAACCGATAGCCTAAATAATTTCTTGGAGACTCATTGTTGTCAAAATGGATTTCATTGCTCTAAGGTATGCTCCTATGAATCGAGCTCATATTCCTGGTTTTCTGAACCGTTTTCCTCATATAGATTGGAAATCATTCCTGTCAAAGTTTAAGGGTCATGACAGTGAAGATGCTAGTTTTCATTTGGTCAAATATCATTTGCATATTCATAGACTAAAGATTGAGTTTCCTGAAGATTGTCTGATGAAGATGTTTATGGCTACCTTGGAGGAAAAGCGAGATCATGGTATGAGGATCTACCATCTACTAGTTTAGATTCTCTAAAGGAATTTCATTATGTTTTCTTTCAACATTATCAAATCTCTAATTCTTCCTTGTCAATGATTGATAGTTGTTATGAGATCTCTGATAATTTCATTGAGTTTCTTGAAAATTTGTATGGGGATGAAGAATATTTAGATGATGAGATCATAGAATCCCTTCATGATTTTTCTTCCCAACAAGAATCAACAGTTTCCTCCTTGGATGAAGAGATCATTGAGCCTTTGCATGAGAACCCTTTTCATCACCAAAAAGAATTAGTAGCTCCCTCCTTAAATGAGACAGACTAGGACCAAGAAAGAGAAGTGCCAATTCTCGATCCTGAAAATGAAAATCACCAAATCAATGTAAACTTATTTAAAACTCAGTTCTCTCCTTTGTCTGAAGATGAAATAGATCAGCTCCTAAAAATTCATGTTACAACCCAAGAGAATGTATATTTTCATCTCTTACATTGTTCACACAGTCAAGAATGTGTGGCTGAAGTATATTTCATTATTGAAAATGAAAGTATAGGTTTGAATGATGATAGTCATGAGACTGTTGAAGCCATATAGGGAGTTTTTGTGAGTAAAATGTTTTGTGATGATGATTTCCTGCAAGGTGATCAACTAACACATATTGTTTTCTCTCATGAAGAAGATCGAGTTGTCATGTTTAACAATCTTGAAGAATTTTTTCTGTTCAAAGATGATTTAGAATGTGAATTTTAGGACTATGAGCCTAAGAGAGACAGTGTGCAAGTGATAGAGTCAGAGTTTCTCATGCTTGAGAAATTTACAGTCAACACTCAGATAGCAGAAGGTTATACTTTCCTATTCTTTCTTATCAATCAACAACTAAGTGTTATTTTACATCAGAATGAAGGAAGTACTTGTATTTTTGCTACTAGATCTCAAGACAAGGTAATGCTTGAGGATTTTCAAGATCCCTTCAACAGTATTTTGCAAGCATTGGAGAATATTAATGTTGTCTTGTTTGTCATCATAAGCCTTGCTTTCAATTTTTATTGTGAGTTGCCTATATGTACATCATTCTACCTGCTCGAGGGAAGTGAGAGCATAAATTCAGTAAGTATCCATATCCTAGATTGGTTACACTGGAAGGATCATTTCACCTAATCAGCAATTGTGCAACAGATTAGAGTAGGTTGGAATCATTTCAGTTTGATTTTATTTTATTTTCAACAAGTGTTGACAGAATTCATCAAGGTTTGAAGCCCGAGGTGAAGTCCTTAAGGCTTTGATGATATGTTAGTGTGGGTCAAATTTTGTAGTGTGTTTTCAGTTTCAGTTTACATATTGGACTCCATTTCCCAATGGATAAGGCACTGATCTACAAATTCAGAGATCTGTGATTCTTGGCATCTCCAAGGAGCTACCATCCCCAGCTGGAGCCGATGTTAGCACTAGCATTTGCATACCACACATCCCGCCTTATTTTACTCTACTTTCACCTCATCTACGTCATTATATTTGACCTTGCTTCCTTTTCTTAACCATTTTTCCCAAGGGTGCCCAATTCATCATTGTTCATAACCACTAAACCCTAATTTCCTCTCCCACTGAGCTAGGGTTTTTTTATGGAAAAAGGGACATCTGAGCAAAGGAGGCATAAGGTAGGTCATATCAGTAATTATGAGGTCATTTCACCTCATAAACATCATGTCTCCATAATTTTTCAAGAAATCATACCAAGAGTCAAATCATTTGCCACTCATAGGGCCAGTTTTTCTTCAAACTGTGTTTCTGACCAAACAAAGATTAACTTAGAAAAAGTGAGAGAGATTTTTTTCCATAATAAGTCAAAGAAGAAAAAACTCCTTCATTATTTACACAGGTATCATGGTTTTAGATAAATGTCAAACATACAGGTGCCATAGGAGAGTTGTTGCACTTCTAGAGTGACCTTGGGAACATTACGTTTTCTCCTAGTTGTAGTGTCCAAATCACTTTCTTGATAAGTCAAATGATAACTAGAAACAACGATATTTCCAATGAGCTATCATGAGATCACTTTGGAGTTGATGAAGGCCTCCAAAAGTTTCGTGCAACAACACTCTTCATTTCTACACCCTCATTCAACACGTTTTGACCAGTCTTAGGAGAAGTTATTTTTTACTGGGAAAATGGGCTTCATTTTGAAAACCGAAGGTAATTCTGAAAATTAGACTTGAAATTATTTCCAACAAGCCATCTTGTAGTAAATTCGTACATATGAAACCAGTCAAAAACAACCTGCAATTTGGGAAAAATGCGTTGTGCGTTTAACAATTGAGTGATTTTTTCTTAGTTTTTCTACAAATTTGAATTTTACCCTGGGGAATCATGTTTTTACCTCATGTAATTGATGATGTAAATGTAATTATAATGTTTTTACTATTACCTAGGGTAAATACATTAGGTTGAAACTCATGATAATGTGTAATGAATCAGTTTTCAAAAAGTTAGGGTTGAGTCACTTTGACCACCTTACACTCTAGGTTTCAATTCAGACTTTAGTGGATCAGCTCCTCCTCTCATGGATTCGACCCCTGATGTTGGGAGAGGTCATTTGAGGCCTATATCTTGTACCTTTTGACTCATTTTCAAAGGTTGGAAATTTGAATCTGTTCATTTTTTTTAGTTGATCAAGGATACTTTGTACTGCGTTTTGGTCATTAATATAAGAGGAGTTGCAATTATATTTATGGGATACATGTGGTATTAAATGTCTTCCATTGTTTCTTCTTCAGTAACGTATGTGTGAATGTATTGTTCATTTCCTTTTCATGTCTATGATTATGATATTTTATAAGAGTGAAATTCAGAATACATGTTAGCCATGCTCTGTTTTGGGTAACTGATCATACTTTGTTTCATATCTTCTGTTTGAGAGAAATACATATCTTATGCTTCCCTTAGCCTTCTTACAACTTCTAAACCATTCCATAACAATTTTCCTCAATTGATTTACATTACACCTACCTTTCCCCATTCATCCCTGCAACCCTCACTCTTTAGCCCTGACCTAGTTCTCCTTGACCTATTTCATTATCTGTTGATTTACCCAACCAAAACGAAATAAAAAAAACCCCTTGCACATCATATCTATCCTAAAAATCCTAATTTCTCCACCCCTCATAGATGTGACCCTTTTGGAGAGAGCCCTCTCTGGCTTGATCGGGCTAGCTATCAAGTCAAAATCTTGGTTTGTGGTTACCTCTATTGGGATTCCTTCCTCAGCCTTGGGAATCTGGTGGAGTGATAACATATTGGTGTCGTTGCCGGGGAACGAAGAGAAAAATTTTCCGTGGGTGTATGACAAAGATCAGATTTGATTGTTGAAGGTGAACAACGATCAGACACAAGAAGGTTATGCATCATTCACCTAGAGACTCTAGTGTAAAAAAATCCCAAGATTCAGAATTCTCATGGCAACTCCACTCTTCAAGAACCAGTAGCCTGAAGAACTTCTTGGTGACTCACTGTTGTCAAAATGGATTTGATTGCTCGAAGGTATGCTCCTATGAATCGAGCTCATATTCCTAGTTTTCTGAACCATATTCCTCGTATATATTGGCAATCAGGAATGTCAAAGTTTAAGGGTCAAGATGGTGAAGATGTTATTTTTCATTTGGTCAAATATCATTTGCATATTCATAGACTAAAGATTGAGTTTTCTAAATATTGTTTAATGAATATTTTTATGGCTACCTTGGAGGAAAAATCAAGATGATAGTATGAGGATCTACCATCTGCTATTTTATATTCTCTAAAGGAATTTCATTCAGTTTTTTTTCAACATTATCAAAGCTCCAATTCTTCCTTGTCGATGTTTGATAGTTTTTATGAGATCGCTGATAATTTCATTGAGTTTCTTGAAAATTTGTATGGGGATGAAGAATGTTTAGATGATGAGATCATAGAATCCCTTCATGATTTTTCTTCCCAACAAGAATCAGTAGTTTCCTCCTTGGATGAAGAGATCCTTGAGCCTTTGCATGATAACCCTTTTCATCACCAAAAAGAATCAATAGCTCCCTCCTTAGATGAGACAGACTAGGACCAAGAAAGAGAAGTGCCAATTCCCGATCCTAAAAATGAAAATCACCAAATCATTGTAAATTTCTTTAAAACTCAGTTTTCTCCTTTGTCTAAAGATGAAATAGATCAGCTCTTGAAAATTCATGTTACAGCCCAAGCGAATGTAGATTTTCAGCTCTTACACTGTTCACACAGTCAAGAATGTGTGAGTGAAGAATATTCCATTATTGAAAATGAAATTCTAGGTTTGAATGAAGATAGTCATGAGACTGATGAAGCCATACAAGAAGTTGTTGTGAGTAAAACGATTTGTGATGATGATTTCCTGCAAGGAGATCAGCTAACATATATTTTTTTTCTCTCATGAAGAAGATAGGGATATCATGTTTAACAATATTTAAGAATTTTATATGTTCAAAGATAATTTAGAATATGAATTTGAGGAGTATGAGCCTAAGATATATAGTGTGCAAGTGATAGAGTCATAGTTTCTCATGCTTGAGGAATTTACAACCAACACTGAGATAGCAGAAGGTTATACTTCCCTATGCCTTCCTATCGATCAACATACAAGTTTTCTTTCAAATCAGAATAAAGGGAGTACTTATATTTTTTCTCGTGGATCTCAATACAAGGTAATGCATCAGGATTTTCAAGATCCCTTCGACAGTATTTTTCAAGTTGCCTACAGATACATCATTCTACCTACTCGAGGAAAGTGAGAGCATAACTTCAGTAAGTAGCCATATCCTAGATTGGTTACACTGGAAGGATCATTTCACCTAATCAAAAATTGTGCAATAAGTTAGATTAGGTTGGTATCATTTTAGTTTGATTTTATTTTATTTTCAGTGAGTGTTGACAGAATTCATCAAGGTTTGAAGCCTGAGGTGAAGGCCTTAAGGCTTTGATGATTTTTTTGTGTGGGTCGAAGTTTGCAGTGTGTTTTCAATTTCAGTTTTAGTTTCAGTTTACAGATTGGACTCCATTTCCCAATGGATAAGGCATTGATCTACAAATTCATAGATTTATGGTTCTTGGCACCTCCAAGGAGCTACCATCCCCATCTGGAGCTGATGTTAGCACTGGTATTTGCATCCCAACCATACCGCCTTATTTTACTATGCTTTCACCCCATCTCCGTCATTATATTTGACCTCTCTTCATTTTCTTAACCATTTTTCCCAAGGGTTCCCAATTCATCATTGTTCACAAGCACTAAACCCTAATTTCCTCTCCCACTGAGCTATGGTTTGCAATGGAAAAAGAGACATTTGAGCAGAGGAGACATAAGGTTGGTCATATCAGTAAGTATGAGGTCATTTCAGCTCATAAACATCATGTCTCCATCATTTTTCAAGAAATCATACCAAGAGTCAAATCATTTGCCACTGATAGGGACAGTTTTTCTTCATACCGTTTTTTTAACCAAACAGAGATGAATTTAGCAAAAGTGAGAGAAATTTTTGTCCATAATAATTAAAAGAATAAAAACCTCTATCAGTCTTTACACAGGTGTCATGGTTTTAGATAAATTTCAAACATACAGGTGCCACAGGAGAGTTGTTACACTTCTGGAGTGACCTTGGGAAAGTTACATTTTCTCCTAGCTTAATAAGTCAAATGATAACTAGACAAAGTGATATTTTCAATGAGCTATCATGAGCTCACTTTGGAGTTGAGGAAGGCCTCCAAAATTTTCCTGTAACAACACTCTTCATTTTTGCACCCTCATTCAACACTTTTTGACCAGTCTTTGGAGAAGTGAATTTTGACAAGGAAAATGGGCTTCATTTTGAAAACCGAAGGTATTAATGGAAATTAGACTTGAAGGGATTTCCAAAAATCCATCTTGGAGCCAATTTGGACACTTGAAACCCAGTCAAAAACAACATGCAAGTTGGGGTGACATGGCGTTGCGCGTTTAACAATTGACTGACTTTTTCTGATTTTTTCTACAAATTTGAATTTTACCTTGGGGAATCATATTTTTACCTCATGTAATTGATGATGTAAATGTAATTATCATGTTTTTACTATTACCTTGGGTAAATACATTAGGTTAAAACACCTGATGAGGTGTAATGAATCAGTTTGCAAAAAGTTACGGTTGAGTAACTTTGACCACCCTACACTCTAGGTTTCAGTTCAGACTTTAGTGGATCAGCTCCTCCTCTCATGGATTCGGCCCTTGAGGTTGGGAGAGGTTGTTTAAGGCCTATATATTGTAATTTTTTGACTCATTTTCAAAGGTTGGAAATTGGAATCAGTTCATTTTTTTTTACTTGATCAAGAATACTTTGTACTCAGTTTTGGCCATTAATATAAGAGGAGTTGCAGTTATATTTATGGGATACCTGTGGTATTAAATGTATTTCATTGTTTCTTCTTTAGTGACATATGTGTGATTGTATTGTTCATTCCTTTTCATGTCTATGATTATGATCTTTTATAAGAATGAAATTCAGAATATGTGCTTGCCATGTTCTGTTTTGGGTAATTGATCATATTTTGTTTCATATCTTATGTCTGAGAGAAATACATCTATTATGATTCCCTCAGCCTTTTTACAGTTTATAAGCCATTCCTTAACCATTTTCCTAAAGTGATTGAAATTATACCTACCTTTCCCCATTCATCCCTGAAAACCTCACTTTTTAGCCCTGACCTAGTTCTCCTTGACCTATTTCATTATCTGCTGATTTACCCAACCAAAAAAAAATCAAAACAACCCCTTGCACATCATATCTAGCCTAAAAACCCTAATTTCTCCAACCCTCCTAGCTGTGATCATTTTGGAGAGAGCCCTCTCCAGCTTGATAGGGCTAGATATCAATTCAAAAGCTTGGTTTGTGGTTACCTATGTTGGGATTCCTTCCTAAGCCATGGGAATCTCGTGGAGTGATAACATAATGGTGTCCTTGTCGAGGAATGAAGAGAAAAAATTTTCCCTTGGTGTACGACAAAGAGTAGATTTGATTGTTGATGGTGAAAAAAAATCATGCACAAGAAGGTTGTGCATCATTCACCTTGCGACTCCAGTGTCGAAAAATCCCTAGATTCTGAATTCTCATGGCGACTCCACTCTTCAAGAACCGCTAGCCTGAATAATTTCTTGGTGACTCACTCTTGTCAAAATGGTTTTGATTTCTTGAAGGTATGCTCTTATGAATCGAGTTCATATTCCTGGTTTTCTGAACTGTATTCCTCATATAGATTGGCAATCAGGGCTGTCAAAGTTTAAGGGTCAAGACGGTGAAGATGCTAGTTTGAATTTGGCCAAATCTCATTTGCATATTGTCTGAGGAAGATGTTTATGGCTACCTTGGAGGAAAAAGAAATATCATGTTATGAGGATCTACCATCTGCTAGTTTATGTTCTCTAAAGGAATTTCATTCTATTTTCTTTCAACATTATCAAAGCTCTGATTATTCCTTGTTGATGATTTATAGTTGTTGTGATATCTCTGATAATTTCATTGAGTTTCTTGAAAATTTGTATGGGGATGAAGAATGTTTAGATGATGAGATCATAGAATCCCTTTATGTTTTTTCTTCCCAACAAGAATCAATAGTTTCCTCTTTGGATGAAGATATCCTTGAGCCTTTGCACGAGAACCATTTTCATCACCAAAAAGAATCAATAGCTCCCTCCTTAGATGAGATAGACTGGGACCAAGAAAGAGAAGTGAAAATTCCCGATCCTGAAAATGAAAATCACCAAATCAATGTAAATTTATTTAAAACTCAGTTTTCTCCTTTTTCTAAAGATGAAATATATTAGCTCCTGAAAAATCATGTTACAGCCCAAGAGAATGTAGATTTTCATCTCTTATATTGTTCACACAGTCAAGAATGTGTGAGTGAAGCATCTTCCATTATTTAAAATGAAAGTCTAGGTTTGAATGATGATAGTCATGAGACTGATGAAGCCATATAGGAAGTTGTTGTGAGTAAAATGATTTGTGATGATGATTTCCTGCAAGGAGATCAACTAATAGATATTTTTTTCTCTCATGAAGAAGATAGGGTTGTCATGTTTAACAATATTCAAGAATGTTTCATGTTCAAAGATGATTTAGAATATGAATTTGAGGAGTATGAGCCTAAGAGAGACATTTTGCAAGCAATAGAATCAAATTTTCTCATGCTTGAGGAATTTACAACCAACACTCAGATAGCATAAGGTTATACTTCCATATGCATTCCTATCAATCAACAACCAAGTGTTCTTTTAGATCAGAATGAAGGGAGTACTTGTATTTTTGCTACTAGATCTCAAGACAAGGTAATGCTTCAGGATTTTCAAGATCCCTTCGACAGTCTTTTGCAAGCATTGGAGAAAATGAATGTTGTCTTTTTTGTCATCATAAGTCTTTCTTTCACTTTTTATGTTGAGTTGCCTATATGTACATCATTTTTCCTGCTCGAGGAAAGTGAGAGCATAAATTTAGTAAGTAGCCATCTCCTGGATTGGTTACACTAGAAGGATCATTTCACCTAATCAAAAATTCTGCAACACATTAGTGTAGGTTGGTATCATTTCAGTTTGATTTTATTTTATTTTCAGTGAGTGTTGATAGAATTCATCAAGGTTTGAAGCCCAAGGTGAAGGCCATAAGGATTTGAAGATCTGTTAGTGTGGATTGAAGTTTGCAATGTGTTTTCAGTTTCATTTTTAGTTTTAGTTTACAGATTGGACTCCATTTCCCAATGGATAAGGTAGTGATATACAAATTCAGATATCTACGGTTCTTGGCACCTCCAAGGAGCTACCATCCCCATCTGGAGCCAATGTTAGCATCGATATTTGCATCCCACCCATCCCGCCTTATTTTAATCTTATTTCACCTCATCTACGTCATTATATTTTACCTCGCTTCCTTTTCTTAACCATTTTTCCCAAGGGTGTAAGTCATCCTTTGGCACGGCACCTAATAATTTTATCTCCTTTTGAGCTAGGGTTTGTTATGGAAGAACATGACATATGAGTAGAGAGGCATAAAGTGGAAGTCATATCGATGAAAGTATAGTATACCTAGGGCATAGCATCATGTCTTTCATCATTTTCAAAGAAAATCATACCAAGAGTCCAAATCATATAATCATTTGCCACTCATGAGGTGATTTTCTTCTTGTGTTTCTGACAAAAATAAGGTAATTTGAAAAAAAAGAAATAGGAGGGGGGTTTTATCTTTATTGAGTCCAAATAGAAAAAACCTCCTTCAGTTTTTACAAATGTTTCATGATTTTAGAGAAATTTTAAACATACAAGTGCCACAGGAGAGTTGTTGCACTTATGGAGAGAGCTTGGTAAAATTACGTTTTATCCTAGTTGTAATTTCAAAATCACTTACTTGATATGTCAAATGATAACTAGACAAAGCAAGCTTTCCAATGAGCTATCATGAGCTCACTTTGGAGTTGAGGGAGGCCTCCAAAATTTTCCTACAACAACACTCTTCATTTCTGCACCCTCATTCAACACTTTTTGACCAGTCTTGGGAGAAGTGATTTTTGACAGGGAAAAGTGGCTTCATTTTGAAAAACGAATGTAGTTCTCGAAAGTAGATGTGAAGGGATTTACAACAAGCCATCTTGGAGACAATTTGGACACCTGAAACTTAGTAAAAAAACAACTTGCAATTTGGGGTAAAATGGCGCTGCGCGTTTAACAATTGACTAATGTTTCTGAGTTTTTCTACAAATTTAAATTTTACCTTGGGGAATAATGTTTTTACCTCATGTAATTGATGATGTAAATGTAATTATCATGTTTTTACTATTACCTAGGGTAAATATATTAGGTTAATACTCATGATAAGGTGTAATGAATCAGTTTGCAAAAATTTAGGGTTGAGTCACTTTGACCACCCTACACTCTAGGTTTCAGTTCTGACTTTAGTGGATCAGCTCCTCCTCTCATGGATTCGACCCCTGAGTTTGGGAGAGGTTGTTTGAGGCATATATATTGTACTTTTTTACTCGTTTTCAAAGGTTGCAAATTGGAATCAGTTCATTTTTTTTAGTTGATCAAGGATACTTTGTACCCAGTTTTGGCCATTAATATAAGAGGAGCTGCAGTTATATTTATGGTATACCTGTGGTATTAAATGTCTTTCATTGTTTATTATTTAGTGACATATGTGTGAATTTATTGTTCATTTCCTTTTCATGTCTATGATTATTATCTTTTATAAGAGTGAAATTCAGAATACATGCTAGCCATGCTATGTTTTGGGTGATTGATCATAGTTTGTTTCATATCTTCTATCTGAGATAAATACATCTCTTATGATTCCCTTAGCCTTCTTATAGTTGCTAAATCATTCCATAACCATTTTCCTCAATTGATTGAGATTATACCTACCTTTCCCTATTCATCCTTGCAACCCTCACTCTTTAGCCCTGACCTAGTTCTCCTTGACCTATTTCATTGTTTGTTGATTTACCCAACCAAAACCAAATAAAAACAACCCCTTGCACATCATATCTAGCCTAAAAACCCTAATTTATCCAGCCCTCCTGGCTGTGACCCTTTTGGAGAGAGCCCTCGCCGGCTTGATAGGGCTAGCTATCAAGTCAATAGCTTGGTTTGTGGTTACCTCTGTTGGGATTCCTTCCTCAGCCTTGGGAATCTGGTGGAGTGATAACACCCCAAAGGGTAATATTTGTCCTTGATGTCATCTCAGAACGAATTCCAAGTGGGTACGGACGAGAACAGGGAGGGTTCCCTCTTGTCCTTTTTCTTACAGTAGGTTTCCCATCAGTCTTTGACATGGGGGGTGGCTTTGAGGATTACAAAAGTAATATTTTCTCGGTCGTAGAAATCATGGATCGAGAAATACCCTTCCGAAAAATTGAACCATCTATCTATGACATTTTCATCTATTTTGCCTTCAAATACAGGAATTTCTAAGTTTACTTGTACCTGTAAAGGGGTGGCACCTCCAGAGTGGTTGTTGGATGCAGATGTGTCATTGGTGGGCAGTCGTTGAAGGACCTGGGAAAATTTATCCATCATCGTGTTCCTTTGTTTCTCGAGGGCATCCTCAAGCAATATTTTGATAGGGTCTCTTTCTCCCTCATCTTTCATTTCTTCACCATATGCAATCGTCGGGGTTTGTGAGGTTGATCTTGTAGAGGTTCAACCAGATTGATCCCTAACTCCTTATATCATGACCTCATTGGGGACATGAAAATAAAAATTGAGAAAGAGAAAACCTTTCTGATGCCACTGATACATATTTATGCAGGAACGCAATGAAAAATATAAATACACATAAACGCATAGATTTAGCATAAACAAACTTCATTTGATTATTAAAAATGCTGAAAAATGCTTACAAACAGAATGGAAAACAAATTGGCTAGGGCTTTGGTAGCTTATCTCTGAGAAGATATGTGGCAACTATAGGCCTCTGAACTATGTTATAATGAGGCTCAAGGGAATTTTTTTATTATTTAAAAATAAGAGAAAACCCTAAACAACCAAAACCCTAACCTGAGGAGATGTAACACCAAGAGTTTATGGGCCCCATTGGGGTTAGTTAGGTAGTCGAATTCTCGAGGTCATAACTTGGTCATATTATCTTTGTTTGATGCGTATGATACCTCGTTGGAAATATCTCTCTGAGGACTACAACTATTGAAATGATTTCAATGAAATTTTTGGATGAATCATGCCTAATAATTGTCGTTTGGGGCCTCAAAATGGGCCTGGAAGTTCAGGACCTGAAAAACTACTAAAAATAATAAAAAAGAAAATTGATGAAATTGATTAGGTGAAATATGCGGGTGTCCACCAATATCCACTTGGATGATTTGTCCCCCCTTAGGAGGTAATGGTTCCCATTGTGTGCAGAGCCTCCATGAGGTGGGGAAATTTCTGTTGAACCTCGTCCTAGTGAACCACTTTCCCTGGTGAAGGAGTTGGCCTGCTTTGAAAACTCGGTATAGCTGGATCCTCTGTTGGTGGGTGTTATTGATCTATGTGTCCATGATCGATCAGTCGTGTCTTATTCCATGCAGTCTGGGTTTAACTCTATTGGTGTGAGTTGTTCTGCCATGGCAGATTTGTCCAATAGAAGTGGAAAGTAGGGCCAAAGGTGGTCCACATTGAACACTGGGTGCAGACCGAGGAATCGTGGAATACTGAGCTCGAAGGACTTGTCCCATACTGCCTTCGTGATGTTGTATGGCCCATATTGGAGCGACTGAAGCTTGCGGTGCGGTCCAATGAGATGATCCTTTTTCAAATGTAGCCAAACTTTTCCACCCACCTGGAACTTGTGTGGCACCCAATGTCGATCATATCATTGCTTGTACTTGGTATTGGATTTCTCCAAGATGTTGTGGACCTACTAGTAGACGTGTTAGATTCATTCAATAAATTTGGTTTCTTTACCAGCTTCAGACAGTACAAGTGTGGATTCGGTCTATGTGGTCACATGACGTATGGCAACATCAGGCAGCGGTGCTCTTGGGGTCAGATCAATGGAGTGCTTGACCTAAAAGTGTAGAGAAACCTCTGTGGATGAGGAGAAAGTGTCCTTGCATTCCTCCACATATTTTTCCATCTGTTGTTGTTGTGCAGGAGAGCCCTGTTTGGTAGTTGCAACCACAGTATTCTTCTTGATTTGTGTGAGAATCGTAATGAAAATAGATTTCTTGGTTTGGTAAATAATCTTACTGCATTGCTTTATAGTACTCAAAGAGATGGCGGGAGGCGGTACTACCTCCGATATCTTGTACAGCTTATTTCCCAAATTAATAATAGCATAACGAGGCTTAGACTCATACACAACATGTCACTTCCATAAGTATGGTTGGCATAATAATACATCAGACATGTCAAGAGGAGAAACATCACACAATACCTCATCTTTGAAGGGCTTGATGTTGTATGGAAGGCGACACTGCTAGCGGACGCAGAGATCTCTTCATTGGTGAATCCACCTGATGGCATACGGTTGTGGGTGTGTTGTGATCAGTAGGCCGAGATGCTTCACGACCTCTGCTGAAATGAGGATCTTTTGGCTTCCACTATCGACAAGGAATTATAGTGGAGAACCCTTCACCCACATCTGGGAATGGAAGAGGTGCTCCCCCTCCTCTGGATCCTCGGGCTCCTCCCTCTGAATCTTGGTGGTGAAAATGGTGGCATTGGGTTCTGCATCAACAATTTTCTTCCCTTTTTCATTCCCATTTTATAGTTCAGACTTAGAATCATAACATGCATACGATTCAAATGCATTTATTTCAACCACCAACGAATGTTTGGACCAACACTCGCTTGTGTTATGAGTGGAGCCAATATGAAATTCACACCACTTCCCTATGTCCTTCTTTGGATTTTTTATGTTGTTTTGAGTCACCACGCTTTGGATTTTCCTCTTGTTTTGCAACTCAGGGGCACCTTTCTCTGGCTTCATATTCGCAGATCCAAAGTCTCGCTTCTTCTGCTTAAATTTTTGCTCGATCTTGGCGGCATATCAATATGTCCTGCCAAGCGAGGTAATGTTGATGAACTCGATTTCCTCCTGAATGTGTATATGTAAACAATTGTGTTACTTGAGCACCAAATGTTTCTCTGAATCTTTAATACCCAACTCTTTGCACAGGGTATGGAACAAGTTCATCATCTCATGCACATCTTGATCCCTTTGTTGTCGCAGCGTGGTCCATTGGATATACTTGTCCTCATAGCTCCCCACGGGTTATATTTTTCCTTGTTGTCATCTCAGAAAAAATTCCAAGTGGGTGTGCCTAAGAACGAGGAGGTTTTCCTCTCGTTCTTTTGCTCAGAGTAGGTTTCCCACCAGTTTTTGACATGGGGGGTGGCTTTGAGGAGTGAAAAAGTAATCTTTACTCAGTCGGAGAAATCATGGACCAAGAAATACCCTTCCAGAAAATTCAACCATTTTTCTATGACATATGCATCTATCTAACATTCAAATACAAGAATGTAAAATTTGACTTGTACCTTGAAAGGGGTGGCCCCTCCAAAGTGATTGCTGGATGCAGATGCATCGTCGATGGGCAGTCATTGAAGGATCTGGGAAAATTTATCCATCATCGCGTTGCTTTGTTTCTCGAGGACCTCCTCGAGAAATATTTTTATAGGATATTCTGATCCCTTATCTTTCTTTCCTTCCCCCATGGGTGGCTGTCAGGGTTTGTGATGCTGATCTTGCAAAGGTTGAACCAGATTGATCCCTAATGCCCTATATCCCGACCTTGTTGGGGACATGAAAAGAAAAATTTAGAAAGAGAAGACCGCTCTAATACCACTGATCTATATTTATGCAGGAACGCAATGAAATACATAAATAAACATAAACGAAGAGATGCAGCAGAAATAAAACTTCATTTCATTGATATAAATGCTGGAAAATGCTTATAGATAAAATGGAAAATAAACTAGCTAGGGCATTGGTAGCTTATCTCTGAGAAGATATTTGGTGGCTACAGGCTTCTGAACTGTGTTACAATGAGGCTCAAGGGACTTTTTATTATTTAAAAATAAGATAAAACCCTAAAAAACCAAAACCATAACCCTAGGAGATGTAACACCAAGATTTTATGGGCCTCGTTGGGGTTAGTTGGGCAGCCAACTTCCCAGGGTCATAACTTGGTCATATTATATATGTTTTACACGCATGATACCTCATTGGAAATATCTATCCAAGGAAAATAGTTTTTGACCTTGAATCATGCCCAAAAAACAATGTTTGGGACCTCAAAACGACTCTAGAAGTTCAAGACCCGAAAAACTGCTAAAAATATTAAATAAGAAAATTGATGAAACTGAGTAGGTGGAATAGGTGGGTGGCCACCAATATCCAACTAGATAATTCCTCCCCCCTTAGGAATAAATGGTCCCCATTGCGTGTATAGCCTCCATGAGGTGGGGAAATTCCTATTGAACCTGGTCCCTAGTGAACCACTTTCCATGGTGAAGGAGTTGGCCTGCTTTGACAACTCGGTATAGTTGGATCCTCTGCTAGCAGGTGTTCCTGATTTGTGTGTTCATGATCGATCAGTTGTAGTTGTTCCATGGAATATAGCTTTAACTCTATTGGTGTGATTTTTTCTTCCATGTCGGATGTGTCCAATAGAAGAGGAAAGTATGGTCGAAGGCAGTCCACATTGATCATTGGGTGCAGGCCAAGGAATCATGGAATACTGACCTTGAAGGCATTTTCCCTTACTGCCCTTGTGATGGTTTATGGCCCATATCACAGTGGGTGAAGCTTTTGGTGGGGGCCAATGAGGTTCTCCTTTTGCAAATGTAGCCAAAATTTCTCGCCCACCTAGAACTTGTGTGGCACCCGATATCGATCATGTCGTTGCTTGTAATTGGTATTGGATTTCTTCAAGATGTTGTGGACTTGTTGGAGGACGTGATGGATGCGTTAAATAAATATGATTGCTTTATCAACCTCAGACAGTACATGTGTGGATTATGTATGTGTGGTCACATGAGGTATTGCAACATCAGGCAATGGCATGCCTGGGGTCAGATCAACAGAATGCTTGACCTGAGAGTGTAGAGGAACCTCTGTGGGTGAGGAAAATTTTCCTTGTATTCTTCCACGTATTTTTCCATCTGTTTCTACCACGCAGGGCGGCCCTATTTGGAGGTTGCGGCCACAATATTCTTCTTACCCTATGGGTGAATCGTAATGAAAAAAAAAACTCTTGGTTTGAGAAATAATATTACTGCATTGTTTTGCAGTACTCAAAGAGATGGCGGGAGGCTGTACTACCTCCAGTATCTTGTACAAATTATTTCCCAAAGTAAAAATAACAGAATTAGGCTTAGGCTCATACACAACATGTCACTTCCACAATTATGTTGGCCTAATAATACATCAGATACATCAAGAGGAGAAACATCACACATTACCTCTTCTACAAAGGTTCAACCAGATCGATCCCTAACTCCTTATATCTTGACCTCGTTGGGACATGCAAAGAAAAATTGAGAAAGAGCAGACAGCTCTGATACCACTGATATGGATTTATGCATGAACGCAATGAAATACAGAAATACACATAAACGCAAAGATGCAGCAGAAATAAAAATTCATTTCATTAATATAAATGTTGAAAAATGCTTACAGACAAAATGGAAAATAAACTAGCTAGGGCGTTGGTAGCTTATCTCTGAGAAGAGATGTGGTGGCTACCGACCTCTGAACTATGTTACAATGAGGCTCAAGGGTATTTTTATTATTGAAAAAAAAGAGGAAATCCTAAACAACCAAAACCCTAACTCGAGGAGATGTAACACCAAGAGTTTATGGGCCCAGTTGGGGTTAGTTGGGAAACCAACTTGTCGGGGTTATAAATTTGTCATAATATCTATGTTTGACGTGTTTGATGCCTTGTTGGAAAGATATCTCTGATGAATACATCTACTGACATGATTTCTGCGAAATCGCCAAAGGAATCATGCCCAAAAAACATTGTTTGGGGCCTCAAAATGGATTTAGAAGTTTAGGACCCGGAAAACTGCTAAAAATATTAATAAGAAAACTGATGAAAATGACTAGGTGGAATAGTCGGGTGGCCACCAATATCCACCTGGATCACTTGGGATGGAAATAAAATTCTAGGTTGCAAGAGAAAAATTGAATTTTCCCTCTTTCCTTGCCTATAGATAATAGAGAAAAATTTGTATAATTTTATGCAATATTCCCATGGGAATATAGGAACGGAAGGCTCAATATATCGATATAACTTCGAGTACATATTTTCAAAGGACCAATATTCTATCCCTGGAGATTCATTTGATGCGCAAAATATGAATTCATTTCTCTGCATTATCTAGTAACCAGTTGTTGGAGCTTGGATCCCCCTCAAAGTAAAGACTCTGCAGATCGAGGCACGCAATGCGAAGTCTCTTTTTGGTCTTAGGGGATTTGGGGTGGGTAAAATCCGCTTAATTATGTAATGGGATGGGATTTTTTATGAAAATTGGACTCCGCCCATGGTTTTGGACCATGGTATTGTAAAAGCTAAATCTATATAAGGAGTCTAGCTGGGATAGACAAGATAGGCTTATGATTGATGATATGTAATTCATTTGGATGTAAAACTGAGTTAGAATTTTTGGTTTGGGTTAGAGTAAAAGGCTCCTGCAGCTATGTGCGTGGAGACCTTAGGAAAGACTGCAGCTTTGTGTGCATGCCCCTATAGCTTTACGCGCAGGGTGGAAAGAGATTGTATGAGAAAAATATAGATGTTGATTAATGAATCATTAAGAAGTTCTGAGTTATATTGATTTTTTTGTATTTTTCTTACTGTTCATGAATAAATGTGCTAAGTTAGGGATTTATTTTGTATCTGAATGGTGCAGTCTTTTTATGGTTATTTACTATGTTTAATGCTTAATTAAGAAAGATTTCGCAGTATTTGAGTAAGTTCAACAGTTGTGTTGAACAACACTGGTCTTATTGATAGATCTAACCTACAAAGCTCTGATAAGAAGGAAAATCCCTAAAGCCACATCCCTCTATCCCTCTAGATGCAGAAAACTGGTTCTAGCATCCCCATATATTGCCTCGGGTGAGACTTCGGTATGCGCAAGAAGATCGTTGATGAAAGTGCCGGTAATAGTGTGTTTTTTTGGATCGAATAGACTATCTAAACCTGGGTTAGGGCCCCATAAAGCAAACAAATGGTTCTATTGTCAGGACCGAGATCTGACTAAGGGATAGCTAGTTGTGGCATTCATCTAAGAAAGAGATCAAATATTGGATAGATCTAAAGGAATGTGAGTTTGTTGCGCAAGAAAGAAGAAATTTTTGTGTCTCTGCTAAACATTGGTTACAAAATAATATCTATACGGTTAGGTATGAGTTTTTCTTTGCATAATTCTCTAGCGGCACTGCAGTGGATCTCAAGGCTAGCTACCCAAGCGGGTATTTTAACAATATACCTCTTGTGGACTGATCTGATTGAGAAACTAAAAATATTGATAGCGAGATCCTTGAAGTTATCCGATCTTGGATTGATACATGCTCAACCCAGAGTTCCATTACTGAGTTCGTGATCGAGACCGTTGTCTGATAGTGAAGCAAAAGAAGTGTAATATTCCCAAATGGGGAAATTAGCAATATAGCACACAATAATGGAAAATAGTAGCAACTATCAATACATTACATGTGAGCCAAAGATAGATCCATTTTATTAAGTATATCAGCGAAAAATGTATACAGAACCTTGGAGCACAAACCCCTCAATCTAGACTAGAGAAGCCTCCAACAACAAAACTACCCAAACACACACAAAAACATAAGATGCGGCTACTACACAAAACAATGAAAGTATAAGCGGCAGTTTAATCTATTATCTGCATCTGGAAATATATAATGAATACGCAATCAATCCTTACTTCAATGAAGGGATGAATATCTGCAAATCTAATGTGTTGATGTTGTTCGATGCTCAATTCATGTTTCTCCACTTGGTTATCCAACATGATGCATTTGGAGAAAGTTTCCCTGCTCTTCCCAATGTATAAAGGTGGGTTGCTCATGTTGTAATACTTATCTATGTACTCTTGTAGAGGGTTTCTATGGAATTCCCAACTATACTCCTCTTGCTGCCTTGTGAGGAACTTGAGTCGTTTCTCAATTCTAGACAGCTTGGTCATTGATTCAGCACACACTCCTATGAGAACCTAAATTTTTCCCATTCTCTGTAAGAGACGGTGTCTCGGGATTTGTCCCAATTTTACAGCTTCAACATCATCGGGTTGTCTTGAAATTCATGATCTTTTCCTAAAATTCCTATACTAGAAATTTTGGTGTCCTAAAGAATGCCTACTGTACTTGTACTGCATAGGATGCCCAAATGACCAAAACTTCAACTTGAGCCTTTGGCCCAGGCTCTCTAGGAATGGTTCATTTGGCACATTATGCTACTAGTCATGTTGCTCCTCATTATTTTTCTCGTCATGTTGGTTCACTATGGCTAGCTCCTCACTCAAATCTTCCTAGTCTCCTCCATCTATGAAGACAACATGTTGTTCATCCTCTTCACGTGTTGAAAATGGATGCACTCGTGGACTATTATCTATACTTGATAGTTCATATTCTTTATGGACATTCCTCTAGGGATCTATGGACTCGGTTCGTATAGGATTCTACCTCATCGATCTGTTAGGTAGAATTTCTGATGCACACTCCAAATGCTTGTCATCTGCAAGCCTCACTGAATAATGTCACACTATTGCTCACCATCTTGAGATCAATACACTCAGGCTACAAAAGACTCCCCATGATCTGAAGGAATATCCTCTTGTTCTATCTTTGTTGCCTCCTTCTTATCACTTGGACATGAATGGTTAAGGGCCCAAGGTCCATGCTGAGATAGAAAGCATAGTCCTTTCCTCCTTAGTTCATTCTTGATGAAGATATTTTTCTTGCTTTCTCCATCAATCCTTCTCAACTCCTTCCTAGTCAACACCTTTATGAGCCATTTAATGTTTTTCACGACCAATTTCTCGACTAGATCATGGGCGGTGGTGATACCTTTGGTTCCTTTCTCCAAATGATCGGCAATTTGGATCTTAGTATCTTGAATATGTCAACATCTCCTTTTAAGAACATAGATAAAATATTTTTGCATGCATGCTTTGATATGGTGCAGTGAGTTGATGTAATCTTTGGTATAAAATTTTTGGAGCTACTTGAAATATCAACTTCGTCAGCATTCCATATTCAACATGAATGTCTTTGAAACTACACTCTACTAGTAAGTTTCAAAATTCTACACCGCTTACGATAAGTAGGAAGCATGATGTTGTTCGACCCACGAAGAGGCTTCTCCTGTCAGCTATGAGTATACTATCTTGAGATCATTATTGTAGGGAAGTAATGGTGATGTTAGAGCTATGACCTCTGCTTGAGACAAGAAAGCGATTGTGAGCTTGAATCCTTCATCGGTATGTTCCAGTAGCGGGTTGTATTAATGCAAGCATGGATGGCTTGAGAGCCTCAGCTAAAGTTTCTTCCATTACTGGTTGTCCCACCTTGGATATACATGTCTCTAATTCCTCCAACATGAAGGTTTATGACTAATTTTTGCTTGTTGTAGTTCGGAGCCCAAATCGCGAAGATCTTAGATCCTCTTCCATGTCCTTCCTTCACCTCACATGGTTTCTTTTGCTATATAATGACATGGACCCACTTTTTTAGAATGGTCTCTAGCTTTGACTATCATTTTGGTCTATGGAAGTATGGTTGTTTTCAGGGTAGTAAATCATACTAGTTCATCGAAGGATTTTCTACGGTTGTTTTTCAAAAAAATTTCAAGACAATCCACCTTCTCAAGATAGTCATTAAAGCTCCTCCTCCTCCTCCTAAAAAAATAAATATATATAAAAGAAACCCTTATAGTAAAAAAAACCCTTAAGTGCTTCCATCAATAAACTACAAAAAGAGACTTCAAATAAATAAAATAAGCACTTCAAACCTTAAGACAACAAAATTTTGATATCTCCTTCCCTAGATTTGTTCGTGGTGATCCCTTAATGTGTTGCCGGTCGATTCCACAACAATTCATGAATAGTTACCTCTACTACATCTACTAAGCTATAATGAGCCTCCGGGGATGATTATTCCCTCGCTCAACTTGCCGGGGTTCCTTGTCCCAACCATCCAATGCTCAACACATATGATTCTGGCCTCTATCACCATCGTGTGGCCTGCGTGTGGCCCTTTTGAGTTGTGAAGAGGCTGTCAATGTTGCGGCATACGTGGACAGCTATTGTGCCAATCATGAGTGTCTTTCCCCTCAATATTGTGAAGATTGTGAGAGACTAATTACTGATTCAGAGGATTAGGGTGTGGAACCCATGCCTATCCAGCCACTATCGATCTTTCCTTACCTCTTGATCGTAATTATGGGCCAAATCTTGGGCTTTATCCAAAGTGATGTAAACCTTATTTCCTCCACTCGTCATGGAGTCAGGACCTAAAGCAGAAGAATCGATCTCTGCTGAAATCTTTGATGGATTGATGTAGCTTCCAAAGTTTGAGAAATTCGGGATGCTTCGTGAAAATCTTGTCCAATTGGCATATCCCTCTCCACGGTGCGATCACAATGTTGTTCCCCCTTCTACGCGACGGTAACCCACGGATCTTCAAGCGTGGAATATATGTTATACAACCATCGGTATATGCACATTTGTTTTACTGCTCTTGTCCTATAATATTTGCTTTGCAATGACTTGGCTTCCTATTTACATAATTAAATGGAAAATAATACCATCATGTTGACCATCCAATTATTGAATGGTGCCTTTAAGGATCAAATTTCCTCTCATGTAGCATAATTCCAGCGATTGGATTTACAGTGGTGTGATGCGCTCCTTTGTGATGGTTAGCTTGAATTTGTAGGCGTTTTGACCTTGATTGCACCCACTTAATAATTTTAGTGTAAATAATTTTCTTCTTTGAATGTTATAGTCAGCTACGACTTGTCTTACTGTAGTGGCTCCCACAAAAAATATTTCCATCGATCCCAACACGGTGGATGTGACCTCACGTGACCAAGGCGTTCACTTGAAGGCTTAATTCAATGATTTTTTCTACAGGATAGTAGCTCATTCCTTCGACTATATTCGAGGTTTATGTGGCACACAGCCCTCCCTTCAACGATGCCTGTGACCAGATTTGGCTCTAGTGTGAACACTACCTTGGCGCAATGTCATTTTCTTGTGATACGTGGCCCTCCTCGTCGCTAGCTCATGAAGCAAACTCTGTCTAAAAGATGCACTTCGATCGTGTGCCTTATCTTATTGCTTCCCAATGTAATGAATTCTCTGTGTGAGGCTTTACATGACCTTGGACAAGAGAAAAAAACGCTCTTTCAATCGACCTCGGCTCTGAACTTGAATGTGAATAGGGACGATCTGGTGCAAGCTGACCGAGATTGATCTAATAATCTGTAGCAAGAAAATTAATAGATTCTCAACCTAAACATGGTCTTCCATTTTTCGACAGTCACCTCAACCCAATACCAAATGAATGGCATGGATCTATTTTCATTGAGAGAGATCACACACTAATCAATAATGCTGATGGTGATGCTACTTGTGCCACCACTACTTAACTCTAGGCCTTGGTTTGGCCTTTTGCGTTCTTAATCTTGAGCAATGGCCTCATGGCCCTTTCTCCTGACGACCTCAGCAAAAGTAAATCGTGGCCCTTCATAACCATAAAATACGTAAAAATTAGGAAATCAACTAGGGTGATATCAAATACCACCCACGAAGTTGGAAGATGTTGGCTAGGGTGAGAAGAAAGCTCACGAAAGATCCCTACATAAAACCCTTAAATAATCATGCGGCTAAATTGAAGCTTGCGGATAAAACCCTCATTTGCAGTAGGATGCCGCTGACTCACGAAACCAGCTTGTAAGATCCCAAACCTCAATAATTTAGTCGGATCTAGCACATTATAGTGTTCTCAATAAAAGGTCATTCGGTAAAAAGCGATGAACATAGGCGGGATGCGGAGATGCAACTTTTATTTGCATATTATGCTATGAAAACAAAGATACATGCCCACACCAAAAATGTGATCCTTTGCGATTGGCATGCTGCTGTTTCTCATTAAAACAAAAAAATGAATCTTGAAGCACAAGCGTGGACACCTGGATGGATCCACCGAGACAAATTCATCACGGGGTTTTGAGTCACATGGATCAATGCTTTAGAGCTGGCAGACTGAGTTCTCAACAAACCACAATAAAATAGATAATACCGAATGAATCTAAATGCCTTGCTTCTATCTCCTTTTATAGGCTTGATGGACCTTATTTTATTATTTTTCTTGAAAAACCTTCAACAAATACCATGGGTCGATACCATGGGTAAATACCACGATAATACCATGGGTGATTCCATCCCATTTTGAGCCAGGATCAAGAGAGGAAATATTACAAATTTATATGTAACATATTTTTATTGTAAATTTATATGTAACATATTTTAATATTCCCAAATTGGAGTGTATCTTTCTTCTATCTATGTTATAACTATCTACATAATCCACTTACGATCATCTAAATCAATTACCTAAGGGAACAATGTATTTATTTTATTGCATATTGTTTTTAAAAGAATGTTATTCTTTTCCAAATGTCATAGATGTATTCATTTTATTCCCATTTGGTATATAAGGCCATTTGGATTTCCAAATTGGGGAGATCATAAAAAGTGGCTTATGCCTTTAACTCTTTTATGATATTTTAGAAAAAAAATTAAGTGAGAGCTTGTTATTCCCTCAAATAGAATTTATTTTTTACCATGAGATTTTAATGACTTAGATAATTTTTTATCTCATAAATAATTTTCACATTCAACTCATCTTATAATTTTATTTAAAAAAATAAAACAAATCATTTTTTATAACATATAACTCCATAAAACAAATAGTTTTTATAACATATGACTCCACAAAAATCGGAAGATCTACAAACACAATCAACTCCTAAAATTTCCATACAATTAGATGAGATGAACATTCTATTTTCTTGAATGATATAAGTCCAAAGAAATTGGTCAGTGTGAGTTTTAATGTTGTCCATGTATCGATCGATTTGATAGAGTTCCCTAATTTTGGAATTGAAAAAAAATATTTGAATTAAGAGTTTTCATATCTAAAATTTTAATTAAAATAGTTTTAGAATATTGTGAATATAAATTAAAAAAATAAATATTTAAAAATATTACTTCAATGCTTACAATAAATTATGACATGGGATTTTTAATTAAAACTTATTTGAAAATATTATTTTTGGAGTTGTCTTCCCGAAGACGAAGATGAGTGCAGACGACTGAGTTTTTGTCGAATACGGTTGGTAAAATTCAAAAATGAGATAGTTGTACGGTGTTTGGAATCCATTTTTGAGAGTGGAAATGGATTAAGTACTATAAAAAATCCTTAGGACACCCAAAATACAATCTTGAAGTTTAGCAACTATGATAAACAAGATTACGATAAAATCTTTTCGTTGGATTTTTTCAAAATCTCTACGGATCTGAGACCATTTTGTTAATTTTTTAGACTGACTATTATTTCACGAGAAAACAATAAATTTTGAATTGCATGAGATTTTAATTAAAACTTTGAGCACAATTAATGAATTAATGAATAGACGGTACATTTTCTACTGCCCGAGTGAAATCAAAGAAAATAGTTGAATTAATGAATTGTGCAGTTTCACTACTTGCCGATAAAAACAAAGAGATCTCTACCAAATCAGAGAATTTGTGTTTAAGGCTCTGTCGGGCTATCTGAGCGAATGGACGGAAGTCATCAAGCACGTAGTCTAAAAGATTTAGCGTTTTTCACCCGAGAATCCGGCAATGATTTTTTAGAAAATCAGTGAGATTTGCCCAGAATCTTGTTTACGGTTGTTAAATTTTTATATTTTTATGAGTGCCCTAAGGGTTTTTGATAATCTTGAATCCCATTTCCGGCATCAAAAATGGATTCTAAACACTCCAAAAACATGATTTTTTGAATTTTAGTTGCGCGGATTCTAGCAATTTTTCCATCGAGGGCTATTTCATGGGCTTTCGATGAGACAACTTCCATCCCAAGTCTCACCCACCATCTACGACTGGCACGAAAGAGGGTTACGGACAAAGCCTATAGTACGGTCGACCAAATGAGGAGGCATCCATACGGATTTGGTGTGGAGCTCGCTATGGAGAGCACTACTACGGGTTGCCCATAAGGCTTAAACAAGGTTTGAATGCTCGTCGATTAACAATGAAATTGAAGGCAAGGCGTTGGCTCTTTTAGCAAAGAAATCATATACTAAAGCATGTGAAAAAATGGTAATGACAGAAGAGGTGGCGAGCATGAGATCAAAGCATGAGGGCCATGAGAGATATTCTAGTGGCAAATATTGCAAAACAACCAAGTTACATCCCGCAATTAGTCCAATAACTCGAACGAGTTAGAAAGAAACCAACTTCTGCAGCTGAAAAAATGCGGTAGAAACTATTTGTTTTCTTGGCTAGTTTTGAATAGCATAGAAGGTATATAGGTAAATATTTCATACAATATAATGGTTTTATTCTCGTAGTTATATTTCATATTTATATCCGGAAGCATTGCGGAGATAAACAAACCCGGTATCATATTGTATATGGTGTTCCTAAAACTAAATTTTTTGAAGCATTGATTTGTTTCTAATTGGTAATTGACATCCATCCATGAACACGAAAGGCATCCATCTAGCATAGATTTAAAGCTACTACTGCTTTCCCATTACCTATCATAATGAAAATACTATTAAATTAGGCAGGCGACTATTACACACGAGAAATACACACAAATAATATAATCTATTACTCTATATCAAATCAAGCGAATACATCACAATATTTATAGTCTTTCTTTGAGATCCAACTAATTCTAATCTCGAGAGAGAGGTTGAAGAGTCTCTCAACGTCCTCCAACAAACCAAACCAATCCTAAACTTTAGTATGCATTATAAATGAGGGCATTATCTCAAACACCCCTTAATGCCTACATTACTGAGAAAGAAATTACAATATTGTATTTGTCTTTATACGATCTGGTCTTCATCGAGCAAATCTACCCACTACTGTGAGTTTTACGGACTTCGCTCTTTCTTTCTCCACATCTTCGAGCTTACCTTTGCAACTCATTTAAAGTACACACGCTTCTCACCAACAATGCTGAATTTGTAAGATTAAAAAATCTTGACACGAAGAAGAGTCTACGACACTAAACTATTCTATTGAAATATTTCCATGCTGTGAAATAACCTCGAAGAATAAATTTCAAGATCTATAGGGAAAATATTCTGGGATACGAGAATATGATCGGCGATCAATCCTACAAAGTGACCTTTACACATAGGATCTCATTGTATAACTTTTTATGTCGAGTGCTCTTGAAGCCTAGAGGAACAAAAAAACCCATCAACATATAAAATTCCACATAATCAAATTAGCCAATTGTTCTCTCGTATGGAAAAAACGCATCAGAAAAGCGACTAATTTAAATGATGCTAAATTGTTCAATAATCGGTTACGCACTACACAAATCTCACAACAACAAATTCATGAAATTCTACATATGAACAAGATACACACTCCACAAAAAAAAGCGAAATTCAAACACCGATGCTGTCAGTTGCATTCCCCTTCATCGGCGATCTGAAATTCCCAATAAAGATTCGGAGAATACTTCGACCATTCTGCAATGTTTTCAGACTGGAATCTGCCGAGGATTCGCGGTGAAAATCTACCTTGAAGCTTCACCATCTCCATCGTCAGTACTCGTGGTTAAGCCTAACTCGATCCCACCTTTTCTCTGTCATCGGTTCTGCGGGTTCAAAAAGGAGGCGAGAAATGATTTTTGGTTTTATAACAAAAAGAGTAAATTCTTCACTGTCATCTGAAATTGCTTTGGCTTTGTTAACAATTTCTCAAGCATTGTGTTTGTTCACAATTCTCTAGCATTGGCTTTGTTCACAATTTCTCTTTCTTATCTGCATTGGATTGAGGAGGAAGTTATCAAGAGCCCTTGCCCCAGGTCAGAAGCCCATCGTGAGAAGTCACCCAGTTGAAACTTGCAATTTCGGGAAATTAGGCAGACGACGACATTGTGTCGGTAGTGGCTCTCGGCGATCACTTTATTTTTCTCTTTATGGCGCTAATTTAACATATACGGGAGAGGCGAATCTACATGACAATCTTCAAATGCATATTAGTAGCAATCTCATTCAAATGGAATGAGGGTTTGAATATATGCCTCGCGGATTGGGCGTCTTCTAACAATTGGATTACAAATCCCCATATTCAATGTATCAAATGTTCCCGGATCAGTGAAATACGAGAAAAAACACCTGTGCTCTGAGAATCCGTACCAATGTTCGATTACGAGGAATCCCAATCAAATTGTAGCAGGGTCGTGTGGTGAATCGAGTTAACTCGAGAAAGCCCTTCGTTTCAAACAATTTACGCAGCTGAAAATTTTGCTAAATTCAAATCGAAATTCTTACACTCTGGTTAAACAAGTGCGAACAATCATATATCTACACTAAGCTACTCTTCTACAACATACTCAATCTCATATCTCTCACATCTTCCTGGGTACTCGTGAGGATCAGCCCAACCAAGCTCGATACCATATTAAAATTAGACGGAGCGGCTATTACACACATAATTACACACAAATAATATAATCTATTACTCATATCAAATCAAGCGAATACATCACAATATTTATAGTCTTGCTTGAGATCCAACTAATTCTAATCTCGGGAGAGAGAGGTTGAGAGAATCTCTCAACATCCTCCAACAAAACCAAACCAATCCCTAAACTTTAGTATGCATCATAAATGAGGCATTATCTCAAACAAATACAAAGCTACATCAAAAAATAAAGCGGCAAAAATTGAATTTATTTAACTTGACTCCTACAATCATTCTATGAACCACTGCCTTGACTAGACAATTTTCATCGATGGTTTGACGAGGGGCAAATAATCATATGAAATACCTTCGGATAGGATTTCAATCTTCTTCTAGTTGCAAACAACAACTTCAATAACAGTAGAAGCAAACCATCGGCAACACCTATAATTAATGGTATTATGTTTGAAGATTTGTTGTTCCACGGACTATTCTTTCGGATGGTGTGAGTCTGATTGGTCGTGTTTCAGTGCTGCAGTATTAGATATGCTTGGTGCTTTTTGCGAGGGGATGGTTGAAGCACGGTGGAATTAAAGAAAGGAGAAATTTCATTAATTCGGTCCTCGACCAAGCGAGAGATGACCTTGAATCCATTCTTTTTTTTTCTACCGGGGCGAAAATGCTAGCCACGAGAAGGTTGTCACGACATGCGTTAACTCCCGACCTCGAAAGGTGTTCGTGGTCATACTTGCACGCGAGGAGAAATCGAGTTGATAAAAATTTTACACGTGTTGAATTTTTGACAAGAGGAAAGACGATAATTGCTTTCATATGCCATATGCTTGGCAAGTAAGAGTTGATTAAATTTGGAGAGTGAATTAAGCGGCTCCAAAGCAGTATGTTCGAGTAAATTATACTTTAGGAAAAACCTATTTGTGTGCATGTAAAATTATTTTGAGTAAACAAAAAAATATAAAAATTTTATTGTAATTAATTAAATTGGATTGTGATCAATGGAGAAAAAACAAGAACTCCAATTATCAAAGAAAATAGATTAACATGATGGGTGAGTAAAAAACTAAAAATAATTTTTTCTCTTTTTGAAGCTGTAACACACCTTATACATGATATTGAGGGCATTATACGCACTAGGGCCTTAGAACACTACTAGCGGGACTTCACCATCGTGAGGAGCGTTAGCACACTAATAACATATGATGAATCCATAATTTTTTAGAGTAATTTAGGGAGACCTAGGATCAATCTTCATGAGTAGCACAATATAACACTTAGATATATGTAAGATATACCAGATCTTATGATTTAGCAAGAGTGAAGACCTCTCGGGGAAGGGGAAGCCTATTCCTTGAGCCAAGATTATAGCAAGCCACATACTCAATGAGATTTGAACTGCAATCTCTTGAGTTTTACCCAAAAAATCATTTCCATCAAACCACACATCATTGTATATTAGCACTTTACTGCTATTAAAGACTGCGGTGCGTTAGTGTGAGAAATCAACCCGAGAAACGCGTGGAGCGAGTTAAGGAAAGTGTATCATTACTACAGTAGGGAGGTTTGACCTTTGAAAGGTAAAATCGGTCCAAAGCAGAAAGAGTGAAAATTTTAATTCCTTAAACCTTTTCAGTAGAGCACCAATAATATTTTTTTGGTAAGCGAGTTTAAGCGGTTTATTCACTCGAAAGTATTTTTAAAAAGGAGCTTTTGGAAGCTTTATTCTAAAGGGATTTAATGTAAGGTTTAAAGAAAAAGGTTTATTAAAAGATTTTCAATTAACTTTGAGATTTCATATCGCTAAAGGTTTATGAGCGCTTTCACAAGGATCGTTCGAGAGCTTTGAAAGGATATTAAAATTTTTTAAAAGAGATTTTATATAAGGTTTATTTTGAAGTGAATATTTTGTGTTATATAAAAGTTTATAAAGTTTTATTACTAGCAATTGCACCATCACCAAATGTTGCAAAGGAAACGCCGTAAGATTCTTAAAGAAATTTAATAGTTGTAGTGATTTTGGTCAATTTTAATAAAAGGCTCTAAATATGATCAGTGAACAAAATTTCAAAGCGGGATATGATCAGTACATTGAATCCGTGGGAAAATTTTGAGTGACAATTCTCTCTATGGCTTGCTATATACTTCTTTTTCAAATATGAAAACAATACAAGAGAAGTGCCTTGAGTGGCTAGTTTCGACTTCCCAAGTCAAAATGAGGAAATGGGTACTTTATATAAATAAATCAAAGGTCTATCCCAAAAATTAAGTTAAAAAAACAATTTGAAAAAGAATTTAATGAAACATATCTTGATGATATTAGGTACTCAATCTGCTTTGTTGATCGGTTTAATGCACTAAGCAAGATCAATTGGGCAATAGTAAACATAAATAAATATAGAAATGCGGTCGACTCTCATTACTAATCTTAGTAAACAAAGAAATTCGATCCGACTCCCTTCAAAAAACTAATGCAAATACATGATATCACATGTGAATATGACAATTGCAAAAAAATGTAATTGATTGAATGGGATTACACTTCTAACAATAAAAGTCTAAAAATCTTGGAATGATTGCATACTGAAAAGGTAGCTCAGTAATATGTCGTCTTCTTACCTATAGGAGGATCTCAACCCTACTGGAATAGAGTATATATATGATGCATCTAAAGGTAGTGGCATAACCTATGAAATTATATAAAGATTATACTAATATAAGCATGATTCTCATCCAAGGATGCAGCTGTGCTTAAAATATCATAAATTATTACATACATAGAAGGTACATCAAAAGTTAATTCAACAAATCAAAGTACAAATCGACTATAAGAGTAGTTCTTCGAGTCAAGTAGTGAAAATAAGCGGCTAGCTTTGAGGCAAAAACCATCGTAGACAATGATATGCTAGGCATGTTTTTGAAAGCAAAGTTTTAACACAAAAAACTAGATTTCCTTTCAAATGACAATAATGCACTCATGCTACTGCACTACACACCCTCTTTTTCCATCAACACCTTTGACAAGATGAACAAAGCATAGTAAGTGCATGCTGCCATATTTTTGAGGTTTGAGTATTTAGTATTTACATATATGTACGACCTAATGCGGAATGGCATAATTTTATAGCACAAGCATTTTTTGCTAACTAAACTACAGTGAGAAAAACAAGAAAGAGCCTTTTCTCAAGAACACGGTTTCTGTCAAGGAAGTCACTTGGAAAGGGATCACACGACATTTCATCTAGAAGGAAAAAGCAAGAAAATACAATGTTGTACAACAAATGGCCATAATTGATGGAGAAACTCTACACAATGCCTCACGAGGCCCATCTCAAGGAGTATCGAGAATCGGATGATCCAATGGTAGGCATGTCATAAACTTGAAAAGGATCTGTTTCAACACCATAGTCCATCAAAGAGTTTGTCTTAGAGTTGATCATCATGGTCATACACAAAATCAGGGAATCTCAATCTGCCCCTTCCTAATGTAATCCCGAGAGAAATTCTAGACGGTTTACATACTTTATTTTCCAGATATAAATTGCATAACACATCAAAAAGCGCATGAGCATACTGCAACAAGTAGTTCCTAATGAATTATTTGAATCAAAATGCAAACTCGAAGCTAATACTCACCGCACTCAAGAATAACTGACGAAAGGGTTGCAAAAAATAGTCTTGATCGAAGCCCTGGGATGTAGAAATACACCACTGAAGCCTTTCCTTAAAAAGCTGGAGGGAAGTTCTTCATGAGATCAACCACAAAGTAGACACGCTGAAGTGTTTTCACTCCTTTGAACAGGAGGTATGTAAACAAGACGCAGTAAGGCCCTTCAGGTATTTCAATTGAGATCTTATGGTAAACATATTTACGTAGTCTTTGTCCATCGACAAGAGGAGGCTGAGACATAATTATAAACTTCATCTCTTAGTGGAGGGCGTGGACAATCTGAAAGGGAGATCTATGGTAGAGACCATTTTTTCATTGCTTGATTTATTTAACATGCTTCAAAAACAATGCATAGTTCATATAAAAGGAAAACATCCCAATCTGAACCGAATTGAAATAAAAAACATGGAATGACAACATGATTGATGTGCAACAATCGAGTTATCATTTACTCAGACAGAACTCAATCACTAACAATCAACTTTGGAAACCAACCACCTTAAGGCAATAAAATAATTGAGTGAATTTTTAATGTGCCAACCAATTGGTAGAAACATTGGAGCTACAAGACTTACCATTACCAGACGACCTAATAAACTTATCAAACACCATGATATTTTTGCAGTATCAATTAATAACTATAGAAACTAAAACCTTAAAATTTTACTCGGGACAATTTCAAGATGGCTTAGAGTTGATAAAATATATTTGTATCCTCGTGACAAAATGGAAAATCAAATTGTTCATCGATCGCATAGGAATTGAAATAGTCTTGCGCCTAGGTTGAAGATATGGCACACTAGTTTAACAAGACCTTATAATTCTTTTTTTCCATGTGGTTCACAACCTCGGAGATTGGTGACGACTACGTTCACGGGAATATGTGTACTAGGCGGACCTACTTGAAGGGATCACTTCATGTTGTCTCAACCACAAAGCTCGATCTCCTGAGAGTGATCGAGAGAATTGAACTGTAACCCTCTCAATGAGCGAAGTGCTTTAACGCACGGGAACCCAACCAAGCCGAACTAACCCTCGAGGCTTTTAACAAAACCTTATATTATGCTGTGCAAACAAAATAAAACAAGAAGCATAACAACTTTGTGCAGGGGATTTATGTAGTAGCCACCACAATAGGTGCTTGAATATATATATACAAAGGAGAAACGAGGAGAAGATATGGCAAAACTTGTTAAACAAGACCTTATGTTGGCAGACTAAAACCACAAGCATACCAATTCAGGGAGAATTTATGCAGTGGCCACCACAATGGATGTATAGTTGAAGATACAAAAGGGAGAAAGAGGGGAAGAGGAAAAACCAAATTCTATATGTTAGAGATTGAACACCAATAATTTCCTCACTCAACAAGCAATCGAAATCTTAAATATATCCCTACGGTCTAAAGCATCCTTTTCATAATATGATCTTATCCTATGCCTTTCATGGCTTTCCTCTATTTTAGTGTGCATGCTCCTGCAAAGATGAACTGTTATAGGCATCCTACAAGAATCATGGGAATCTCTAATGAAGATAACAAGATCCCGGGGGTATGGGTTTGACTAAATCACTGATTTCAATTAGGTACTACATGTAGGTCTCGACTTGCATTTACGAGAGTAACAATTCAAATTAGGGCATGTTTTTCAGGCATCATTCGAGATAATCGGTAGCAAATTCATTCGGTAGGCGGGTAATAGCATATGATTTACAAATGTTGTTCACTCAGCCACCCACGGAATCATAGCATCCACCCTCCAAAATTAGAAACATAGACCCAAAGGAGAAACTTTTGAACTTCCGAGCTTTGTGGGGGGAAGGGTTTCCTCTTGTCTATTATGCACACAGGCCATGGTGGGTGATTTAATCCTAGTCTAGATCCCTTCGAGGATAGTAGACACAAGGTACAAATAGTGCAGTGCAGTCGTAGGAATTTCAATAAACAGAGACGCTGCAGTGTGGGCTAAATAATTCATAACTCCTTTTAGGACAGTAGACACAAAGGAAAAACAGTGCAGTCGTAGGAATTTCTCAATTAACAGAGACATTGTAGTGTGAGCTAAATTATTCATAAGGAACTGGATTACAGACAACCACCTTACACCAAACTCATGCACCTGCACCTGAAAGCTTTCAGGTGTAGGTAATGGCATGACACCAAATTCATGCACCCGAAATAAGTAATGGCTTGACACCCAAATTCATGCACCTGAAAGCTGCCAGTAGACACAAAGGACAAACAGTCGTAGGAATTTCTCAATTAACGGATACATTGCAGTGTGGGCTAAATTATTCATAAGGAACTGGATTACAGACAACCACCTTGCACCAAAATCATGCACCTGCACCTGAAAGTTTTCAGGTGTAGGTAATGGCATGACACCAAATTCATGCACCTCAAATAAGTAATGGCTTGACCCCCAAATTCATGCACCTGAAAATCTGCTAATAAATCAGAAAATTTGTCCAAAATTGTTTGCATTTATGAAATCCTGCCAAACTATTGGTTATTCAAACCCCCCACATGGAATATTGCTTAAAAGAATATCACAATTCTATCAAAATTGCAACTTTAAGATCCTGAATTCTCTAAGTGAATAGCCCAAGTCTAGACAAACAAGTCAACCAAGTTGTTGTCCTAGATGTCATGCCGCAACAGATCCCATCCTGGGCCCATTGTTTGTCATCATACCACCTCGCTGAGTGCCTCTCCCAACATTTCGAATTTGATTATCCCTTTGGTATCCTTCGGGAGCATCATAAAACCATCCATCCCGTCCAGATAAAGAACCTCGAGCTCTGTAAGAAACAAGTTTATACCAACACTATCCTCCATACAAGCTTCAAGTGTCCATTTGGATGACCTGCCTCCATAGTAGTTACTGTGATCATTTGACCATTTGCATTTGGCCGACCGAGTGAGCTGCGATCCTGATAAAATTTGTGTACCATTTGAGGAGAGATATTGAGAACATTGTAATACTGGGTCACAAAGGCATTCCCAACCTGGCAACACAGATCATAATAAAATTACAAGGATTTCAACTAAAAATGAACCAATACATTGCACAACATATATTTAACCAGTACCATTTGAAACATACCATTTGTGGATTAGGAACTAGAGCTATTCCTTGTTGAACAGCCATTTATCCCGTACTGAAATTAAATTAATACAACATATGACAGCCAACTGGATAAGAAAATATGTAACTGCCTTTGAATTAATTATGAATGATAATGAAGCAGATCATAATAAAATTACAAGAATTTCAACTAAAAATGAACCAATACATTGCACAACATATATTTAACCAGTACCATTTGAAACATACCATTTGTGGATTAGGAACCAGAGCTATTCCTTGTTGAACAGACCAACATTCATGTTTGAGAACGAAAAGCGAATGCAGAGCAGCAAATTGCATGTACAATCAAGAGGGAAGTCATCTCCAGAGATTCCCATAATACATTAATACAATCATGCGAGGATGTGCAGTCCAACTACACTTGATATTAACTGTTTTTCGTATAGAGAAAATACCTAAAGCACAGTTTGGACTGAAGTTGCTTCTTCAAATTCAACAAAACCAAAACAGAATCCTCCTTGCTGCAAACAACATCAAATTAATTTGAGATACCAATGACATAAAAACTAATCCAAATTTCTCTCACACCAAAAACCAAGTATGTGTCCAAACCTTACTCCTAACTTGAACCCCATTTTGCTTAATTGCCCCAAACTTCTTGAATTCTTCCTCAACTTGGGCAGGGGTAACATTCCCAGGCAAGTGCTTGATATAAATAGAGCACGCATTTCCTACACGTAATAATTTATAGTTTTATAGTGATAAACAGATAACAGAGCAAAATATTAAGGATAACTTAAGATACAAAAGAAGACCTTACGCAAAATTTAACACCTTCTGCTTCAGGGGAAACACTGTTATCTGTCATATCGACAACAGTGGAACTCGAGGGCTCATTTGCAGATGCCTTAGGTGGACTGGAAGAAGTTGGTTGACGCTCAGCACTTGGTACCACCTTTGCAAGAGACGGTTTCTGAACTGCAACACTAAGAGCCGCATTTTCTTTCATTACTTTAACCTGTTTACAGCCAAAAGTGTCCATTAGATATTCAGTGACAATCTTACAATCTAGGGTTACAGATTCTCCACGAATGGAAGTGGGAAATATTCAACCTTGTTCATATCTCTCATTATTGAAATCGATTCCAATGAGATTCGTTGTAAAGATTGCATCTGAATGAGGGACCCCTGTTAAAACGGATACACCAACCCTGCAAAAACATAACTCTGATATGAAACATATGCATTGCCTGCATTTGCTTAAATTGAAGCAATCAGTTTTATCCCTTTGGTATCCTTCGGGAGCATCAGAAAACCATCCAGCCCGTCCAGATAAAGAACCTCGAGCTCTGTTTCCGAAATCATCCCTGTTAACAAAATCATCTCTTCCATTTCCCCGACCACCATAGGCCCCATTCGCAAAATCAGTTCTTCCATATCCCCGACCATAGTTGTATAGTGATAAATAGATAACAGAGCAAAAGATTAAGGATAACTTAAAACACAAAAGAAGACCATATGCAAAATTTAACACCTTCTGCTTCAGGGGAAACACTGTTATCTGTCATATCGACAGCAGTGGAACTCGAGGGCTCATTTGCAGATGCCTTAGGTGGACTGGAAGAAGTTTCTTGACGCTCAGCACTTGGTACCGCCTTTGCAAGAGACGGTTTCTGAACTGCAACACTAAGAGCTGCATTTTCTTTCATTACTTTAACCTGTTTACAGCCAAAAGTGTCCATTAGATATTCAGTGACAATCTTACAATCTAGGGTTACAGATTCTCCACGAATGGAAGTGGGAAATATTCAACCTTGTTCATATCTCTCATTATTGAAATCAATTCCAATGAGATTCGTTGTAAAGACTGCATCTGAATGAGGGACCCCTGTTAAAACGGATACACCAACCCTGCAAAAACAGAACTCTGATATAAAACATATGCATTGCCTGCATTTGCTTAAATCGAAGAAATCAGTTTTATCCCTTTGGTATCCTTCGGGAGCATCAGAAAACCATCCAGCCCGTCCAGATAAAGAACCTCGAGCTCTGTTTCCGAAATCGGCCCTGTTCACAAAATCAGCTCTTCCATTTCCCCTACCACCATAGGCCCCATTCGAAAAATCAGTTCTTCCATATCCCCGACCAGCATAGGCACCACGTACCCTTATTCCATCGTTTCTGAAGCCCCCTATAACAGGAAAAGGCCGTCCACGAGTGGCTGCAACACAGGAATAATGCAACAGGTATTTCACAAATAACGCAGACTAATCAAAAGTATCAACCTTTGTTTCCCTTTGCATCTTTGTTCCCAGCGGAAACGAGGCCCAGGCATTGCTTCTCTGAAATCCCAAAGCTTCTCTGAAATCCGAGAATGTCCAGTAGCTCAATGCCCTACCTTCTACATTTTCTCTGTTCATAACTGCATTGTAAACTAACTTTTCTATCAAGGGTTTAAAATGTTTCAATCGTCTAACAAAAGATCAAAGGGCTCAGAGTATGACACGAGGACACCCAGCAAAGTTGTTTTCAAATAAGTACGCCTTACGGCGTAATAAAGGGAGGATTTTATAAAGAGATTTTTTATTTTTTATTTATTTTTTTTTGGGTAAGAGAAGAGAATTAAAAGCAAAGGGTTTTATTGACAAAAACGTTTACTGATTTGTAAGGTTTGTTAGTCTACAAAATTTATCTAGTGTTTTGTAAGTGTGATAGGTTTTTGGGTGAAGATTGCGTCTTACATTCGTTAGTCTATAAAATTTATCTGGTGTTTTGTCAAGCATGACAGGTTTTTGGGTGAAGATTTTGCCTTATGGGGTGCGTATTAAAAATCATATATTTTTTTTCGGGGGCAATATGGAAGATAGTCTCATGTATTCAAGAAAGCAGCTATAAGACAAAGGAAAGACAACAGTGATGGGTCACAAACCGTGACTAAAGAAGACTAAGAAAAGGGATAAAAAATAAGAGGCAGCGATTGTTGTCATGTTTATAGAGGTTTAAGCTAGAGCCAATGAACTAAGAAGTCTAATAGAAGACAAAGAAGAAATTTGGGTTGATTGGTGTAGCATGGATTAGCTACCACCTCCTATATTTACTGATGCCCCAGCTTTGAGTTCCATTCAACAAGAAATGGATGAAAGAGCTACGTGCAAGGTAGAAAAAACTACAACTTCCAAGGAAACATGGAATATCTTGGAAGAAGAATTTAGTGCCAGGGAGAGTGACATGCTACATCAAGATGTGTCACAATTTCTTGAGTCAACTGCAGATCTGAAAGTAGATGAGCAAGACTCTTAGGGGACAACAGAGCTTGGAGAATCCCACTCGAAAGTGGATGATGGTTGTCACGACCATAAAATTGAAACCCATTATGCAAGCATGCATATAGATGACGAAGATGCAACATATATTACTAAGAGAGAAGAAGAAGCCTCTATATGTGAAGTAGAGCAAGAGCATATAAATGCTCAAGGACTCCACTGTAATGTGAATGTTGTAGATGATGGTGAATCCCACTATGATGAAACACATGTGGATGATGACAACAAAGTGAGATGTGAATTGGTTAATCCAGCCGCAACTGATGGATTTGGTGAAGTTGAAATTTCAATGAAATTGTTAATGAGCACATGCATCTTCATATATCCCGCCATAGGGTGGATGATAATTATGTTAATTTCATGTGTGGTTTCTTTTTTGAAACAAGAATTGATTGTGGAAATATGGTAAGCAACATGTTTGATGAAGAAATGAAAGTGGAAGTTTCCACTGTAGCAGCAAGATATGAAGTAGTTGGAATTTCTCATGAAGGAGTACATGATCTAGCAACAACTGATGATCAAGAAGAGGATAAAGTGATTGAAGAGTTTTTTATGAAAATATTCACCAATAGAAAACAATGGAAGACAACTTCCATGCAGTTGAAAAAAAGGCAGAGAAGGAAGAGGTAGAGAAGGAAGTTCTCACTGAAGAGCATGACAAAGGTGTTTTTAACATTGTTTTTGAATATGTAGGTGTTCAAAATAACATCGGAAAAAAATTTGAAAACAAAGTTGCTCATAAATTTGATGCAGATTTGAAGCTCATTGAAGAATGGATTTAAAAACCAATTGAAAAAATTGATGTGAGTCTTAAAGCAAGACTTGGAATAAAATAATTGAATGAAATGGTGGATAATGATCTTGAGTGTGCATATTTCAGGAAGAAAGAAACAATACCTGATGATGGAATTGAAAAGAATGATATGGAATTTTCTGAAAACAAGGAAGAATGCAATAAAATCGTTTTCAACAATGGCATCAAGAGAGATAATATTTTTCTATCAAGAAATATGGCATAAATAAAGAGAGGAATATGAAACACAAGCAGTAGAGGCAAGAAGACAATTTGAATGGAGAGATGTGGTAGCAGTCCATAGCTGAACGAATCATTGAAGAGGAAGTTGTAGAAGACCGACTCATATCAAATTCAAGACAAGTCAAAGAAACAATGTAGCAGTAACAAGTAAAGAAATGTGGATCTTATAGCCAGAACGCGTAACAAAGAATGAAGCAATTTCGATGATATAGAATTTGGAAGAAGAGAAAAGAAAATGCAAAATAGTAAAATTTTTGAGTCATTGTAAGCCTAGCTGAGACATAGACCACCATCCATGTTTGAGTGATAATTCAGTCAATTCCCATTGTCTAGCAGGCATAGTGAAGTCATGTTAAGTCATGTTGAGTAAAGTTAAGTCATGTTTCAGTTATGTTGATTCATAAAGTCATAATTAAGGGGGAGTGTTAGAAATTGTAATTAATCCCGCATGTGAGAGTTGGATAAATTTCGAGAGTTAGTTAACTTAGTCAAGACGAGTGTGTTCGAGTTGAGTTATATTTGGGGAAAAATAGAATTTAGAGTGTGTGTGCATGTGATATTTAATTCACGAATTAATACATCAAATTACCAATCACTATTTTTTATTTCTTGTGGCTCATCTACTTTCTTTTTCAGAGACCCTTCGAGATGCATGAGATGACATAAGGTTCCCTAGCCTTTAGCAAGGTTGTTAATGAAATTTATAATAATCTATGACATATGATGTACAAAATAAACTATATATTAGTTTATTTAAAGAATATGTTTATAAACCAAAACAGTTATCATATTTAAACAAAAATATTTTGGTGAGGAAAATTTTATTATTATTTTTTAAATAGAATCTTTTGATTTGGTAATTTAGATGAGAATTAAATTATAAAATTTAATACTATGAATAATATAAAAATATATATGCTAGTTGAAAAAAATATATAATAAGGAGATTGATTTTTATTTTATTATGAAAAAAAATAATTTGTAAATAGACTTTGTTAGAATACAACGGATCAATATTATATTTTACTAATAGCACATGCCTAAAAAACCTTAGCTCATGTTCATATGGAACGTGTTTACATTACAATTTTTAGATTAATCAAGTTAATTAAAAATAAAAAAGACAATTACTTTTTAGAAAAATCACAGTCTCTCATTATATCATGAAAGTTAAATTCTTACTATCTACCTAGTAATTGCTAATAATTAAATTAAAATTATGGAAGACTTATTTCAAAATAGACATACCTATTGACATAACTAAAATTGAGAAGTGTAGATTTTGAAAAAACATTTACACATATCTAATATATATGACTTCATTCCAAATATAAACATAACTAACATGATATCTGTATAGTTCACAATATTGTATTGAACATCATATAATTTATAGTGTACACAAGTATATGAATAAATACATAAATTTTCACAATTTACTATTCTAATGTAAAACTATACATTTGATTCTAATACATAATTTTATTTGCAACGTTTATAATTAAAAACATTTAAAACCTTATCATTATGAATAAAAACATTTAAAAAACACCTTAATATTTTTCTTATTATAAATAGTAATTAATTTTTTTAAAATAATGAAAAATATACTTTGAATTTATTTTCCAATATTGACTTTTAAACCATCAAATTTTCGTGGAACTCAAACTTGATAACCATGGCTTTATATAGCTTCTTCCAAGTCTGGAATACGAAGATTGTATTAGTTGAATTATCAGGAACTATGGATAGACTTGTCCGTTCTAATCCTTAATCTACTGATTTCTAGGGATTGATGGAAACTGCAACCATAACCCTTCTGCACAACTTATCTATAATTTCTATCTTTCACTATCATGATTCAAAAGGATCTAAAAAACCGATTAATTGTTTCGTGCGTCTATTATGATTTGGTTGTATTAAAATCTAAGAAATATAGTTTCATTCATTTCTTTTATATTAAGGATTTGCGCTTGAAGTTATGATCTTACTACTGAAACATTTTCAGCACCACCCTTGAAATTTTATTTTTGTTTGTTCCCCATGGTTGTGATTTGGCCATCCATTCAAGTAGCTACAACAGGTTGTCCTTCAGTCAATGAACATCTATTTTTTTTTTTTGTAAATATAGTAGGACCTCTCTATTTTCTATTTATATTTGCAAAGAAGGTTACACAATTATAAACTTCAGCTATGGCCTCAACCTCCCCGAAGGAAACCAGGTCTGTTGGCCATCTGAGTGCATGAAAAGCATACCAAAATTGAAAAAGTTTCATTCTTCTGTAGCCCACGTGGGCTAGCTGTTCTATGGCATACCTATCTACATGCTGATAATAGAAAATGAGTTCATACAAAATTACAACTTTCATACAACAATAACAGTAAATAAACTACTAGCCATCTGAGGAAGAGACAGGGGCGGGGTCTTTAACATTGGACCCTGGCATGTCCACTTGTTGGAGCTATTGTAGCAGTTTTTCCATACGTCCCACTCTGTCGTCCAGTCTGCCCATTCGATCAGCTACCTGACACTGGGTAATCTTGATATGATAGAGCTGGTCCTGCATATCCTGCAGCTTTTCCATGATGCGGGCTTGCAACTTTGTTGAGTCGATGTTTTGCTGTCCAGGGGGGAAAATCTGTATGGATTTTGCCAGCAGGCATTTGACTGTCCAGTAGGTATGTATAGTCTGATGAAATAAGGTGAGACGACCACGGGTGTTTCCAGGATCAGTGATGAATTCGAGAATTTCTGCTTCAGTTTCATTGTCTTCTGGTTCAGTTTGGATCTCTCTTTCCCATCCCCGGATTTCCTGACGAGTCTTGGAGGAGTTCCCTTTAACATAATTGTTTGCTAGCTTTTCTACGAGCTCTTGTTTGGATTTCCTGCCTCTTTTCTTCGGCAGTGGCTCTGACTAAAGTGGCTGCTTCCCTTTCAAGGTCTAAGAAGTTGAGCGACGTTTCCCCATACTCAGCTGAATCCGAAACTGTGACAGAGATATAAAACAGGGTTTAGTAAGGGCCTGAGTTACTTCACATGGCCACATTGTATTTCTCCCATGGGCATAAAGGATGTGATTGCGCTTCCCGCAGTAGTAATTTAACCAGAGAAAATTGATCTGTGCTTTAAGCCTTACGGTACTGGGGCTAGGTAGAAACTCAAATCTATACACCCTATTCGTCTCAATAAAGGTTGAGGACCTGTCTATCAACCACAATTCAGAACACAGGGTCCACAACATATTTAACAGAGCACAGAAATACATGGCAAGGCTCGCTGGAAAAGCAGAGATAGGGATGATGTTGCCACTCCCTCCCAACCAACTCACTTGACGATGCAAACTTACTTGACTATGCGTGTCCCAGTGGGGTGAAGGGTTCAACCCTAATTCAGTTTGCAAACCAGACTTTGCGTGTCACAAAGGAGAAGCTACCCTAGACAGAGACCTGTGAGTAATGATGCCCACATTAACCCGAACTTTCCCCTTCGCGCAGAAGGTGACAAATTGAATCAAAGTAACACAGTTATCAGGGTGAATGAGAAGAACTCCTCCACAGGTTGAGGTAGCATATAGATGGCAGGGGTCACGAAAGCAGGGCCTTACCCACTTTTGGATGGGCGGTTCATAACTACAAACTTGTTTAACACAACACTCTACCATTTTATATAACTTACAGTTCCAATCCAGAGCACTGGCATCCATATGCAGAAAAAGGAGAAGGTTGTATACATACTAGCACCTAGCCGAATTACTGAAAGGAGCAGCATTTCCAGTCTTCCTCCTCTGCCACTTTCGAGCGATTGCATGCAAAGAGCAAAGCATTACCGCTTGAAGGGAGGGTGGAGGGAAACTTACCATGCATGAACCTTGTCGTCTTTCGTTTGACAGCACAGGCTGTCCATCATACTTGATCATTAAAACTCGCTCGTTCCTGCCGTGCCATGAGCTGTGATCCCGATGTAGCATTATAGCTTTTGCTTGCGTGGAGAGGGAGATCACTGCCATCGCGCTACAATGATGAGCTATGAGTTGCCAAGTGTTCACCCCGATCGGGGGGCTGAAGATCCTTGTTTACAATCACTTGGAGAGAGTGTAGTTCCACCTCCCAGATTGCATCTGTGGGGCGAGCGTCTATTGATCGCTCTCTATATTTACATCCCCAATTTGCAAGATAATATGTAGCTGCATTTCCCTTTCGCCTGATATGTTTAGGTACCAGGTATTGGATCCGCTTCATCAAATGGTTGATTTCTTGAATGAGACCTGCTGTCCTCCAACTTTGCAAAATTTTCTCCCAGGGCGTTCCTTGCTGCAATTTGCGAAGAATTCCAGTGACCAGGGCTGAGTCTCCTTCCACTATAATTTTGTGATAATTTTCTCGGATTGCAATAATAATACCTTGTTGAACCGCGGTCAGTTCAACTTCATTATTAGTAGCATGGCCCAGTTCGAAAGCGTAAAAATGGCATACCGCCCCCTGAGAATTGCGAAATATTCCTCCCGCCCCTGGTTGTGCCGGATTGCCTTTAGAGGCTCCATCATAATTCAACTTGATAAAACCAGATTGGGGGGGCCTCAAGTTATCCTCACTAGTTTCACATGGCGGTCTGAATTTCCACAAATTTTTGTATAGCATCTGAGGTTTAAGATTCAAGTATTCGAGAATTTGGGTTTCAAAACCCACTGCTTTCCAATCTTCATCTATCCAACTTTCACTAAGGATTGTTTCTCGAATATTCTCTATGGATCTCTGCCAGATATGCTGCAAAGGTTTCTCTGTGTCTTTGAAAACTCTGTTGTTCCTTTCCTTCCATGTATTCCATATGAAGAATCCAAATGAGAGGGTCCATGCTCTATTAATCAATTGATAGTGGAACTTTCCTTTTTGCCATTTCCTGATTGTCTCTACTATGCTGTCATTATCTTTGTCTGTTTGCCTAAACAGGTGTTCCAGGTTTCTCCACAGCTGTTGCACCATTGGACAGGAATTGAGAAGATGTTTTGTCGTTTCCTACTCTACCTGATAAGCACCTAGAGGGGCCTAACATTCCTCATTCCTGGAGGTTCTCCCAGGTCAAGATCTTGTTGTGGCTGACCAGCCATATGAAGTATTCCACCTTTGGCCAGTGTTTCAATGCCCAGATTTTTTTCCATAGAGGTCTACCTTCATGAAGGCCTTGTTGAGATTGAAGAGAATAACCTTCTTTAATGGTAAAGAGTCCTTTTGTCAGATATCCCCATCTGAGTATGTCTGGTCTTGAAGCTTTCCTGATTTTTCTGGTTTTGAGTTCATTTGCTAGGTTGACCCATTGCTGAGTGTCTGGAGCTGTCGGCCAAGTGGTTTTGTCTTTCCATTTCCTCCACTGATCTGTATTGTTTTGGCACCAATAATGCTGTAAAAGTCACTGATTGGGAGTGCTTGTATATAAGAAGATCTCACCCAAGTCTAATCGACTAAATTTTTTTTCCCGCTGTTTCCAGGAGTCTTCCCAGAAGAGCACTGTGCCACCATCCTTTACCTCCCAAAAGCTGTGGGACCTGATTAAATATCTGTTGACTGCTGCTAGATTCCGTATTGAGGAGCCTCTGGGTATTGTATCTATCTTTAAACGGCCTGATATAGTTCTTGGCATGTCATATTTGATTGTCCAAATATTCTTCCAAAGGTCCGAGCCTCCCTGAATCCATCTCCACCAAAGTTTTTCTCCCATCACATTATTCAAGATGGATGGATCCCTCAGCCCTAATCCACCTGCTGCTTTTGGTTTGAGTAACTTGTCCTACGAGAGAAGAGCCCATTTCCTGTTATCTTGGGCGCCTTGCCATAAGAATTTTTTGAACTGCCCTACTAGTTGTGAACAAATCCCTTTTGGGCATGCTCTTGCTGCTAGTTGATATATTAATAGAGCTTACAGCACTGATTTTAAGAGGATGAGTCGCCCTGGCGCATTCAGAGCTCTAAACGCCCAATTCTGAATCCTGTTGGTTACTCTGAGAAGGATGTCCTGCCAATCAGTTATCCGGCTTGGTCCAGGATGTAAATTCATTCCAAGATATTTCATAGGGAATGATCCACGCTGGAACCCCAGCGTCCTAGCGAGAAAATTCTGAGTCGCTAGTGGACAGTTAAAAAAATAGACATTAGATTTGCCATTATTAACTTCTGTCCCTGAAGCTGCCATGAAGATATCTAAAATTTTGAGGATAGCTTTACATTCCTTCAACGTTGCCTTACCAAACAATAAAATATCGTCTACAAATTGCTGATGGGTCAAGGAAAGGTGAGGTCCCCACATTTTCAAACCTTGTAATTTTCCTTTTGCTAAGTGGGCTTTGATGAGTCTGCCAAGTCCTTCAGCAGCTATAATGAATAGAAATGTGGATAGGGGATCCCCTTGGTGGAGACCACGAGAGCTGTGAAACAGAGTTGTCGGGCTGCCATTCAATAGGATTGAGTAGTGAGAGGAGGCAATGAATGAGCGCAACCATTGGAGCCAGCGATCTTCAAAACCAAAAGCATGCATAACCTGAAGCAGATATTGCCAACTTATACGATCATACGCTTTGGAGAGATCTAGCTTATAAAGCATACCCTTTCGTTTGTCCTGTTTTAATGAGTGAATGGCTTCTTGGGCAGTAACTATACCGTCTAAGATTTGTCTTCCTTTGACAAAGCCTGTCTGTTCCGGGGAGATGAGGGTAGGCAACAGAGGTTTGAGACGATTTACCATAATAGTAGAAAGAATTTTGTAAATAACATTACACACCGCTATCGGCTGAAAGCCTTCTGAAGTATCTGCATTTTTCTGCTTAGGAATTAGAGTGATGAAAATTGCATTTAGCGTTGGATATACCGTCTTTAGTCTTCTAGATTCCTTCACCACCTCGAGAATGTCCGGGCCCATGAAGGGCCAGGCCGCCTTGAAAAATTCACTTTTGAATCCATCTGGCCCCGGAGCTTTATTCTTGGGAAAATTCAAGACTACCTCTTCTACCTCCTTTAGCGTGATTTCTCTAAGCAAAGCCAGGTTCTGTTCTCTGGTGATCAATCTAGGTATATGAGTAGTGATTTTTTCGATAGTTGTCTGCCGATTTAGTAGAGTTTTTGTATGCCTATATCTAAAATGATTAACTAGCTCCTCCTCTATATCTGTATGTTTAATTTTCCTTTCCCCATTGGATGTTTTCAAAGAGAATATTCTGTTATGTTGACGTCGCTGCAGCATGGCGTTATGGAAGAACTTGGTATTGCGGTCGCCCTCTTTAAGCCAATTTATCCTAGTCTTTTGTTTCCAAAAAATCTCTTCTTGTTTGCGTCTCTCTTCTTGTTGGCTGAGTGTGTTTCCTTCTTCTATTGCTAACTCAGGCGTTCGGCCGTGTAGAACTATTTGTTGTTGTATTTCCTTCATTTTTGCAGTTAGTTGAAGTTGCTCCTGATGTATATTGCCAAATTCTAGGCGGTTCCATCTCTTGATTTCCTCCTTTAACTGTTTAAGATGGAGTTGAAAGGAATGCATTTGATTTCGCCCTCTAATTTGGATTGTACTCCACCAGCTTTTAACTTTATCCATGAACCCCAGATCTCTTAACCAAAACAATTCAAACCTAAGAGGTTGGTTATGAGGGCTAGCCTTGACATCCACTTCTAGTCTGATTGGCCAATGATCCGATCCCAGGGTAGGGAGGATTACTCCTTCAAAGTGCCTATCCCAACTGACAAAAGCTTCGGAAGCCAGAAAGCGGTCCAGACGGGAGGCTACCTGGAATCGTCGCCCTCTTCTATTGTTCCATGTAAAATTTCCATTGACCGTAGGGATATCTACAAGTCGTGGGTACCTTTATCGGATCTCACCGAAAAGTGCCTTCGGTTTGATTATAATTAAAAGTCGTTGAGTGAATTTTATGTAGAGATCGAAACCACTTGTTGTAGCGATCATTGTGGAAGAGATTCATGCGATAGATAATTGTAAAGATGCGATCACACCGGAGTGTTAGTGTTGTGTTGTTTGACTAATCAACGTCGAACACGCAACTTCGATCAAAAGAAAGCATGGAGCTATTTGGTGATCCGCATGGAAAATAGAAAAGAAATTTATTTTTGATGATTCGGCGTAGAGTTCTGACCACGGTGTTTTCTTTGATAACAGCTCTTGTTTTTGTTAGGTTAGTGGCTAATCCCAAATCCTCTGGTGTATGGAACAATAAAGTTAAAAAATGGAACACGGTGTTGAGCCACCAACAGCTGAGAAAAGTACCCCATGTAGATTCTTGGATGCCAAAATCTTTGCGTGGAGTTTTATCTGTCATGAAGCTTTGTGAATATACGTGGAAGAACCAACACTATTAAGGAAGCGGCGTTGAAGAGTTGCTTGTGGAGTGACCAACATCGTGAAGCCTGTGAGGCTACATGACCTATCGAGAGAATCGAGCATCGATGTAGAAAGTGTCTTTTTGTTTCCAATGCAACGTTCATGGAATCATTTTGAAATCCATTAGCGTGTGGAGTGAAGAGCCATGTGGAGCGAGCGTGAATTTTCAATCCATGGATTTGTGTGAGAAAATTAAAGGTATATTTAAACAAGCTAACATTATAACTTCATGGAGCGAAAAGTAAGTTAGAATGAATTTTTTTTAAGTGATAAATTTTCATATTTTTTAAGGTGAAAAATATATGGTATGTATGGTATGGTGGATTTATTTTTATATCCATAAAGGCAAATGATGATTATATAGCCTTACATACATAAGTTTGAAAACTTGACTTCATAAAGTTCTCATAATTATTTTAATGGAAGAATGGGAAGTGTGTAAAATCACTATACCAATTGATCATAAAGTACATATTTTGGAGGTATTATGAAGATTTTGTAATCGAGAGATAAGGACTACTTGAAATTCTTTTTGTAATTTTTTTGGAAGAAATAAGGGGTATATTTTGTAATTTGTTGGAGTGATAAGTGTGAAATATTTTGTATTTAATTTTGGGGAGACATAGGTGATAATAAATTTGTAGGATAAAAGGTGCATTAAATTTTAAATTTTGGAGAGATGTAGCCCTTTTTAAGTGGAGTAATAATTTGTAACTTGGAGAAATAAGGTGTCATTTTTTTGTATTTGGAGCGATAAGTGCACACGGTTTTTGAAGACAATTTCTTCCAAAATTTGTGAGCGAGAGAGATCTCAATGCCAATGTTGTAAAGATGAAAGGTTGATGACCTCAATACTTAATAAAGACATATTATTTGTGAGTGTTGAATTGTCCTAGATCTGCCGAAATTGAATAAGGGGATCTTAGGTACACAAAGAGTGTGTTGATGGTGCCATGATGTTGTTTTCTTATATGATTTTTTTTCTAGTTTTCACACATAAATGATGGCATTTAACTTTTAAAGTTCAATGCAAGAAAACAAAAACAAACACATCACATAACTAAGTAGGCGGAAGGAAGGATAATTAAACTCAACACATTCATTTCCACACCTCTGACAAATAATCGAGTTTTCAACATTGACATTCTTCAACCAACAAATTCACTCAATAAAATCAAGTTAATGAATGTGCAAACTCGCGTGTCTCAGAAAAGTATACCTCGAAATATTCTTGCACATAAAGATTTAGAACATGAGTTGGATTGTTAGGGTGCACTCTCGGTTGGAGCAGGCACACCCATGTTTTTGAATTGATAAGAAGTCAAGAGCGTAAATTCTCTTAACTTAATAAAAATTAAAGAGATTGATGAATTCATTGTTTAAAGTGAGTCGTTAAAATCATTGTAAGTTTTTTGTGAATTTTTGACGGTGTTCAACACCCTCCTTTAAATCACAATCAAGTGAGTACATCGAGTGGGCAAGTTTTTAACTCTAAAACACAAAAACAAGTTCACCTCTCCTGTAAGCTAGCGGTTAGTATTCATTCAAGTAAGTTTCATCAGTTGGTACAAAGTTCACCGCTTATTCAGCGAAACATTGAGCTTAATGTCAAAAGCAAGAGAGTGAGTTCACCTCTACCGCAAGTAAATGTAATATTCAAAAAATAATAAGTCAAGGTGAAATCTACGGCAAGCAAAGACGTGAATTCCGGTGAACTTCAAACAAGAGAAACAAGTTTCACCAAGCGAGATCGAAAATTCCGAAGCAAGCGGCGTGATAAACTCAATCGAAGTGAGCCGGTAAAAAGAAAACGTGATATTCGAAAAAAAATCTGACGGCGTGTCATTAACATCGAGCGAAAAATTCAATCAAGTGAGATAGTTCAAGACAAGTGAGCCGTTCAAACGAGCGATTTCACATGGTGCAACATAGGTATTTACAAATTCTTCAAAATTTGATCTTATCGAGTGTTGAAGGCAACGGTGAAAATCAACAAAATAACCTTGTTGATATTTCATGGCATATACAATAGAAAAATGAAATGATTGAGTTCCTTCAATTCAGTTCAACTAAAAAGAAATGAGTTGCAAGAAAAGTGATGCTTCCAGTCTTTGAACCATTAGGATGATATTATTCATCAACCATCTCTTCAAGTGTCGAATTTGTTCAAGTTAAAATTTCTTTAGAACGATCATCCAATCGTGGGAAGAAATCCAAAGTAACGCATAAATTGACAAGGCTTTAGGATATGTAAAAGATGACACCAACTTGCGTATACCGGATTATTCAAATCCCATTAAGTTCGTTAGTGCGAGACTTCCTAAACAAATCACCTCGGCACGTTATTAGAAAGTTGCGGTACGAATGTCCTCATTGTCAAATGGCAGTCATATGGAAGATTAGTGTTTTGGTCTCCATCCTTGTTGCCATTGTGGCAAGCCAAATCATTCATAAAAGAAATGTTGCAACCAACAAGAATCGGCTGAATTAAAGATTAACTATGAATGGTTAATTCATGGAAATGGTTGTGAAGTCGAGAGGAATTATACAAGTTTTACAATCGAATTCACTCGAAAATGTTACCTGTAGGTAGTCAAAAAAAAATATTGTACTCTCATGTATTTGAACGGGGGATTACACTAGTGCAACACTCACACTGAAGGGAGTTCGGAGTGTTCAGTTGGGGGGGGGGGAAATTGAAGGTGGATGTAATACTAAAAGTTTCAACATCGAAAACGGCCGGTGGGCATCTTCGGTAGCCGGTGGGCATCAAAATATTCACCGAAATGGGTGGTCGATAGCAAAATCGGCGGTGAGTAGTTTTTGACAAGCGTTTGCGGTGAGAATTTTTAAACGGCATCGGCCACGAAAACGGTAGGTTTTTGCATCATCGGCCCGGCGGAAATCATCAAGTAGCCGGCGGGGAAGTTTCATCATCATCGGAATTTGCCGGTGGGTGTCTTCAAAATTTTGTCGGTGGACAAACAAATTTGCCAGTGGGCGTCATCGATTTTTTTTTTTTTTTTAGTGTACGGAGAGGATGTTGATTCGAGACAAAGGAAATATGGATCCTTTTTGTACTTGGCGCATGATGAAGTTGTCGAGTGAAATTCGAGAGATGAATCGAGGGCATGCGGCTAACTCATGGTCTCTTCAGTTAGGTTTCTTCGGCATCCAACTTTGGCGAGTTTCGAGGTAATGTTTTTTGAGGAGAAACAATTTTAGCATGAGAACTTGGAATATGGTTCCTCCCCATTCTTTTTTGGATTTATCATTAGAGGGGCGAATGTTAGTCTCTCTCATAAACAATTATAAATCCAAAATAAATTAAATTTTGAAAGTTAGGAATTTAAGCTGTAACTCTCTACATTGGGTTGTTCCTCTAAGTTAGGAGTTATTTTAGGTAGCTCCCGGATTAGTGTGTGTGGTTGAGAGAATATCTCAGCCAAGTTGTCCAATATAGATGCCTTATCTTGAGACAACCTCCTCATATTTATAATTTTATTATTACATTCTTCTAATATTGAGAATATGTGAGGAATGCTATGAAGTGAGGCCTTTTCCACCATGATTGTGTTTGGGTATAAGTCTGTATGTTTTTATGTGTATTAATGGCATGCGATTATTGAACGAGTACACCAATCCTACAAGAAACTACATCTGAATATGATTCTCTTCGAGAGGTGGAAATAAAGCCTTCTACTATCCATTTATTTGAAGATCCATTTTTTTTAATCTCTAAAGCCTAAAGAAGCGACCCAAGAATTTCCATTTCTTGCAATTCCAAAACGAGTACAAACTCCACAAACTATAATTTCCGGCATTCAAACATACGCATCAGCAAGTTTTCCATTATTTGTATATTTCCAAGTCATGGCCCATCCTCCTCTTACGAGGATGCACCGAATTGTTGATGCGAGATATGCACCAATAGCTCTTCCTCAACCTTTGCATCCTATTCCTCAAGTGGATTATAAAATATTTTCCTAAATACACGGGAGAGGGAGAAGGAGCTTGCTCTATTTCGAAGAACACCAAGTTTCCTTTTACCGTTATGGTGATAACCAAAACATTGGACATGAAGATGTTTGGTCAAAGACTCTTTGTTCATAGCTTAGATGGAAGCTCATAAGTGGTTTAGAAATTTGTCACCAAATTAAATAACAAGAATAGATGCTTTGGAGGGGAAGTGTTTGTAAAACAATGGGGTGACCGTAGATTACTTGTATTACCTTACGAGTTTGGAGATTTAAAGAAAGAAAGTTGAGCAAATAATTAGAAGACTTTACAAAGAGATTCAATAAAGTATATCAAAATATTCTGTAGAATTCAAGCCTCCGAAATCTGACCATGATAACCTTTTTCCAATGCCTTAGAATCCAAGTTTTCTGTGGTTGAGATTTGAGAAGCCACAAACATTGGTAGGTATGCATGGGGCTACTATTGGGTGTAGTCCAATCTTATGGCCTCAAAAACAAGGCGAGAAATTGAAGAGGGAAGGGGGAAAAGGATAAAAATAAAATGAAAGAGGAGAAACCATATTCCTCTTCTAAGACTTTCACAATTTTGAATAAAATCTTGATCAAATAAATAGCAGTTAAAGAAATTGCTTCCAAAATGACAAAACTAGAGTTATAAAATAGCTCGCTATTAGGCCCATTACGAAATGAAGGAAATAGAAATCGGGCTCCTTTTAGGAGACCCTTTAAAACCTACGACAAATTTTACAACGCCCGAATGATACGATAATAAAATTGTTCGACCTCCACTAAATAAATTTTACGAGGAAAATCGGCAAGAACAAGAAGAGGGAGGTGAAGATATAAATCTTGTTGGGGACACATCAAAGAGTCAACTTGTTTGAATTTTGTAGGAGTATGAAGATCGATTTAGGATAAATAATTTTTTTAAAATCATGAAGATGCTCATATTCATGTTAAAAATGAGAAAAAAACTGTGAAAAGTGGAAAGGCAAAGGGAGTATCCTTTGAGGTCAAAAGGAGATTGTCAACGACCTCAACAAAAACAAGATTCGAAAAACATGCGCAAAAAAAGGCAAAAGCTAATGATGTTCCTCCATCACCTAACCTTGCCCAAATCATAAAAAATGATATAGAAAATAAATATTTAGCTCCTCTTAATTTCGGTTTCAAGTCGGAATTGAATAAAATTAAAATTTAGGTCCACTCCTTGAATTGTTGAAAATTCTATCCTCTGAGAGTCATTTAAAGTTTGCTACAACCATCTCTTGCTCATGATTCAATCGACTTAGAGGATGAACATCCTACCATTTACTTGGGCATCCATGTCCAGAGATCAAAATTTTTATATGTCAATTTTGGGCACATTCCTAATAAGCCTAGTTAAACTAGACTGTCATCCCAAAACCGATGAATAGGGTCTATCATCCACTATCATTTTAGTTGCTACATGCCCTAAGACAAAGAACAAGAAAAAATCATCCACCATGACTAACATTGCGAGGTTTCAAGATTTGAAGTACATGTGTTATATCACCTATGAGCTCACCAAAAGTCTCACAAGGGACTAACTTCTTTGCATATGCGACTACCTCCATTCAAGTGTGCTCTGCAAAGCACTTCCGGCTTACTCAAGGGTGCGTTGGTAATTGGGATCGAAATTCTCATTGTTAAATCTCCCATGGCAGTTCAGCCACAAGTGCATATGTGTCAAAAATTTGAATCCATGTGTCCATTCAACACCTCGAAATTTGGGAAACATGTCTGCTTTATTATTAGAAAGTCATTGATTGTGAAAACGAAAATACCTTCGGCTCATCTATAAATTGAACGGGAAAAAATAGTGCTTGAGAAGGAAGAAATTTGGTAGAAATGTTTTTGGAATCTTAATTGAGGGTTTGATTTGAGTGATATGTTCTTGGAGGGATGTTCATTTTGATGAGGCAGGATGATGTTGGAGTTGGTGACATCAAATCAATCGTTGGTTGTAACCTCCCCTTCTATCAATTAATAAAGATTGGTGCTTACTTTCCCACATATGTATCTATATAATCTTATGTATTTCATATTAAGAATTCTTATCTAATTTATATGTTTCATGTTTGATTGATTTAATGATTAAATTGAATATCTATCTATATATTGAAATATCTTTGCTTTTTAGTGTTTGTGTTTTGCGGGGAACTAATTACGGCGATCAAGCTTGGATTGGAAGCTACGGTAAGAGCGACAAAAGGAGAATAGGAAGTTCTTGGACTCCAAGTAAGTTTCTTAATATATTATGTGTGTCTATTTACTATTAGGAAAAGTATCTGCAAAGTCTTTGACCTGTTGTTAAATGCATTACACCACATTTGGGGAATGTGTTTTTATCCATAATTCATAATTCCGCATAACCAATTGGCGACTCTGTGGGGAGTTTACCTTCATCCTAGTGTATATTTCCTCTGTACTTATCCACCCGGTAGCATCTACTCTCAATTATTAGGCTTTTGAAACTAAAATTTGCATTAGAAGTGTGTGAGTAGTTTGAGTTTTTTGTTCTCTCCTACACCAGAACCTCTTATCTCCCACCCGGGGGGGGGTGCTTTGCAATGCTGCTTGTCTCCCCTTAGAGACTATGTTTCCCCTTAAGCCAACCAAATTCCCTTTGAATTTTCCATTGCCTTCACATTCGGCCCTTTTTTTGGTGTGTTTTTAAGCGTACGATGCCTCTTAGAGACCGGTGAATTTACCTGAATCTTCCTCCTTTGAAAAGTAAGTTTGTTCAATGTACCTTTAAGTGTTTTTCTTTATCATTCACAAATAAAATTTAAATTATTTTATTTCTACATTAGATCCATTTTTTTCGTAAAGTAAATTGTCGTTAAATTCTTCATTTCTGTAGGAAAGATTGTAGTTCCATTCTTCATTTTTTCCTAAAAGAGAACTTTTGTTTAAATTCATCGTTTGTCAGAAGCGAAAGAATTTGTTTTTGTTGATTTGATGCATATAGTTTCCTTTTTTCATCCACACTAGGGGGACTAAAAGAAAAACCTGCATTTTCATATAGTGGATTGTGTGTTTTTTCTAGGAACAAATTAGGAAAGGTTTGCATGTTGGTTATGCTCTTTGTTGTTTTCTCTCAAAAATAATTTCTCTTTCCCATTAGTAATTATGATTCTCATTGAAAAAGCTAAAATTGAAAAGTTTTTTTCTTATCTGTTTTTAGTTTTCATTTTAGGAGTTTCCATTACATCATCGCGGTGAACCTTAAAAGGCAAATTGATAAAATCAAATTAAATTTATAACAATTTACCTAACAAAGAATTAGAACCATAAATAAAATTTAGAAGGTACAGAGCTGAGACGTGTTAAGACGTACGTAAAACACTATGATTGTCGTTAATTTTCTGCAATACATTATGAGTGTGATACCTCACTGCGTAGGTAAGTATATCGTAGCTCATCCATGTACCTTCGTTATATCGGGTAGTGTTATAGTACGAAATTTATAAGGGGTGCTCTCCTTGTACGGTTTCACATTAGACGGTGCTAATACGGGCATTTGGGCCTCCACGTACCTTCGAGTATATTTGGGAGGACAATTTTGGGTTGCTATCCACCCATTTTGAACCACGTCGCTTAGCCTTGTAAATTGTGACCGCATCGAACACGGCATTCGGGGAGATTAGCAAAAGTACTTCACAGTTCACCCCGGGGGTATTTTAAGTTCAGTTTCTTGGTAAGCCTTTTTTCCTAGTATTACCCTTTCATTTTGTTTATTTTTTTTTTGGTCATAAAATAAATCTGCCATCGTGGAAGAAGAAAATACATTTCCCCGTTGTTCGCGTAGACTTGCACTAAAAACGACCTTTACCACCGAAGCCCCTTACATGTGGATAAGGTGACATGCGTTCTACGAAACCGGTACCATCGGTACCCTTTGGTGAGGCATCATCTTCCCATATACCAAAGTCGACACAAGTTATTTCAGCAAATCCTAGTTTGACTACATTTGTGAGATGGAGTCTCATAGCTACACAATAGTCACAGTCCATCAATTAGTGAGACCATACCTCTCAAAACTTGACATTGTTCCGGCGGAATTTGATCTAATCTTGACTCTTTTTTGCAGGAAATTTTCATCCGAAGTCGAATGTTGTGGAGATTTCATTCTTTGTGTCAGTCCTTCCCCATATTGTAGCCATTGAGTCTCCCATATCACACGGTCAACCTCCTGAGATATACTTTGGGCTTGAAGGAGAAATCCTTTCTACTGGTTTTAATTTCGATTAAAATAAATTCCTGAAGATGAGACACCTTTAACTCCAACCCATTTTGGGGGGGATATTTACTGTATGAGTCTTTTCCTCAATCACCATCCTCTACGTTTCTTGATCTGTTCCTATTCAAATTATTGTTGATCCAAAGGGTATACATTTGGTCGAAGTAACATGCTGAACCAACATCTTCGGTTGGGCCATCTATTCCAATTGCATCGGCACCTGCTCTCGCTACAGCATCTGTGTTCACAATTTCACCGGAAGTCATATTTCCATGATGGCCTTTGGTCCCCTCGGGTTACAAATATTTATCTTGAATTTTCTGCGGCGCATCTTCAAATGCAGGACTTCCCACAGTGACATCGTCTGGTATTCCTAATTGGTAAACCTACTGGTAGTCTTGAACAACTTGATCCTTTATATATATCATCGGGGCGATGCTCAATGCAGATCCTTACGGGTCTATTCCATCAGTACCACATATTTGGACACCCTACATTTGGAGATTTTTTTTTGTCTAATTATCCTCCTCATGTTGGAAGACAACCTTTGGTCACTCACTTTGACAATACTCCATCGTTTTTGGTCAACCTAATGTCTAAATGAATGTTTGTCAATGGCGGCCACATTATTCCTATCTGACAAATATGATTGCCTTGTCCCATTGGTTTAACATTTACCCACATCAATTCCACTTGTTAATGCATCTTTACCCTTATTCTGAGACTCAAAATTTTGCTGCAACAATCATTTTGGTGAGTCGTGACACTCCAATGCCTCCATTATTGGGCCCACAAACTCTGACTCCTTGACTAATTCGACAAAATCCTGTGCACGGAATCATTTATTCACGAAGCTATATTACCATATTATGGGATGTCACAACCATAACCGGGTTATACCTATCTGGCAAGATCGAGTTATCCTAATTTGGGTCATAAAATTTGTGGACATACCCCTTGGGCGGCCTTAGGTGAAAATGCCTCAACCTTCATTTCAAAAGTATCATATCCGAGGTTTTGAGTCGAAAAAATCCTCGAGCATTTGCTTATCAAAAAAACCCTATCTAGGTTACCGGCAACGGATTCCTTGTGTTGGTTCTCAAAGACCTATTTCTCGAGCAATTCCATCATACCTAGCTATGCTCCAACGACCTTAATAGGCAAGGTTTCCTTTGTTGCAACCTTAGAGTTACCAAATTTAAATGGCTCCATGATCTATCAACTATGCTCCTTGGTGGTCGGTGATACATCATAAATTACCCTCGAGATATTCCTAAGTTCAATGGAAACCCTCGGGAAGACCCGTTGACTCATGTTATGACTTATCATTTGTGGTGTTCATAAAACTCCCTGAATGATGACTCTGTTTGGCTATGTCTTTTCCGAGCGTATGCTCAGTCTGTTTGCCAAAAAAATGGTACATTGAGTTACCTAAAGCTTCTTTTGATAATTTCACTACCTAGCTCTTTTTGTCTTTTTTTGACTAACTGAGTTATCCATACGATATGAAACTAGAAACGGAACTCTTGACTAATTTTAAACGGACAAATTCTACTCGCATTTACGATCATATTCATTGGTGGCATCGTCGTCATAGAATGGTTAAGACATTTGTTCTGATCGGCTCTTCTTTGAGTGGTTCATTAAGTGTAATGTTCATTTTAGCCTCAAAGCTAAAAGAGAACATTATAGTTTACTATTCATTTTGTTGAATAAAATGGGTAAGGAGACATCTTAACCCCCTTAGATGGAGAGGTCTGCTCTTATTGAAAAGACTAATAATAAAAGTCGATTTGGGCACCATGGTGTGAACATGATTGGATCATGCTTCATCTAGACATTTTGACCAAGTCCACATGCATTGTCTACATACAATGTATCTCCTTGATGGACTACGAGTTTTAGATGAGGATCACTTGCATGAGTTGGAAGGCACATGTGGATGGGACCCATGGTGGAGAGGAGCACTTGATATATATGGAGAGGAGAGCCATTATTCATGCTTGATTATTATTTTCTTTGGTACGCGAGACTACGCTCCTCTTCATTGTTTAACAAGGGTGTAGTCTTTGCCGCAAGGGTGTTCTCGGTCGGAATCCATATAAGGAAGGAGAGGTTACAGAGCCGCATTCCTCATTACGGCATTTGGCCAGCTACCTCCTTCGATCCACGGCGTTTTTTCTGGGCTTGAGGATAACTTTGTCTTTGCGGGGGATGAAGCAATAGAGGATCTCTTGAGTTGTTCCTTGGCTTGTTTTTCGGTGGAGGGCTTGTCTATCTATTGGATTATCGGTGAGGAGGACTCAGGGAATATTTCCATATCATTGGAATCATGCCGGCCATCCATCTTCCCTCACGGTGTAGTCTCCGGCCTAGATCGTTATTTTGCAAGCTGGCACGGGAGGGTCATTAGAGCTCATCGGGAGGAGTTGTTTTTAGGAGTCGAGGGATCGAATTTTGCTTGGAATTCAAAATCATAGGGCGTCATCATATCATATGTTCCTACGGCCTCATTTCTTATTTTGATTCGGTTACGTAGAAAAGTTAATTGTCACATTGTACATTCTCAGGCATTTCTGCCCAATCTCTCCTAGATTGGCTAGGAATCTTGTATTAAGCCCATTCTTCCATATTGGGGAATTTCTTGGTATCATTCGGCCTCATTATAATTTTTTTATGTATTCGATGGCTTCTTTACTGCGATAGATATTGCGCATTCAATACTCTCGACATTTTGTGTTGCAACAACTCATGTATTTCATAGTTTGATCATTTGGAGATTGGTTCCAATAGCTTGGGTGGCTTGTCCCTCATGATTTTATTATGTATTATTGCTGAAATAATAATAATGTTTTCTTCATCATATTCCCTCTATGCACATGTTCGGATTCACATAGTTTCATGATTGTGTTCATATATGTGTAGCTCACTCTTTGAGGACTTCTTTGAGATACCCAAGGGTGGGAGATACGTTTAACCTCCTTTGAGGGATTTATTTGAGCTCGAACTGCGGGAGTATAATGTATGAAGTTTTAACTAAGGGGTCCAAGTCCCCTTTCATCTTATTTTTGTGTTATCTTCCTTATACGAGCGTCCCCTTGGACCATATTGCAGAAATTCTGAAGAAGGAACCTGGTATTGGAAAGCATCGATCTTGGCTCGATGTGTGCATCCCGAGATAATACGAAATTATAAGGAGAATATCCTCACATAGGAGAGGAGTTGTACAAAGGAAACAAGAAAAGAGGAATGATGGAAGAGGAGATCTCCCTGGTTCTTTTCCAAACTATTGAAGCTATCATAGAAGATCTCGAGGAGATAGAAAGGGGAGAATTAGAAAGTTTTGAGAGGGTTTGAAGATGAAGAAAGCCCTAGATATTATCATGACGGGTGTAGGAATTTAGCCACACATGCATATCCATAGCGTAGTTCATTTTCCACTTGCCTTGTCGGAAGAATGGAGGAAAGATGAGGCCATTAGGGGGCAGTCTTGCAACTCAAAGGTATAGCTCATGGTTGGTGGTTTGAAAATTTTGTTTCATATTCTCATGCAAATGAAAAATCATATGATGAATTCACTAAGGGATTGATGAAGGGATTTGATAAAAATCTTGTGAAACATCATGTATAAAAACCTCAAACACCTTGCATGGATTGGAGGAGCCATGAAACAAAATCCACTCCATATTTCTAAAGGGGATGAAAACATGTATGATGACTTGCTAAGGGCAGATACCCATTGTGTAAAGGGCCCTCTTCCATTTATGAGACATGGAGGTACTTTCTTCAAGAGATGACCAAGATCTAGGGTCTCTCCTTGATGATGAGGTATTCTCCCCGATTATTGACGGGGGAGGATGAGCACTGAAAGTGTCACTTGACGTTGTCCCATTGGAAGGAGATCCATCACCACATGGAGGTGAAAAGGAAGCCATTGCTTCCATTAGAGGAGCCCTTGTGTCTTTACAAAGGAATTCCAAATGATTCAACATGTGGGAACCAAAGCACAGTTACGGAACCATATGCGAGTTTTTGGGGATTGTGAGATGGAGGAAGAAGGATCGACCTCGGGGGATGATACACCCTTATCTATTCGGGAAAGATTTTTCACAAGAGAAGAAGACTATATAGCAAGTGAAGAGGGGGACAAAATCGGTCCACTTCGAACTAGATGTCTCACTATATGGAGGCATTCCTCTGGGAGGCCTCTTGATCTAGAGTTTATGAGGGACATCTTGTCATGTAGTCCACCACTCTTGGATTTAGGAGAAGGTGAAGACTTTGGAGGAGTCCAACATAGTGCAAAGAGTTTGGGATAGACTCAAGGAGGAGGGAGACACTCTCATTTTCAGCATCACCCAATCTCATTACCCATCTTCACGCGACGAGAGATTGCTGCGAGGGGATGAGGGGATGCTTTTGCATGATGTAGGATGAGCGCTCCACGAGATTTGGAAAGACATAGGATGTTCTCCTTTGAGGAAGGACTCTTTCACACATGGGAGTGGATGGAGGCCACTCATGACTACTTTGGCCCGGCTCTTGGGAGATTCCTTTTGGATGATAGCTGTGGGGGGCCAACTTCCGAAGGTCACCATTACTATTGGAGCATGAGTAAGAGCCCATGATGGGCATGGCGGGGGAATTTTGGAGAATGTGGCATGGGGGATTTCAAAGCGACGGGCGGCGAGCGTAAAGGGGAGCTTCACATGCTAGATCACCGACGTTGTCTGCGAGGAGGATTGATCAGAGTATTGGACATCTCTCGGCTCATGGTAGAGTACTCAAGGATCTTGGTGCATGCATGATTCTTGATGACTTGGATCGATAACAAATACATGGTAGATGATATGTTCATCTATTATTATGATAGAATCTTCTTGACTAGGGATTCTATTCTCAAGGAGAAACTATTACATGCGGCACATGAGGACTTCCTAGCTATGCCTTGATGCATATCTTGTCTTGCTAGAAGAGTTCACTTGGGAGGGCATTAAACCACGATCTATATCGAGAATATGGACGTAGAGATGCATAGCTGGATGATTTAGAGAAGGTTAGCACAGCTTTCCTACTCATTGGAGGTGAGGGGAAGCATTCAAATGAGCCATCTCGGCTCAAGGACCGGAGTACATGGTAAAGAAGGTATATACTCTCATTTTGATTTACCTTTCTTTACTTTATATCTGAGCGACTTGATGAGCTAAGGATGATCACATCTCCTTATGCTCCTTATTATGATGTACTTTTGGCCCATTGCGACGTGGGAGTGGCTATTTTCATGATGGTTTGTGGGGGAAGCCACATACTTCTTGGTGTGCACCATTGGCACCAATCTTTACTTTCATGTTTTCACCTTATTAGATGTTTGTGGCGGCAAACAGAGGTAGGCTGAAAAAGAACTGTTGTTTTAGTTCGATGCGAGGTAGGAGGCTCAACGCAGCTGGTCCCATGAGTGGAGCGGTGACCCACTCTCTAGTTGTCTTATGAAAGCTTGTTCTCATTACATGTTGCTTCCTTGTGTTGCTAATGGTTATACATTTATAGGGAGCACTGCTTGGAGAGTGTTGGAGGTATTGGGACGGCCATTGGGAGCATGATTCTCCCCATTGTACGTATTTTTATATTGCGGGGGACACCATGGGAAAACCATGATTACCACATTGCTACTTTCCTCTTCTTGTGGGAAAAACCACTTGGATGACTTGAGGGGAATTTCATGGCTGATTTTATTGATGGGGGAAGCTTGGGCCATTCTTGGAGGCCACTCATTTCAGCCCAATGATGGAGGCGACCCCATATGTACCACAAATGGAGGGAGAAACACCTTGGGAATCAAAATCCCAACTCTCCATTCAGCCCCAACACATTGCATAAACCGGGGGTTGAGATTTTTACTTGGATGATAGCGTGGATAGAGGATCATCCTTTAAGGAAATTTTTTCCCATGCATTTCCTCTACCTTGAGGAGGCCATAGCACGACGCGAAGGTTTCCACCTACACATTCTATCTTTCCATGATGTGCACCATCCCCATTTGCATACTTGGGAGGAAGCATTGGTAGGCAATTTGTTGCAAGATATCTTAAGTAGTGGTGGAGATTGTTGGTGAGGGGGCCAAAAAAAGAAAAATGGGGATAAATTTTGTTCTCTCTATGCACCTGCATTTACTTGAGGACAAGAAACATGTGGGAGGGGAGGGGCTTGTAATGTTCCCAAATTTTAGCCCCAAGCTAAAAGAAAAGACATTATAATTTGCATATTTTCATTTTGTTCAATAAAATGGGTAAGGAGACACCTTAACCCCCTTAGGTGGAGAAATAACACTCCTTGTGTGAAAGGAGGAATAATAAAGTAGTTGATTTGAGCACCACATGGTGTGAACGGGATTGGATCATGCTTCATGCAGACATTTTGACCAAGTCCACATACCTTGTCTAGATATAATGTATCGCGCCAGTGGACTACGCAGTTTAGAGGAGGATCACTTGCATGAGTTGGAAGGCACATGTGGATGGGACCCATGGTGGAGAGGAGCACTTGCTATATATGGAGAGGAGGAGAGCCATTGTTATTCATGCTTGATTATTATTTTCTTTGTGTTCTGCGGAGGCTACGCTCCTATTCTTTGTTTAAGCAATTATTAGTCTTTGCATAGCACAAGGGTGTTCCTGGGTCGAGAATCCATACCATCCTCAATGAAGGAGAGGTTCTAGAGCTGCATTTCCTCATTCTATAATTTGGCCAAAGCTACCTCCTTCGATCCACGGTGTTATTCTGGAGCGGATAACTTTGTCTTGCGAGGGTGCGGCTCTTGAGGATCTCTTGTGTTGTTCTTGGCTTGTTTCGGTGGAGGCTATCTATTGGAGGATTAGTGAGGAAGGACTCAGGAAGATTTCCATATCATTGGCATTAGGCCAACCATCCATCTTCCCTCACGGCACGAGTCTCTGACTAGATTTGCATTATTTTGCGAGCTGGAGTTCTTGGAGTCATTAGAGCTCATCAGAGGAGTTTTTGAGTGAAGGGATCAGCCTTTTCCTTAGATTCACTATCAAAGGAGGGAATCATCATATCAGATACTTTCTGACCTCATTTCCTATTTTGATTCATTTTTAGTGACAAGTTAATTGTCACATTGTACATTCTCTCGGCATTTCTAGCAATCTCTCCTAGATTGGCTAGAAATCTTGTATTGAAACCCATTCTTCTATTCTTGGGAATTTATTGGTATCCTTCAGCCTCATTATCATTTTTTATGTATTCATTAGGTTTGCTACTCCTCTTAGATACTACCACAGTCACTACTCTAGGCATTTTGTGCGGTTGCAACAACTCATGTATTTCATAGTTTGATCATTGAGATTGGTTCCAATAGCTTGGGTGGCTGTCCCTCATGATTTTATTATGTATTATTGCTAAAATAATAATATAATGTTTTTTTTCTTTATCATATTCCCTCTATGCATGTTCGGATTTCACATAGTTTCATGATTGTGTTCATATATTGCTATAGCTCACTCTTTGAGCACTTCTTTGAGATAACCAAGGGTGGGAGGTCTGTTTAACCTCCATGAAGTTTCTTGAGCTCAAACTTCTGGGATTATATTGTATTATGTGTTAAGCTAAGGGTTCCAATTCCCCTTTCATCTTATTTTTAAATTTATCTTCCTTATACGGTGTCCCCTTGGACCAAATTACGAAATTCTGAAGAGGAACATTACATTAAGTCCCTCTTACCCTCTATAGCGAGGATGCGGCTAAGGGTGGCATCATCATTTAATATCAGGTCATTTCTCGTTCCCAATATTTGGATGTGATTTATACTCGATCTAGCACGCTCTACGAAAAAATTCCTAACGCACTACGATTAAATTCTTGCTCCTCCTTCATCGAAAAGGACTCTCATCTTGCCCTGGGAGACGAGGATGATTGGTATTACAGGCATCATACTACTTTGCATCTGATCCTACACCTTCTTTCGAAAATCAATTTCATGTCATTTGACAAAGGAAAAAGTGACAAGCAACCCAAAAAAGTAAGAAAAAATGGAAATCAAAGAAAAAGAAAACTTCTAACCTGTAGGAAAGATCATCTAATCGAGTCATACGGAACTACGAGACCTTGTTATCCATAATCTATAATGAGGAAAAAAAAAATTGGGATCTTCCTCACGCGTTGAAGTCTCAAAAATGGTTAAAACTTCACATGCGCAGTTGAGTTGACGGAGATCCATTTCGAATCCGGTTGAAATTTGGTTGCTACGGATCCATCTTCTAGTTCCCAAGTGCTTATTTTATTTGTCACCAAAGTAGCAGATAGATATTTTAGTGTCGACGCATAGTAAATATTAAAATGGTAAGGCCATTGATCGACTACCTTGGTAGGGTAGTCTCGGAATCAATACCACTATTGCTATTCTGAATTGACGATTAAGCCACCGAAAGTCGTTCATAAATCAACATATAATCCTCGACGAGAGCTACTCAAAATAGTAATATAGTTGAAGATTTGGATCAATCCCCTTCAGCTATGTCATCTCTTGAGGTATTACAAAATTTTCCCTCCTAGAAGTAGGCTTTATTGTCGGCTATTGGTGGAATTGATGTTGATTCTAATCTCGTAGTCTTTAATCATATGGGCTATGTGCTACAATTACTAGTAGAATTGGCATTCTCCATCAGTAAATCTTCCCAATCACCTTTTTCATCATCTTTTATTATTGATGAGGAAGCATCTAAGTGCATTAAGTCTGAAGCATTTGGAAGTCACTTGGCTCGTCATGCTTATCTCGATCATCAACGACGTTGAAAGCTTTTGATGGACGTACATATAAGCCTTGTGGTATTATTAATATTTCATGTTGTGACTAGGGAAAAGTGAATGTTGACGTTGAGGTCATTGACGAACCCCTTGATTACAATATTTTACTAGGAAGACCATGGATATATGCTATGTTTGCCATTGTTTCTACATATTTTAGAATGATCGCCTTTACGCATAAAGGTGTTATCACATTCATCAATTAGATATCCCTCTTTTCCTCCTCTTCACGAGGTAACTAGAAGTGTTTTAGTTAGATTACGTACCCCAGCCTAGCACTTGAACATTGGTGTATGACTCTTAAAAAAAAAAGGATTCCACTCTCATGGGAAACTTTGCATTACCAGGTACCCGACGTTGGCGAAATTACAAGCATAGAGATCTGCTACATGATCTCTTCCACTCCATCTAGCTTAAGGAAGAGTATGGGTGATTCGAAATTGTTAATTTGGATGATTTTTTGCCGCTTTGGCCCTATTGATTGTATAATCAATCTATACGGCTTGGGCGGCGAATACGCAATCGACGTCATCGGTTGTACGGGTTGACCGTTCCTTATTTTTGGTATCCATCGATCCCTTTCCTCAACTTTCTTGACAAATGAGAATATTTTGGAAACCATGATGTGAAAGGAGAACCATGGGAATATTATCATCATCGTTTCCCATATTCCTAATTATGAAGAAAATAATCTTCTTGAACTATATCACACATTAATCAAAAACTACTTTTAGAATTCTTTTACTTTTAGTACGATTGATTCGTAGAGCGAAATTTTTCAAATATTGAAGAAACCATTTCTATAGATATTTCGACCAAACCTCGCGTTGTAGAAAATATTCATATCGGCATATCTTGTTCTCCATCGGAACTCGAAACATATCTCTCTATTTCGTGAATTACGTGATGTATTTTCTTGGTCTTACGAGAAATGCTAGACATAGATACTAGTATCATTGAACGAGACTATTAATATGTACCTTGATGCCAATGCGGTACATCAACGCTAACAAATCTGTTCATCAGAAGAGGCCCACTTTGCCATTAAATCATAAGTTGAAAAACGTTTGCGTGCTAGTTTCATTTACCCTCTTCCGCTAACTTAGTGGGTTTCCAACATTGTTCTTTGTCATGAAAAAACAAGGAACCATTAGAGTTGTGTCGATTATAGATGTCAATCTTTCTTGTCCAAAGACAACTATCCTACTCCCTTTATCGGCCAGTTATTGACGGTGTGATGGATGAGAAATTTTTTATTCATCGATGGATTTTCCCATTATAATCGAATAAATATCCACAAAGGATCAATATAAGATAGCATTCATGTTGTCCTTGGGGAACATTCACTTATCAAAAACTATCATTTGGTTTTTAAAATGTTGGGGCTACTTTTCAAGAGGCAAATGGATTATGCTTTCAATGACATCAAGGACATTGTTCAACCCTATCTGGATGATTTACCCTGCATTCATGAAATTAGGCAGTCACATAGATGTAATTAAGAGCCATATTTTTACCTGGCAGGCACTACAAAATACACCTCAATCCACATAAATGTGTGCTTTTATTGGATTACGGTCATTTCTTAGATTCATCGTCTCAAAAGAAGAAGGAATTAGGTGCCCCCATTGAAGGTTTAGGCCATTCTTGATTTACTGCACCATCAAATTTACTTCGATTCTGAGAAACTTCAAGGAAATTCCTAACTTCCTAAGGAGGTTCATATGCAACTACGCCAAAATGGCTAAAGAATTTACTCGGCTCTTGAAAAAGGGGTTCCCTTCCATTAGGATGAAGTTGTGCAAGCTTCTTTTGATGTTGTCAAGGATACTCTTGTCTGCGTGTCATTAATGTATCCCAAATTATCGAGTGATTATTTCTTATATATCATTGCGGCTAATACAACCATTGCTATGGTATTTTTTCCAAGTAGAAAATGGGATAGAACATCGATCTATTATTTGAGTCGTAATATCAATGATACGAAAGTGAAGTATTTGTACATAGAAAAAGCTTGTAGTGGCTTTTGAGTTTTCCAAAGATTTTACTATATCCTGTTCACTGAAAAAACCATTTTCATTTCTAATTGCAACCCCATGAATTATATCTTATCACGTCAGTGCGGGGGAAAGTATTCAAAATTTATTGTCATTTTGCGAAATTTTATTTGGAATTCATCAAATCCAAGTCAAAGAAGTATTTTGTTTAAGTTTGAGCTTCTCGTATTCTTCCCTCACGATAGTACGCTAGTACGTTAGAACCATCAGTGCGACAAGACTCGTTTACGATCGGATCACATCGACCCTTGGTATGGGGATTCTATCATTTCTCAGAAGTCAACTTTTGGCACGACCACCTTACTCTCTCTCGCTCGACCGTGGCGTGTTCGATGCCAAGACGAATATTATCTAATCATCGAGTTTACACTTTATCGTTTATTGGTGTCGGTAAATTTTAAGAAAGGTTCGCACTCATGAGAAAGTTGAAAAGGTTTTTAAATGATTTTCATGTTGGGGTTTGTGGTGTCACTTGTCTGGATATGCTACCGCACAGAAGATACTCAGATCATTTTACTTTTGGCCTACCATATTTAACAGTGCATCCTCGTGGTCGGAATTTGTCATGCATGCTGATATTTGATGCGTAAAATCTACGAAGCGCGATTGTGCATCATCATTGTATGCTGTAGGACCATTTCGAAAAGGGGGGTATTGACTTACGGCCTGTAACCCTCGTTCATACGGGGTGTGTGGTTATATTATTGTCACAATAGACTACTTTACCAAATGGGCCAAAGCGATGCCTACATTCAACCATAGGGGCTTCACTCAATAAATATCTAACATATCATGTGCAATCATAGCATATTAAACGATACCCTTAATTTCAGTACATATTGGAAAATACCTCTAAAAATCACTTTATTTAACCCCTATAGCAATATAAACCCAATACGACTTCCCAATTAAAAGCCCCTACTTTCACTATATATTGTAGGTATCCATTTCTTATTAACATTTATTATACCCCTTTATATTTTCCATTAACTTTGAGCAACATTTTTATACACATTATAAAAACCCTTTATCCCTATATATCCCCAATATATTATGTCTTTTTTTCTTCATTATATATCCCCCAGTATGAATAAAGTGCTATGGTATTTCTCAAGTAGTGAAGCCCCTGTGAATTCAGCAACACGGGACAAACAATACATTGTTTTTATTTAATCATGTTATTGCACGATTTGGGGTCCAAATTTATAGTAATAGATCATGGGAAGCATTTTCACAACCATATGATGGTAGAATTGGTGCTAAGTTAGGATTGTCTGCTGATAATTCCACTCATTATCCATAGTCAAATGGACAAGTTGAGGCTATCAACAAAATTATTATACGTATGCTTCAATGAATGATAGGAGTTTGCCAGCGGCATTTTATCTGTGCTCGGCCTTGTGAACGTCTTAGAACCTCGGTTAGAAACACAACGGATCTACCCCTTTGAATTGGTGTATAGTCTGGAAGCTATCTGCCAATCAATGTGATCTGATTGTTAAAACTCGCAATCGACTTACGACACCTCGAAGAAGAAGCGCATATTTTTAATCTCATCCATCTTGATGAAATGCATCGTGAAGCCCGGTGGCCCGATGAAGCACATAAGAGACATATAAAGGCACGATACAACAAAAGTATCGACCTCACATTTTATCGAGAGGGCAACTTGGTCCTTCTTTATGATCAAGAAGGCGATGCTAATAAGTACGGGGGAAATTTGAGCCATTATGCATTGCCCTATATTGTCGAAAAGAGTTCTTGCTAAGGGTGCCTACAAGTCGGTTGATTACGATGGGATTAGACTGGCTGTTAAAATAGGTTGTATCTTAAATGTTACTATGCTTAATCATGGTAATTTTTTGTATTATATTTATATATATCTTTATTGATTTGCATTCACTATCTTAGCTTGTTTTTTAGAGTTTTTCTTGACGCTAGTAATCTTCTTTACATTTCATCACGAGATGTCTAAATCTTTGGAACCATTTTTTGGATATGTTGATGGTCTTTGGTTGTGAGTACGTAGAATCTATCTGCGGCCATGGGCCATTTCACTTCGAACGACGAGTTAGTGAGTTTTCGAGGATTTTGTATTGAGAGTAGATCGACAGGCAATATCGCTCGGTATAGCGCGTTGATCGAATTTCTCTACGATGCCATTTCATTTGGTAAGCACATCATCCTTAAGGTTAGACTCACAACTTGTGGTATTACAACTTTCTAGTGTTTGCAACGTAGAAATCCAACACTACATCGTTTGTTCCTAAGTGTTCGACTTTTGGAAAGACACTTTGATTTTATTCAATATCAACACATTTCCGAAAATTTAAACACATTGTGATTCTTTAGCTAATCATGTTTTAGACGAAATTTGCGACACACGTAAAGATACATTCATATTGAATAGTTTTGCGCAATAAACATGAAACACTAAAATCAAAAAGATAGATAGTTATAGGTTTTAAAAACTTTTTACCAAGACACATTGTTCATACGACCTTAAAATCTATGCAAAATGTCAAAAGTAGAATAGTGATGCTCATGGTAATATGCTATCGATCTAGCTATCATGGAGTAACCACATCCAACGGTTAGGAATGCATTTATTATGTGTGATGTTAGTCGCATGGGTAACTCCTCGATCCCGGCAATCTAGAATCCACGAAGGTCAACACCTCCATGTGTTTATTTGAAGCTCGAAAGAGTCTCACCCATGTCTAAATACGGTGCTCTCTCGATAGCCCTCTGTTGGCTCATCCGCGCCATGCTTTCGTTCCTCCACGTTTGAACTCAACCAACATACGCATTACATTAAAACTTTAGTTTAGTCTTGGAAAAAAATAAAAATACAAAAACATTGTATAAAACTTAGAAAAATCAAAAAACATGGACAAAACATTCTACCTATTGCACCCAACGAGCACCTTCGGTAAAGCTCGTCACACGGATCTCCTCGGAAACCGGCGCTGCGTATGCATACTCATCGATGGCGACAACCTGTCCCACGAACCAGGCAAATAATTCGATTGATAACACAATGGATGATTGGCACGCATGCCTAACATTATTCTACCCATCTCTACATCCTTGGATCTCTAGGGTTAGATACACCCGATGTCACATGTTGTGGATACATTAGTGGAATCCACTCTTAGAGTCTCTCCTTTGAGCACCTAAGATGGAAATGAGCAAGCCACTCCTCGACAAGCACAGCAAGAAAGTACACATCCTCCCATGTAATAGGAACCCACTTTGTTCCTAATGTGAAAAACCTTGATAGCTAGATCCCATGCTTGGACTAAGAACTTCTAAGAGTTCTATTTTTTGCCTCATCCCTAACAAGCGGAAGTACTTTAATAAGCCACAATCTCTTAGGGCTCTTACGCAGGATCATTTAGGGAAATCATATTTTTTTCTTCATGCTCTCTTTCTCTCCAAGTAATCTCATTCTAATGCGATGGAATCCTGGCTTAACCATAAGACCCATTAGACTCATTTTTTCATACGAAAAAAATTAGGCAAATTTTGGGTACATTGCGGGAATAAAAAATGAGAATTGTACAAATGCGATCTTAAACAAGGGACGATTACGTGCACATGCACCTAGGCTTCAATTTAGGTGCTCCACGATGCAACTTTAGATGCTCGAGGGTGCGTTGCACTCTTTGAAGAATTTACACGAGGGGCCGAAATCCCTAAATATTTTTAATGAAAGGAAATGAATTAACTATTTGAAATAAAGAGAGGTTTATGGCACCAACCTGGATCAAGCAGAGATGAAAACCATCCACGGAATTGATCACAATCGACGGTAGAAAACCATCTATAGAATCGATCAAAATCAACGAGCTGAAGTTTGGGGGAAAAACCGGGTTCAAGGCTGTAATGCAAATGGTAAAAATGGTAAAACTCTTTTAATTAGTCATTTTATTATTTTTAAATCATATTTATTTCGTGACTATGGTTTTATTATATTTTTATCATGAAACGGGTATTTTTAATCCATTTGATGTTGTTACGAATAGGTTTTATTTGATGGTTCAATTATACCTATGGTTCATCATACCTTCACTTCGGTTTTGGGTAAAAATGCGCCATCTCATCTCATTTTTCGTCGTATTTCAAAGAAGTCCTACAGTGAATACTCATCCTTACGCAATACTCATAAACCTTCATTATCATAACGAGTCATCCTGAAAATTGCTATCAAGTCATACTTTTTCTGCGAAGTAGGTAACTCATTTCACAATATAGTAGCTTCCTGTCGACGACAAATCACCATCCCGAAGTTTACTTAGAAACATCATCTTCCGGTACCATGAGGCTTGTTATAGCATCGACAAGATCCTCACTTGGACTTTTGACCGAAATATTTTGTTTGGTGTTCAACATCAAATCATCTGTTATTACCTTACGAAATGTGTTAGTACCTTGAGAGACCATTGACATTAATGGTTCTCTCGCATTTGTTAACAACTCACATCGTGTGGCTAGTAATCAAATGATGCCTTACCATGTTCGACGACAAATCGTATTGGCCGGACTTGTACACGAACGATCGAGTGAACAAGATAAGAAGACCCCGAGATGTAGTTTCATCCATACGGAGAACGTGATTTCATGATTGTTGTACACATCATTTGTGCGGTGACCTTACATACATATCATCATCAGAACATGGGCCTATGTTGTAGGCATGTACGTGATAGGTAACATTCCAATGTAGATGACTTTTTGAACTATGTACATGTTATTAGATAGTTTATGTGTTGAGCATGGGAATACCTTCCCTCATCAATTCGTGATCAAGAGGATATATCATGATGTAATGTATTGTAAGACTAATGCAAGTCACCTTTGCACTTCAGCTCCGGCCCATCACAATGTAAATCATCTCATTCAAAGTATTGTTATTGTTATTCCGAATTCATGCTTTAGGGGGGAAATGTTATAGGTCAAATTTGGGCACCATTCCCAGTGACCTATTTAAACTAGAGATCATCCCCATAGCAGATGAATAGGGTCTATCATCCCTTATCATTTCGGTTGCTACATGCCCTAAGACAAAGAACAAGAACAAATCATTCATGACTTCCATTTCAAGGTTTCAAGATTTGAAGTAAATTTTATATCACCTATGAGCTCACAAAGGCGAGTCTCTCGAGGACTAACTACTTTCATGTCAGCTACCTCCCATTTTCAAGGGTTAGAGGTCAATTGGGAGTGAAATTATCATTGTTCTAGAATCTCCACATGGCCGGTTCTAGCCACAGAAGAGTGCATATGTGTCAAAATTTGAATCCATGTGTCCATTCAACACCTGCGAAGTGGAAATATGTCTTGCCTATTAGAAAGTCATTGATTGTGAAACTACCTTTAGCTCATCTATAAATTAAGCACGGATCCTAGTGCTTGAAAAAGAAAAGAAATTTGGTAGAGAAATGTTGTTGGAATCTCAATTGAGGTCTGATTTGAGTGATATCTTGCTAGAGGGATGTTCATTGTGATGAGGGTACAAGGGATTATGATGGAGTTGGTGACATCAAATCAATCAATGGTTGTAACCTCCCCTTATATCCATTAATAAATATTGATGCTTACTTTCCCACATATGTATATGTATAAGCTAATGTATTTCGTATTATGAATTCTTATACGATGTATATGTCTCATGTTTCATTGATTTAATTGATTAAAGTGAATAGCCATACGTATATTGCAATATCTTTGTTGTTCAGTGTTTGTGTTTACGAGAGAACTAGTTTGACAATTAAGCTTTGATTGGAAGCTACAACCAAGAGCGAAAGAGGAGAATAGGAAGTGCTCGGTGTTACACAAATTTTTTGTCATCTAACCCATTACTATTAGATGGACCAAAGTACACCATGTAAGACCAATTTTCTAGAAAATTGCTTTCACTATGAAAAATAACTTACTAATCCATAATTTATTAAGTTGTTTATGTAGATTAAAACATGAAACTCCATGAGGAAATATTGAATAAATCCATATTTTTTTTGTTTTCCTCAAGGGATAATTAGTTAATAACAACTTAATTAATATTCCTAGTCTTATTTAACCCAAAACGGGAAAATTAATTGGAAAAATCACCTAATTTATCTTATTCTTTTCTAGGAATAATTATTTAAACATTATTTAAATAATATTCCTTGTTAGAATTTTACTAAATCATTTATAAATAATTGAATAAATAACTATTTATTTAATTATTACTAAACCACACTCTTAAAATAATAAATAAATCATTTATTGATTTATTATTTACAAATAAAGGGATTTGACCAAATTCAAATTCTTTTTCCCTCAAAAAAAATATAATAAAATATTCCATAAAAGTTGGATCTAGATTTCATTAATAATATTTTAATTATGCACCAATATCTAGACTAACTCAATATTTTGTTATAAATAGAAAGAAATTTCATTCATTTCACTACCTTTTGTTGCCTAAAGATCACTTTGGATCTATACTCTTGGTCTAATTTTGATCCTCCATCATTGTCATATTTTTCTATATTTTTTCTTGTGAGCTCCCTTTGAGGTCCATTTTTGTCTAGGTTTTCTACACCATCAAGAGAGAAGGATTTTATATGCGGGGGAGTGCGAGGACATACAAGAACACATCCCATTGAGGGTGGTAACATCTTTCTATGTTCCCTTAGAGTGTCATAAATAAAAAAATTCTTTAAAAATATTCTTGTCTGTCTATTGGATACATGGAGCAAATTTTTCTTTTATTTGTTGTTTAATGTCTTTTCTTGCATAGATCTAGATTTTCTAGCATTTATCTTGAGTCGAATAACTACAAATATAAAGAAATTGGCGACCATCTTTGATTAGGGTTGCTGCACATACTGACTAAAGTGGGATTTTTCGTACGCTTGCGATTAGAGTTCACACTAACAACTAGTGACTTCACAAAGATTTACAATTACGAACGCTATCATTTTCGGATGACAGTTGCTTCAAACCCTAAGGTTTTCTTTAGCTTCTTGTTTTATTTTAAGGATGTTTTTTTTTAACCTTTAAAACCCTAAAACGGTAAAAATTCCGACTTTCATGTGTTTTTGTGACTATTGCGCGGTGATAGGTATCAACGCAAGCGAGACGACACTTTTTTATGAAACCTACTCCAAAGTATTTGGAGGTCTCAGTTGCACTTTTTGGGCCTAAACTTGTGACCTCAACCTTCGGGAGCGCGAGAAAAGCCTCAAACCTGTGACCTCTCACGAAAACGGGTCGAAACTACAACTGTACTTTTTGCGGAATTTTTACGCGCTTGATTTTTGGATTTTGCTTGGGCTACCCTATTCGGGGTTGTACGACCTCCTTCTCGGCCCATTTTGGATATGTACTTGCTATGTTTTACTCATCGAAGTAGGAGCCTAAATCTGGGGCTTCAATATGCTTCCACCTTTCTAGGAGGAGTTTAGGCTGGAGCCTCCATTTCGGTGGGTATTCTGTCATCCAAAACACCTCTTTTCTATTTTGTTTTGGTCACTCCTTTAGGTTCCCCTCCATTTCCTTGGTTGTAGCCTTTCGCCTACCTCATTTGCAACACTTTTCCCTCTAGTTTTTTGTTGTTTCACCTTTCCTATTTCCGGCGGATACGACCTTTAGATCTTGTCCCTCAGGACTTTACATCCATTGGACATTTTTTTGTGTTTTGACTAGATTTTTCCCACCCATAAACTAGTTGTTGGGAAGCCTGCCTCCTTGGGTTTAGATTGATGCATCTTTAGTTGTTTATTTTCTATCATATTCGGTTAATTCTTTATTGTTGCGAGAGATTTATTTACGGTTATACAACACATTTTTCTTTTTTTCTACACACGTACGGGTTTAAAAATTAAAATTAATACCCTTAACATGCACACCCTAAGTGAAAGGCTTTGGTTTACACGCGAGGCCAAGACTATAACATTTCGTCAATTGATCTCCCACCTCTCTACGCTTGTCTCGACATTATAATCATTTGATCCTACCTCCTTTCCCTTGTTGGTCTCTATCCCCTTAAAGGATCCATGTCTATTCTTCCATCATTGCACCCCCCAGGCATTATCCCGGGGGAACTTCTTGGCCTTCATCCTCGGTTTTCCATTAGGAAGGCTTACTTCTCGCGTAGGATTCAAGTTAGTCCTCCATCGAGTCCCCATTTTGACTAAGCACGGTTCCACTGGTTCCACATACCACGGTTCTATCTCTCCTCCTGTCACCTTCACCATGTCTGGTTCATGACCTAATCTTGGTGGTAGCCTAACCTAATGCGGGAATACTACCTAGTGGGACCACAACGGGAACTATCCGTACTCCCTTGCTCCTTATATGGTAGACCTCGGTCTTCACGATTTCTTGATTGATCAATGACCCCCATACACCATGATCCTGGTTGGCCTTCTATGCCAACCAAGCTCCATGGAAGTATCCACGAGTTTGAAGGTATTGTTGGAAGATATGTAAACCATGTTAGATATTTCCACATGTGGTGTTCATCTAACTCCATCACGGAAGTGACTATGTTCATCTTCAAATGTTCCAACGTACGCTTATTGGAGAATATTCTAGGTATGCGACCATGCCTCCTCCTCTCATACTACCTTTGCGACTCTTGCCATGGATTTTGTCTTGCTTGACTTCCCCTTCGTTATGACACGGTACCGAAATTTTGACCTCTTTAAATCGAAATCTTCGTGACTTGCCCTGTCAGATCATGTCCGGGAATGGTGGAGAAGAAAGAGCACATGTCGAGCACCTACCTTTGAAGATCGTGTCTACATGGACTCATTTATCAAATCCATTTTCACCTTATTGGAAAATATGTTGCATCATTTACCTCGGACCGAAGAATCCACTCTCAGTTGCCATTGAAATACATGACTGATCTACGCACAATCTGGTTATGTTTATCTTGTCTTACCTGAAATATCCCCTAGACCGTCTTTGGAAATGCACTAAGAACTATATCATCGACGGTATCATTGGAGCCCTTTCTCCTTCAGGTACACTCATCCTCCCATGGGTTATGGTTTCCCTCATGGAGGGACCAACTCCTCCAACACTTTTCCCCTCCCGGTAACATGTATCCGGATATGGCATGCCTCCCTCCTTTTTCCCAATCTTTTTACGAAAATTCTTCTTCAACCTCCTTATTATCCCGAAGTATATCCAAAACCTGGTGCTCCGGCTCCTCTAGCATTAGCACCTTAGCCTCCCTTCCTTCTCAACCCACTTAACCATGACCACCACCCCAGGGGCAGTGCCTGCATCGAGGTGCTACTAATCCTCTTCCTTCCAAAAGAAAGAGGAAGGAAGCCAAAACCAATCTTCCCCGAGTAATCCTAGACCCGATCCCAAAGGAATACACCTAACACTACTAACCTGACAATAAGGAACTCGGCCCAAGTAGGCAAAAGAATTTTCGCATGAACAAACCTTGTTCTTGTTGGTGTCTAAGATCCTATACCCACAATTTTCTTCTTATCTACTTGTTCTTCTATCACCCCATGATGATGCACATGTGAACCTTTCTTCTCATGATGATGAGTTAGGTACCTTTGTCGCATCATGTGGCTATCCTTCCACCTAGTCACCTCATATTTTACTATGATGACGACATCTTGAAGCACTCACCCCGACTTCATATTTCCTCCCGCAGGAGCCTGGCACCATCTTGTGTGCGCTCACGACCTCGGAAACGAAGATGTCCACAAGAGAGCTCCCACACACCACGCCGCTCCCGCCCCGGTGTGCGGATGGTATAGATCCTACCCGGATCACTCCCTCTAGCAGTGTTTGTTTGATTTATACCTTGAGTTCGGAGTTGCCAACATTGTTCATTATCCTCTCATTTTTTTTCTTTTAAAACCTTTCATATGGACCCCCCTCATCCACACCTTATATCGGTATCTCTGGAGTGGTGCAAGTTGTTACTCCGGAATCTAGCCTCGGTAGGTTGGGCCATTTTTACCACCTTACATTCACTTTTTCTCTCAAACGTATGGATTGGTACTTCCACCAATAACCGAGTGTGAATATGATGAATTTTGAGGTTTATTACCGATGCCCTTTCCCATCGCATCCTTCAACTTCATGTTTGTTTAGATTCTCTTCTTGTCATGCGGTGGAATGATGTACATCGTGTACATAATCCTATCCTTTTTAGAAGATGTTTATGAGTGAAGATTTTGATGTGAGAATTTGAAATCATTACATTCGGTCATGTACCTAGGCACAAAATCACTATGTAGATAGCATTGTAAACAATATTCTAGATTGGCACTTATCACACGCATTTAACACAAGACAATAACATAATCCATACAAACGATGCATATCCATTATGTGTGTCGTTCAAAATGTTTTAGAGTCCATCAACTACGATACATTTTACATACCCATAGCATGTTACAAAAACTCAAAGCGGGGGCACTACATGACACTTTTAATCACTATCTCGGGGATCCGGGCCAATGGCTCTTCCTATCGGCTCGTAGGCGCGCATCCCACAGCCATCGCCATGCCCGCGCGACCCCTTGCCACTCAGGGATAAATGAATAAATGGCTCTATGTCTTGGTCATCCAAGTCTTTCCGGAGTCGCACTGCGAAACCATAGGGTCAGAAGCCTCTCACATATATGACGGATGTCCTCTAGGAGGGCCACTTGCATCCTGCGTTTGCGGTGCTCTTTTCCCACTAGGTCCTATAGCTCCTGCTCACATGTGTCATCCCATGTACCCAGGCCAGTTTCACTGTGTTGTGTCTGCATACCAAAGTGAATGAATCAATACCATATAAAATCTTCGAAAATTTAAAATGCACATAAAATATTAGCAAATTTTCACTTACCATGCGGGCCCCCATGGAGGCCAAGTGGCGGTGGCAAGTCTAGGTCCCCACGTTAATCATCCCACGGGATAGTCGTATGTATAGTGGCATCGATCCCAATGAGCGAAAAACTCGGGTCGAGAACACCGTCCCCGACTGCCCACCTTCCCCTCTACACAATAGCCACCCCCGGTGGTGCATCCCTAGGCTCTCTGCGGCCCCCATCCTAGATCTATTTGTGGGGTCATAGTGTCGGGATCTTCTTAAAGAAGAGTGAGCATAACAACATTTCCATATGCACGGTCATGGTTCATAGCTTGCATAAGCGACAACTATTTTTTCAACGATGACAACATCATTTGGGCCCACCCATAGTAGGTCCAGACTCAACACACTCTCGGCCAAGCATCATACGGGCCCTCGTGATGTGGTGGAGTGCACAGTTTCACAGATCCACGGCACCACTTTGCCGGCCACAACACGGGTATCTAGCCTCTACGGGTCACACAGTCGGTATTCGTGCCCTTTCACATGGAGACACAGTGGCCAGTGGTGCTCTCTGGAAATCCATGATGTTACACCCTTATGATAACATTGGCTACATTTCCCCACCACCCCAGTGGTGGGAGACCCGATCGGGGAAATATATATCCTAGAAATTCAACTGTCCGGTGCCCTTGTTCTATAAAGATCTCGTGATCTGAATCCCAATAGATGACAATCCGGAGCCAACAAGGGCTCTAGCTCTCATCAAGGGGTTCTCCACAAATTTAGGACACCAAACATGGCCAATGCTACGGACACCATGATCCTCTCGGATCTCTGAGTAATGTGTCCAGGTCTCTCTCTCTGTAGTTAATCCTCAATTCTTCCATATCTGCACAAGCCATCACATTTGTTGGTGTATGGAAAGGAAATACTGCATTCAACCATAAAAACCTAGCTCTCGGCCAAGATACAGCAAGAAAGTCCCCTTCTCTCCTAGTCGCGCACCGGGGAAATCCTGGGGGCGAGGTCGCGGTTTTACGCCAAAACTTGCTACCCCGGGTCACGAGATATTGCCACAAAAAGTGTGACCTTGCCGTGAGACGGGGATATGCTCCTAAGCTGCAGGTGCCTAAACTGAACCTTCAACCCATTGAAATGGAATAGTAGGGGCGAGGCCTCTTACACGTGACGGATCTCAATTCCCACGATGGTAGGTTTGTCCACTATGATCACCGCAAGATTTGGGGCCTTTTCTCCTCTCTACATTCACAACGAAGCTACACTTGCAAATGATTAAATTTGAGGGGAAAATGCCTTACAGTAAAGAAAAACCCATATTTTTCTTTCGCCGGCTACGAATCTAATAGTAGCTCCATTTGATAAGCCGTCAACCACAATTGGAAAGCTCTCCGCAGGAGCCCTCAAATGGGTATCTTTTAGTTTTTTATTTGATACTTCACTCGGACACATTTTTCCAAGAAGGGTCACTTCACTACTCCTCAAAACCAAATTTCTTCACTTGCAACACTTGTACTTGGGGCACCACTTTTCCCCCATACTTGTCCATAGCATTTCAATTTTCGTCATGAGTAACCATCTTGTACTCATGTTTTTATGGTCCCCACCGGACCTTTTTTGTGTGGCGGCATCATCGAGTCACCCTTGTTTAGAGAATCAAGTTGAGTCATCATCGCATCCATGGAGTGTATCCACGAGTCCCTTTGTATCCCACTACGAGTCCTCCATCCTTCATTGCTTGGTTCCTCTCTCATGTCACACATTTTTGCCTTTAGTCATATTGTTCCCTATCCCCTTTGATATTGTCGAGTTGCTACCGAGTCATCCATGCCCTTCATGCTCTAACAAAGGGAACTTGTCGGCACGCTACTCGGTACCCCCACATTCCACCATCATCACGGGTGTCGGTATCAATCGCTCCTCTTATTATCTTTCGTGCCTTACTTGAGGACCCCTTATTGCCTCACATGGCGGACTCCTTGTCGACATCGGCTCATTAATTCTAGAAGACATGTCTAGAGGGTGGTGTACCTTGGCTCCGAGCTTCCACTCTTGTTTGATGCTTCGGATGCAGGCAAAGTGACTCTTTATTTCCCTTTGGCTTATTGTTTCTCGGCTCTAGCTCCTTACGGACATGATCGATATTCATATGTGATGGTTTAGTGATGCGGCCAGTTGTACCAGTGATTCACAGGTGTGTGTGAGATGTTTCAAACCTCATGAGGAGGTGGCCCTTGATAAGCCCCCACATCCCTAGGATGACCTCTCCATTACAACCTTCGATGCAACTCCATAGATTTGATGGTTCGGCCTCGGCTGCAGGCATCCTTTTAGTTTGCATGTATCATTCAGTTTTGAGCCCTCTCTATTTTATAGGGCATCTTTGGTTGTATTTTTATCTCATGTACTCGGATATTATTGTATAAGTCCCGAGGCGGTTATCCGGAGCACAATATATATGCTGGATCCATTATCATGTTTCTATACGGCCCATGTTTATGCCAACATGTATTATATTGTGCGATCCCTTGTTTGCTCGTGCATTATTATTTGTACATTGTTATCTCGACGGGCATAGGTATGCCTCCCCCACCTCTTGTCGAACAGGTACTCACTCATAAAAGAGACTCGTCGCACCTGTAAGTCTCGCCTCCTCGGGGTCTTGTCCTCTAGCGTTTTATTCTACCTTATATTTCTCTCTCTTTGACTCCCCCTTCGGTGTCTAGCGATTGAATTCTTACAACGTACTTCGGTCGTACGATTAGGTCTAACGCTTGCACGTTGAGGAAATTTGTTACACCATTTTTTGTTCATCTAACTGTTACTATTAGATGGAACAAAGTACACCATGTAAGACCAATTTTACCCTAGTAAAATTGCTTTCTTATGAAAAATAACTTAGTAATCCATAATTTATTAAGTTGTTTATGGTCTAAATAAAACCCCATGAGAAAATATTGAATAAATCCATATTTGTTTGATTTTACTCAAGGGATAATTAGTAAAACAACGAGTTTAATTAATATTCATTCGTATTTAACAAAACAAGAAAATTAATTAGATAAATCACTATTTATCTTATTATTTTCTAAGAATAATTATTTAAATTATATTCCTTATTAAATTTTACTAAATAATTTATAAATAATTGAATAAATCACTATTTATTTAATTATTACTCGACCACACTGCGAAAATAATAAATAAATCATATTTATTTATTTATTATTTACAAATAAAGGGATTTGATTAAATTCAAATTCTTTTTCCCTCCAACAAATATAATAGAATATTCCATAAAGTTGGATCTAGATTTGGTTAATAATATTTTAACTATGCACAATGTCTAAACTAACTCAAAATTTTGTTATAAATAGAAAGAGATTTTTTTCATTCATTTCACTACCTTTTGTTGCCTAAAGATCACTACGGACCTATACTCTTGGTCGACTTTGATCCCCCATCATTGTCATATTTTTCTATCTTTTTGCTTGTGAGCTCCCTTTGAGTTCTATTTTATGCGGGTTTCCTACACCATCAAGATAGAAAAGATCTTAGATGTGAAACGAGGACATACAAGAACCCATCCCATTGAGGGGGGTAGTAACATCTTTCTATGTTCCCTTCCCGGTGTCATAAATACAAAATTCTTTGAAATTGTTCTTGTCTTGTCTATTGGATGCGTGGAGAAACTCTTGCTTTTATTTTCTATTTAATGTATTTTATTGCATATATTTAGATTTTAGCATTTATCTTGGTCGAATAAGCTGAGAACTAAAGAAATTGGCGGAGTCATCTTTGATGTTAGAGTACATTTGTTATGCACAACTAAAGTGGGTTTTTCGTACGCTTGCAATTAGAATTCACACAAACACTTGGACTCCAAGTAAGTTTCTTAATCTATTTTGTGTCTATTTCTTGTTGGAAAAATTATGCAAAGTCTTTGACCTGTTGTTTTAAATTCATTACACCACATTTCGGGAATGTGTTTTATCCACCAATTCATAATTTCGCATAACGAAATGATGATAATTCTCCACCTTTCTATATTTCACTCAACATTAATAACAAATTCTTGCATAGCTGCCTATTAGATTATGGGGCCTCTCACGTTATTTGATTCCTAAGAAAGTGATGGATGACTTAGGGCCCATAAATCACTAAAAAATACCATAACCTCTACACTTTTGACTCGAAAGGGTCGAGTGTTTAGGAGTGATCAAAGACTTGGTAATTTCTATGCCAGCTTCCCATGAAAATTATAGTGATGGAAATAGTAGTTGAAGACATACCTTCTAGATTTGGAATGCTTCTTTCCCGAACTTGGTCCAAAAATCTAGGAGGCACTCTTCAAATGGATATGACATACGCCATTATCAGTCCTTTGGAGGAGCCCAGAAGATTTTATAGGGAAACAAAATTAGGTTATATCATAAGTCATTAGAAAAATCCCTCGGAAATAATCCTATATATGCGGAAGGAGTTAGGGTCATCCATTTGCACCTTGTTGCTAATGACAACAATTTTCGGCCGAAATCGGTAAAAAACAACATTTGCGAGTCACGAAAAGAGCATAATTTATAATCGGGGAAGATGTTTGGAAATTGTATTTTGATGGAGCCTCGTCAAAGAGGGATCGGGGGCTCGTGTAGTTCTTATTTCTCAACTCGGCGGTGGTGACTTTATCATACAAATTATAATTCGTCACTACTAATAACACTACGAGTATGAAGCATAGCAGGAATGAAGGCAACAAAAGATTTTAGAGGCGTTTTTCTTTGATTGTTTTTTGGTGATTAGAGTTGGTGTTACGGCATGTCGAGAGATAATTATCAAGTGAAAAATTCCAAATTGAAGAATTACAAAAATGAAGTGTGGGATTTAATTGAACATTATTTTCGGCATTAAATTTGAATTTTGTTTTCGAGAGAAGGAAATGAAATGGGAGATTCAGCGGCCATTCTTTTGCTAGTAATTTTAAGGTTCCTCTTGATGTTAAAGAAACATATGATGTTCATATTAAAAAACGAGACCTTCCATTCCTGACAATATAAAATAATGGAAAGTATTTGAAGATGATAAAGAAATTCGAGAAATTCTTATGGAATGTGTAGAGGAATTTGCGGACATTCAAATTGATAATGAGCAAGACACGGCGAAAGTCGAGGAACAAACGAGCCATTCGAAAAGACTATAGGTTTGGAAAATAAATTATTGATCTAAAAACAAATTTCATTTCATAAAGGCTTGGTTCCTTTGGAGAATTTGTTTGATAATAATGATGTATTTTTAAAGCATGATAGTAAGATAGATGAAGAGAGTATAGTTAAATGCAATATTGGCATATAAAATCAACCTAGATATGTTAAAGTTTCTAAATTTCTTCCTCGAGAAACTAGAATAAATATGTCAAGTTGTTGAAGCAATATACTGGTATTTTCTTGGGCCTTTCTAGCAGTTTGAAGGACATATGAGAAAAAAGTATAATGGAGCATAAAAATCCCTCTTAAATGGGAATAAAAGCACTAGCACATAAGATAAGACATATTAATCCTACGTTTCTCATTATCATTGAAAATGAAATCAGAAAAATGCGAAGCCAAAGTAATTATGCCTTTAAGATTTTCCAATTGGGTAGCTAATATATAGTCCGGTTTGAAAAAACAATGGCGAAATTAGATTTTGTGTTGATTTTCGCAATTTGGTGTTATTTGAAGGATAACTATCATCTACCCAAAATGGATCATATTTTGTGGAAGGTTGTAGGCTCGAAGAGGTTGTAAATGATAGATGGATTTTAGGATACAATAAAATTTCAGTTGGCAAACAAGACATGGAGAAAACAACTTTCACTACATCTGAGGGAAATTCTATGTACAATAAGATGCCTTTTTCTTTAATGAATGCGGTTGCAACATTTGTTGTGAAACCGGCTCAAAAGAGAATAGCAAAGATATCAACGCCTTAGAAATAAGCCACTTCGAGAAACCTCCAATACATTACATGAATGAACAATTCTTGGAAGATTGATTAAAAAACCTCCTTTCTATATATAGGAGTCCATGGGACCACAATGTAATCTAGTGGGGGACACGATGTAATCCCTAGCCATCCCTATGATATGTGAATTTAAGGGCACAATAATAACAATATGTTTACAAGGGTACAATAACAATAAGGGGGTTACACTAACGAAAAATAAGGGACTATACTAGTAATATAGGGACCTAACATGCCCTCTCCTTCAAAAAAGTGTTGTCCTCAATGCTTGAGTAGCTCTAAGTACTTCGTATAAAATTATTATCCTCCCATGTAGAATCTTCAATGGATAAGTTCTTCCACTTGATGAGATACTGCGAAATTGGCTGATTCGGTAGCTGTCGAGTTCTTGTTTTTAGTGACTTCTTCGGGTTCCAATATGATTTTTCCTTCCTCATCAAGTTACGGGAAATATTGTTTAAAATGGAAGATTTTCACCTATAACCTTCTTTAAGCATGAAACATGGAAAATTGGATGCACTCGTGAAGAAGAAGGAAGCTCCAATTTGTTGCCATATTACCAATCTTTGCCGCTTTTCTTGTAAGGACCATAGTACTTTGGAGATAATTTAATATCCTTCTTAGCTTGCTTGAGGGACTTTGTTTGTATAGTTTGTAGCCATAAATACCCGATCTCCTACATCAAAACTTCTTTCTATGATATTCATCTTCTGTTGTTTCATTCAATTTTGTGCCAAATTCGAGTTGTCCTTTAGGTTGGAGAACTTCTTGTTGATGCTCGATGTGATATTCCACTTTGCTTTAGCCAATTTTCTCTTAAAGATGATGTGATGGATGGTGGATGATATCCATAGAGAGTGCCATAAATGGGGCCATTTTATTCTGAGTATGGAAGGAAGTGTTATACCACCATTCAACTAGAGGTAACCACTTGACCCATTGTGTTTGTTTATCGGATACAAAAAAATAAAGATATCCTTCCAAACATTTATTTACTATCTCGGTTGACCATCGGATTGAGGATGATAAGATGAGCTATGAGTTAATTGAGTACCCAAACAAGAAAATAACTCCATCAAAAATTTCCATTAAAAATGGATCTCGTAAACTCCATGATAACCCTTGGGTTTCCATGTAGCTTTTGAATTGTGTCCATAAATGTAGTAGCAAGTTTGTACTTGCTTTCAATGGATGAGATAATGCACAAAAGTGTGCATACTTGGTAGATCTATCAACTACCCCCATGATGACACTTCCTCTTTCCCTGGACTTAGGTAAACCAATGATAAAATCCATTGAAATATCCTCCCAACATTCACTTGGAATGGATAAAGGTTGTAGAAGACTCGAGGTATTAATTATCTCAACTTTATTCGCGCTTAAACCAAACATTCCACCACAAAATTTTGAATATCGAGATTTAAGGTCATCCCAAAAAAAAATCTTTTTCACCCCATGGTAATTTTTTTAAAAATCTGAGTGTCCTCCTAAAGGAGAAGTGTGCAATTCCAAAAGAATATTTTGTTTTAGTTGGGAATTCTTACGGGTATAAGCGATCTTTGTACCATAAGGAATCATTTTTTCCAACTAAATGTATCGAGTTTGTACTAGGATCTTGCTACAACTTTTGAATGAGTGTCCACACTTCTTCGTCCTTCTTCCATTCATCTCTTGCTTCGATTATCCAATGTTTGGTTGAATAATAGAAATGGCACAAAACGATACTTCCACCTCTTCATTCTTTCTTGAGAGTGCATACGCAACAACATTTAGCTTCCCTTTTTTGTATATTATTTCAAAATCATAACCCAACATCTTTGTGACCCATTTTTGTTGCTCTTCGAAGATAGTCTTTGTTCCAAAAAGTGTTTGAGACTATCATGATCGGTTTTTACCTTGAAGTGTCTTCCCATTAGGTAAGTTCTCCATTTGTTAGTGCATGCAATATCGCTAACATTTCCTTCTCATAAATAGGTTTAAATACTTCCTTTGATTGGACGACTTTCAAAAGCAATGGGTCTTCCTTCTTGCATTGAAACGGCACCAATTCCATTTCTGAGGCATCACATTCCCACAATAAAAGGTTTTGTGAAGTCTGGCGTAGCTAAGGCCAGTGTGAGCACATTGCCTCTTTAATATGTTCAAAGGCCTTAGTGTTGCTTCGGGAGTCCATGAAAATGCATCTTTTTTCAATAGTGTTGTTAGAGTCTTGCTATTCTCTATAATTCTTGTAAACTTTTACGATAATACTGTTAACTAGAAATCCTCGCAACTTCTTTATGGTTGTGGGTACTTTCCATTCCTTAATGGCTTTAATTTTGTTAGAGTCTACCTTAACACCCTCGTGAGATACGGTATTATGACCCGGATATTCCACCTCTTGTACTCCAAAGAAACATTTGGATGTTTTTGCATATAATTGTTTCTCCACCCGCACCCATCTTTAGTTTGAGGCACCACATTGACATGTTGAACATGATCATCCAAGACTGTTGTAGATTAGTATATCATCAAAAAATACTAGCACAAATTTTCTAAGGAAGGGTTTGAAAATGGAGATTATGACCCTTGAAATGTAGAAGGTGCATTGGTAAGGTCAAAAGGCATGACCAAAAATTCATAATGACCCTCATGAGTTAGAAATGCTATTTTCGGAATATGCTTCGGTCTTCATTCTAATTTGATGATACCCTTAATGAATATCTAATTTGGTAAAATAAATTGCTCCATGTAATTCTATCGATAATTCATGATCAAGGGAATGGGAAATTTATCTTTAATGGTGAGCTTATTGAGCTCCCTATAATCCGAACACATGCGCCATGATCCATCCTTCTTGTGTACCAATACTACGGGAGCGAGAGAAAAAAGAACTTTGACTAGGTTGAATTATACACCTCTAACATTTACGCAATCATACGTTCAATTTTAACCCTTTGGATAAGGATATCTATAAGGCCTGATGTTTGGAAGACACTTCTCACGAGAATCAAATGAATAGCATGATCATGATCACGAATAGGTGGGAGTCCTTTTGGAGTTCAAAAACCTTGGAATGATTGTCGAGACTTTTGGAGATGCGGGAGAAATAGGTGATTTTGATGTTGGAACTTCTAGTGAGCATAATTGTGCAATTATGCCTCGTTGTTCTTTCTTTAGAAGCTTTGTCATGACATTAGAGCTTTATCTTTCTGGCTTCCCTACAATACCCGTAATTTGACTTCCTTTCCTTGAAAAAAAATTCAAGAAAGTTCTTGAAAATTCAAAAGCTATCATCCCCAAAGATTGTAACCATTGTACTCCTAGTACAACGTAAGCACCTCCCATAGGGATGGAAAGAATTGGACTATTCAATACATATTCCCCCATGGTTAGCTTGATATTATGGCATTTTCGAGAGAAATTTATAGTTCCTCCATTTGTAACCATCACTTGACATTAGAGGGTCTTTGGAGTGTCTAGGAAACAATTCAATTCCTTGGCTACCTTCCTGATGAATAAAATTATGGGTACTACCTAAATAAATCAACACTATTACTTTTTTCTTCTTGATATGTCCTTCTATCTTGAGAGTTTGAGGAGTGGTAATTTTATGGCCGACTACCGAATGTATGGTGGACTCATTCTTCCTCTTATTGGGTTGGTTCCTGGTGTATATCCTCTTCTTGTTCATTCTTCTTCCTCTTCACAATCTATGTAAAATAATTTCTTCTCGGCCACACTTATGACCTTTAGTGTCATTTGCTATCTGTTGTAGAAAAGCCCTTTTGGTATTTTTCTTCCAATTGTTGTGGTTCAACCTTGTAGGTTGTGGAAATATAGGAGAAGCAACACTTCCCTCTTTATAGAAGTGAGTGGTAGGCTTCCTTGTCGCCATAATTTTACATTCATTTTTCTTGCCAATCTGAATGCCTTCTCCGATGAATCGAGGTTCCAAAACGCGAACTTCATGTTGGATGTTATCCTTTAAAGTACCTATGAAGATAATCTGTGTTCCTGCGGAATAATAGTTACCTTTATTCAATTTTGGAATTCCCTCGATATTGCTCCCCCATTAAACCCCTTTGTTTGAGATTTATCAATTGGCTAAGAAGGTGTTGCTCTTTGTATCCTCATAATGTGCTATCATTTCCTCCCTAAAAATTGACCAAGTGACAATTTTTTTACGGTAGCAAAGCCATCGATACCATACAAATGTATTTTGTTCTAAATGTAAAGTTGCAATGCGTACCTTTTGTGTGTTTACATTATGGAGATCAAAATATTGCTCTGTAGTATCCATGTTACGGGATCCTTTCCATCAAACTTCCTCATATCCATTTTTGGAATATGGTGGTTCTTCAGCCAACATTAGATTTTATGAAATCATGATTAACATTTATTTGTTCTCGTCATGAGTTTCCTCTACTATCTTTTCACCATTGGGGAAACATTTATTGTATCAACTTTGTCAAACCTTTCATGTCTACTTTTAGATCATTCTTCATGTTTTCCATTTTAGATTCCATGCCGGCTTCCATGCCATCTATCTTATATTCCATGCCATTATTCAAACCATCCATCTTAGATTCCACGCCTTTCTTCAAACCATCCATCTTAGTTTCCGTACATATTTAAAACTTCCATGTCATTTTTTGTTGCTCTTTGCGAGCGAGAATTTGTTGCACTTGCTCTTGTAATTTTGATATGTCATGTTGCCATTCTTCGTCTTCATGAGTCATAGTAGAAGTTCTAAAGGCTTAATGGATGTTAAATTCTTTTTAGGGGCCATTTTAGAATCAATACTAATATCTATTCTACAATATTCCCTTGGAATCAATTCAACTTGATTTTTCAAACAAGACTTATGCGGTCGGAAAAAAATACACACCTTTTACTTGATTTTGAGGTTCGATATTGAAATTGAATTATCTCTCTCCTAATTGGGGATCCTCAATATTTCAAATTCCCAACCTTTGTAGTAGCCCTCTAAAGCTTCTTTCAAATTCCACGGAGTCGATCTAATTTGGATTCTTCAAGGCAAGTTATGTCCAATATCCTGACCCAATTTTTGGAGTTTGGTTCGGTAGAGCGAACTTGTATGACTTTCCACGTGTCTTTCCTCCTTTGGCTCTAAAATTGATAGACCGAAAACTAAATTCATTAAATTGCGGTCACTTTTTACATCATTCCAATCCGATGCTCGAGCTATGAATATTTTCCCACGAGTCACACTCTTTCGGATGAAATTCGAAGCCTCAAAAATACATAACTTCCACGAGATCATATCTGCGAAAATATTGTGAACCAATATCTGAATTTTTTTGACGATGTTCCTCTGGATTGTGGCTTCGCACTCTAAAAATTTCATCTTCGAACCTTTGTAGAAAAAATGTTATTACGAAAATACCACGATGCCCTGGTAGGTTAAATTCGGGGGGGCACGCAAAATGACCTAAATTGCATAGATCATATCTCCGTATTGCGAACCAAGCTACGAAATTTTTTGACGATGTTCCTCGGGATTTTTTTCTTCGCACTCTAGAAATTTCAGATTTTTAACTTCATATAAAAAACGTTATAACGCAGAAAATTCCATGACGCTTTGTTTGGAGAAGCGAAACCCTAGAATCTCAAAGCTCGTGCAAATGTTGTGAAAATAGCTCCAAAGAGAAGAACGAGATATCAATGCCTTATAAATAAGCCACTTTGAGGGGGCAACCTCCAATACATTACATGAATGAACAATTCTTGGATGATTCAAATTACAAAACCTCCTTTCTATATATAGGAGTCCGTGGGGCCATGATATGTAATCTACTTGAGCCTAACAATAATAATTTAAGGGCACAATAATAACAATATGGGAGTTACAAGGGTACAATAATAATAATAAGGGGGTTACACTAACAAAAATAAGGGACTATACTAGTAATATAGGGACCTAACAATTTATTGACGATGGATATTGCCTTTGTAGGAAGTAAAGGACGTATTCATAGTCATTTATTTGGATGACATAACGGTATTTTCAAAAAATGATGAGGATCATTTAAAAAATTTGTAGCAAGTGTTTGATAAGTGAAGAAAAAATGGTTTGTCTTTAAACCCAAAGGAATCATTCTTTGTTGAGAAGGAAAACTATTGGGGCATATAGTGACGGAAAATGGTATTTGCATTGACCCGGGGAGAGTTGAAGCTATACGAGAAAATTGGTTTACCTGGAAATAAGAAAAGTTGCAATCGTTTTTGGGAAAAATTAATTTTACGGCGTTTTGTTCTAAACTTTATAATTAATTAAACATATAAATGTCTTGTTGAAGAAAAGAAGCGAGTTCATGTGGCGAGATGAAGAAAAACTCTTTCTTAGTAATCAAGTTTTTCCTTGACTAAAGCCCCGGTGTTAATACGTATTTTGATTTTGAGAAGGATTTTTGACTTTTTCATATGGCAAGGAAACTATTGCGAGCGGTTTACTTCAAAAGAACGAGAGAAGGCTTGGAGCAACCAATTTATTTTCGAAGCCATGCATTAAGAGATGTTGAGTTAAAGTACGGGTGGTTGAAAAACATGCATATACGTCGCAAAGGCTTTGAAGTCTTTTCGATTTTATGTACGTTAAAATCTTGAGAGGGGATGAATCAATATTTCTTTTCAATTGTTAATTTTACCACTTGATCACTTATTTTTAGAACAAAATGAACAATGATGGAATAGATACTTTTATTAATTTCTTCTTTACAATAAGTAAAGTACAATAATAAAATAGGGTTGCGACCCTAGATAGAAGACTCAATCTTCCGAGGAGGGCTCAACTTTGTATTTATTGTGCGAGCACCAACTTGGTCTTTCAGGCTCCAACCTTGTCGATTTGAGGCACCAACCTCTAGGGCTCCAACCCTATCTCTAGTACACACTCCGACTTGGTTTCTTGAGGACTCCAATCCTCTAGGGCTCAAACCTATCTTCCCGATGCACCCGACCTTGTCTCTATGAGATACGACCTCTTGGAGCTCGAACCCTCAACTTCACTTCGTCAAAATGTGTTTGGTTATTCTTCACGGCTCCCAAAGTCTTCTTTAATGAGCCATGTCAATATCTTAGCCAATACGCCCTAAAATGATCTCAATATTCCTATCTCATCAATGAAAACTTGGTCTTCTCATGAAGGTGTCACCACCAACCTTCATGCTACCCAAACTACAATCATCCGAGTTACCTCATGAGGGATTAATCATGGGTGTTCGGGAATGTCTCCAGGTAGGCTCAATAGGTACGCACACAATGTCCTTTAACAATTTGATCTAAGACAACTCTAGGTACTTGCTCCATGAGTGTTGTTCGATAATCCTTCTCGAAGGTTGCCTTTGAAAGGTTCAATTAATATTCCTCAAGGAATTCTCAAACCTTAGGTTCTTCAAGTCTTCAATGGGTTCTTTAGGTTCTCCAATTGATTTCTTAACAAAGTCTGCAAGAACTTCAAAGGCCCAATTCTATTCACAGAGGGAGATTACACCAAAGGCGGTTATCCAAGCCCAAAAAATCCAAGTTACATTGTACTTGAGCTACATAAATCTTGATACGGCTACTCGATGGTACTCTTGCTACATGTGTATCGAAATTTTACTTGCCATGAACAATCCTCTTTCCACGAGGTGGCCCAGTCAGAGTTTCTTCAAAATATTAGCTAAGGTACATCCCACTATTGAGCTCCCATAGATGGTAGTCACGAAATTGATCTTTGCTACGGGATCGAGCGTAGTGAGGTCTATTTGTTGTTTTCGAGGATGGTTCAATATGTCTTCAATAGTTCTCCAATGAAAAACTCCAACAAGTCTTGATACGATACTCCAAGCGATAGCAAGAAGAGCGCTTCTATATTTCTCCAGAAATTTTTGCTCCAACATCTACTACAGAATATATTTATTCAAAAGCTGTCATCATCGAACGTTATTTAGTACAGCTCCAAGTGCTGTTGTTGGAGAGCATCAATTGATGCTTTTGCACATAGTTTTGTGAAAAATACGTCGATATTCAAGCCATGATACGAGTTGAAGTCTAGTGACGACTCACTAATCCTCCATAGGATGTTGTAGGATATATAATCCAAGTGAGACTTCTAGACACAAATCCCCGAAGTTTTAAGTCCAAACAACCAAATGGTTGTTCGAGCTCTTGTAGCTAATTCGAATGCGGAAACCGAAAACGAGTTTGAGATGCGAGCCTTAATTCGAAGTTTGAGATTTATATCACGAGTTTAAGTTTGTGGGAGTTTGTATCAACTACATTTTGATCCAAGCATATGTCTTTATCACGGGTTTAAGGAGTATGGCGGCTCTGAAGTTTTAGCTGACTCTCTGTACGAGTCTGAAGGTATTGCGGCGAGTTTGAAGGTATTTGCATGAGATTTATAGAAGACTATCCCTCCTCAACGAAGCTGTCATAAAGTTATTACGGTCCCCTAACACATGTCTTAGTTGTCGAGTCCTTTTCATCGAATCATAACCAATCCTTTATTGAGCTTTTGTTCCTGTCGCCACTTTTCTTGTGTCCAGGGTTCTTGTGTCAACTTAGTTTGAGCTTGTCTAGAATCTAATCAACGCAATCAAGCACGATCCTTTAATAATCCAATAATACGAGCCAAAATATCACTAAGAAAACCTTATCAAAATTACCTTGTCTCTTCCTTCTTTTGTTCACGAGATGTGAACAATTTTTCACTTTTTTGTGTTGTTGACCGAGTTCAACGATGAAAAAATGAATCTCGAATGCATATAAATAGGCTTCTTTGTAATTACAGGCGAAAAACCACGTCCCGTTGTTTGGAGGTCGACATGAGTAGGCTAGCGAGTTTGGCTCAAGGACGGATTTATTTTCTTAACTTGAAAAATTCATATCTCCCGAACCACTTGGAGTTTTGGGCCAAGTAATATCTCATTGGAAAGGAAACATTATGCTCTAAAACATGGCATAGGTATCAAATTGAGTGGCTACCTCTAAGATAGTAAAAAAAAAAAATTTAATGTGGTGGTCATTAATTAGTGCGAAATTTGAGGCATGGAAGATAGGCTTCACTTAATAGGCTTCTTCATGGTTTTGGCTTCTTCCTTGTTTAACTTCATCATAGAATCATGGTAGGACATCATCGATGCGTGTATTACATGAGTAGGCGTAGTGATATATTATAGGCGGTATCATTAGGAAGGTCTATTTCCAATCATCGATCACGTCATCACTTAGTCTTTCAATCTTCAACAAACACTGATAATGCTTGTGGTCATATAGAGTATAACATCATCACAAGTATGGCTTCATTAAGTATAGTTCTTCACATCATGGGCTTGTGCCGGGACTGATCACCAATCATACACTTGGGAACTTCTTAGGGCGGGACATCATCATACGGAACAGTCTACGCAAGAATATTGACATCTCGGTCAAAGCCATATTGACATCAATGACAACCTTGATTAACATTTTAAGTTTGCATTCTAAACTCGATTGCTTTTTGTGCCAAATATTGTTGTCAAGGGTGTATTGTTACAACCAGAGATGGCAGGAGGGGAAGATGGTTAACAAATATTTTGGAATTTGACATTAAAATAAGACCTACTAAGTTGATAAAGGGACATGGCTTAGCTCACTTGATGGAAAAATCAAATTGCAAAGCTCTAAATCTAAACACAGAAGTAGCTGAAGAAACAGATAAAGGAGAAATGAAAAAATCAAAGAGAAGGGATTTTAAACTGAAGGCTGTCAAGTATTGCATAATAGAAAATCATCTTTATTGGAAAGACCCATGAGGAATTTTGTTGATATGTGTAGATGAAACTAAAGCTCAGAAAGCTATGTCAGAGATACATGAAGGGGTGTGTGGTGGAAATTTATATTGGAAATCTATGCAAATAAAATTCTAAGAGCTCGCTATGATTGGCCAACTCTTTTCTCTGATTTTTTTGCTAAATTCGGAGCTTTCACTGAGTGCCAAAAGTTTTCAGATAAGCAGAAGCTTCTCCCACTACCTCTCATTCTCATTTCAGTAGATGCTCCTTTCCAGTAGTGTGGGCTAGACTTCATTGGTGAGATTCATCCACCATCATCAAGGTATCATAGGTGGATTCTTACAGCCATAGACTATTTCACCAAGTGGATTGAGACCATTCCAACCAAAAACACCACTCACACAGTAATAATTAAGTTTCTGTTGTTAAATATTATGTCTAGATTTGGCAACCCTCAAAAATTGGTGACTGACAATGCAATGGATTTTAAATATGCCAAGATGAACAATTTCTGTCAGAAGTATAACATTAATTTGACTCATTGTACAACTTATTACCCCCAAGGTAATGGGTTATCTGAGTCATAAAATAAAATCCTGGTAAGAATAATAAAGAAAATGATGACAGAAAACAAAATAAATTGGCATACTCAGCTAGTTCATGCTCTTTGGGCATATAGGGTGAGTAGAAAAATATCAGTTGGAGTTTCTCCCTTTCAACTTGTCTATGGTGATGATGATGTGATGCCATTACATTTGGCCCTTCCTATTATGAATTTTTTACAAGATGAAACTGATAGTTCAAATCCAAATCAGAGAAGGATGTTGCAACTGATAGAAGATCATCAAATCCGGGAATCCAAGATGGACAAAACACAGAAGTACAAAGCCAAAGTAAAATATTTCTTTGACAAGAGAGAAAAACAACAGGTATTCCAAGAAGATGATTTGGTATTGCGTTGGGATGGAAGAAGATAAGATCATGGAAAGCATGGTAAGTTTGATAACTTGTGGTTTGGTTCATTCAAAATTGCTCAAGGTCTGGAAAATAATACATTTCTTTTGAAGCATTTAGATGCTGATCAATTAAATAGAGGTCCAATCAATGGTCATTACCTCAAAAAGTTCTTTTTTTGTTGAGTCAGTCAGTCGTTCAATTGTAAATATCCAGATAACTATTTCAATAAAACTCCATACCCAATGCTATTTGTGTCTGTAAATAGATTCAATCTTAAATTCAGTAAAAAAAAGTCATTTTCTATCATTATCTTCTAGAATTTAAAATTCTTGAGAGTTTAAGGCATCTAATCTATAGTCCTTGAAGCCTCACTGGGAGGACATCATCTCCAATAGGATCCACTGCTAGCACTGCAATTTTTCAAAAAATTTCAAAGTCTGGTCATCATTTTAAGTTGTGTCTTTGATCCTCTCTTCTCTCCTAACCTATGGTTGAAGGCCCTGGAGGGTTAAAATGTATTAGTTTTTATCATTTTTTAACAAAAATCCAAAATAATTTTTAGTCCAATAATTTGTTTGTGTCCTAGAGTTATTAGGGTAAATTTTCTTTTAATAAGTCTTTTAACTGCTTTGAGCAGTTAAATTCATGGGTTTAGCTTGAGAATTCTAATTCATTCACCATGATATTTCTATCCAAGGTTAAATACAAAATGTTAGAGTCATCAGTTGTGTTAAGTATAACATAGGAATAACTACCTTTCCTATAAAGGCAACTATTTTCTTTAGAAAATCTCGTTTAAAAGCAATACAGAAATATCTACCTTTTTCAAAAAAGTAGCTATTTCCTGCAAAATGTGTACAAGGATATAAAAGAAGGTATGCTAAAACAAGAGGTATTACTCTGAAAAGATGGCTATTTTGAATTGGAGGATTCATCAAAAGGAGGTTGGTTATTTTATTTGCTAAGGCTAGTTAAAATCTAATGCTACTCATAAAGTGAAATGTATTAAGGTTGAAGTATGAGTAGCTACTATTTAATAATGTGATGGAGTGAACGGTTCGGTGGAATGAGTTAGTAGCAAAATTTAAATCATTTTGGTTTCGTGTCATTCCCTCTCACCGTGATTTAGGGCATGCATAGCTATGCTCTAGTTTAGCCTCGTGAAAGCTACAAAAAACCTTTTTTTTATCTTCCAGCTAAACAGTTTATTACCTTGTGCCAGAAGTTAGGGCTTCGTGGAGTTTTTTTGTTCCTTATCTTACATGTGTGCATTAGTGGTTAGGTTAACTATTAACAATATGGGTAAGGTGGTAAGGTGAACCGTTCAGAACCAGAAAATACCCGTTTTGTTGACAATCATGTTAAGCCTTAGTTCCAAGCAACATGGTGGTATCAATTTTTAAAGAATTTTTCAGGTGAAAATGTGGGAGTAGCTCGGGAATTTACTGAGACATTTGATGGAGAACAGGTCAAGTTGGGGTCTCAGACCTTCAGGATCACAGAGACTATCATTGCAAGGGCTACCCAGACATCAGCTACATGTGAGTCCTGGTACAAGAAAAAAACTCTTCTTAAAGTTGATTCAAATCCATATCTAAAGCCTAAACATGAAAATATTGGTTGGACCCCTACTATTCATATTTCGTATGTTAGGCCTGAGTGTTATTACCACTGTACAACATTATATAACCTGTGAGGGTAGATTTTATACTATGCATAAATACCAGATGAGGTTTCTAGCTCATATATCGGGCTCTAAACCTATGAATCTACCATTTTTCCTTCATAAATATCTATTGCCAATGTCCCAAAAAATACAAATTACACCAGAATATTCTCTTCAAAATATCTATCAGAGGGTATTGATCAAAATGTTTTATCATCTGAGAAAGAAGATAACCACATCGGAAAAGTTTTTAGCAGATGAAGGATTTATCAGTATTAACTCAAGGAGAAGGGTAGGAAGGCCTAAAAGGAAAAAGACCCAATAACAACAGTCAAACCCTACACCGACATTGATGCCTTCACAAGTTGGTCCATCTTCTACACCATCTAGCAGACAGACAGGGAACTCAACTAGGAGAGCTAGAGTTCAAACCACCACTCCTACACCAACCATCACTCCTATACCTACAGTGAAACCAAACAAGGAAGTTTACACTATAATATCACCTAAGGAGCCATAGAACTTGGTGTCTTTCAGGTAGGAGTATGCAAGAAAACTCAAACAAAAAGCTACCTTGCCTGACAAAAAAATTGTGTCTAAGAGCAAGGAAGAGGTAGCTTCCTCTTCAAAGAGTAAATGAAGGAGAAAATTTATTTTGACAGAGGGACCTTCAGTGGAAGTCAGCCCTGAAACCTTGACACCAAGCCCTGTTATAGAGGCTAAACATGAGAATCAAGAAAAAAATGCCACTCCAGCACCAAAGAAGCCTACACTTGCACAAGTCTTTTCCTCAGTCAAAAACGGGAAAAGCAAAGTCTTAGAGACCAATATAGTAGAAGAACTTACTATATCTCAGCTTTACTCATCTATCATTTCTTCAGCTAAAGGGAAGAAGAAATCTATAATCCACTCATATTAATCTTTTGAGGAGGGTAGCAATGAAACAGAGTTCAGTGAGTTATATTTTGAAGAAGGAAAGTCAAGCAGAGTTATACATGTGAGAAGGAGGCCTTCATACATTCCAAATCCATACATTCAAAGGCCTCACTCGAGACCAAAGAACAAGCTCAGAATAGGAATTAAACTCATAGTTAACCCTGCCCTCAAGGATGAAATAATAAACATAGATGAAAGCCTAGAAAATGAACCAAGGAAGAAGAAGACTCAGAAGAAAAAGCAAGTACAGAAGAGAAAGCCGAACAAGAGGGTCACCAAGGTAGAAGCTCTTAGGATTTTTTCTTCTATACTATATATTTGATGATTGAATGTACAAAACCATGAAAATATGAAGAATCATGTTATTTTTGGATTTTACACATTATTTTCATAAATAGCTACCCTTTTCAGAAAAGTAGCTATTATTTTAGGATTTTCTATAAGAAGGAGAAAAGGTTGCTTTTTGGTTCTTTTTTCAAAATAATGACACTAAATGATGATAAAGTGAATGCAACCTCAATGGTAATGGTATTTTTCCAAGTGTCATCCAATCAAGCTATCTTCCAGATGTCATTTCAATTGGTTACTCCTACACTTTTGCAGATAAGGGTCCAGGTGTCCTTTTCAGTTACCAGTTGCACTTTTTGTGAAGGCAGTTTTTCCAAGAAACAAGGAGCACTCGGCTACCTCAACTCAGCCACTTCAAGTTCCATATTGTCATGTTCTATCTTTAGTTGTATTTCAGTCTATTTTTTTGTTATGTTTAAGATAAGATCTACTATATGTAGAGGATTGTAATAAAGTCTCTAAAACAGAATTGCACTTTTTATGGATACTTTAACATAACTCCTTTTTGTATATATACTATGTAAAGCAAGGAAGAAAGGGTTCGTGGGTTGTATATTTCATTGCATACATTGTTGTACATTTTGAACATATAATATATCCAGAGGCACTCTTGAGGACTCACAAATTGCATGGTGTGTGTATTGTTGATCTCTTTATGTGTTTCCATGATTTACTATTCATTCCAGATTATGATCTACATAGTTCTATCTCATGTTTTTATCTGTATTATGAAACTCCAAGACATATTGATCTATTTTTAAGTCTTGTTTCAAGCTTTCCTGATTCAGTATGAGTTGAAGATATTTCATAAGCATTCCTTGTGAGTTGAAGATATTTCATAAGAATTCCTTGAGATTGAATTAAGTCCTGTTTCATGTTTTTATAAGTCTTTTGATCTAGCATTCATGATAATCTATCTTTTTCATTATTGATTCATCAAGCATTCATGATTCATGAGGTCATGTTAGTTGAAAGCATTCCTTGTAATGGGATTATTAAATGTAGAGTGAGACTCATGTAAGTCTTTTAAAGCATTCTTTCACTATACATCTTAGGCCTATAGTTTGTGTCACTCTTTCCTCTTATCATTGGGCTTTTGTTTTACATATCCACTATTTTTCTTCTATTCTTCTAACCATCACGCTACAAACCCAACCATGCTACCACATTATTCACCAGTGCCCTCATATGTGTGAGAGATTCTTATTTGTTCAAAACCCCTTTCAGTGTGTGTGAGTTTCAACCACTTTCCGAAAAACCCAATCAAATTATAATAAAAGCCCTTGAGCTTAAGATGTGTCTGCTCAGGCACTTGTCACAATCCAAGTGTTGATTCCAGCGCTAACATACATTATGATGATCCATGTATTAACTAATATTTTATCTATGAAAACTTGAGATCCATTCAAATATATTTATATGAAAGTAAAAGAAAAAGATTTCCATCAAGGAGAGGAGCCAATTGTATTCTATTTAAATATATGTACATGAAACTGGAAGAAAAGAGACCAGTCTGGAAGTAAAAAGCCTCTTAAATCCAAAGGACATCAAGTAATTAAGTTGCAATGCTACATTCAAAGTTTGATATATCTTCAGACATGTATGCTACCATCAAGCCAAGAGGAAGATATTTTATTCATCTTTGTGGCAAGGGTTATGAGATGATCATGTAGAATCATGAGATCGACATCTGAACCATACTATTTTCAGGTTTCACGGCTCAATAAATGACCATGCACAAACTACTACAAAGGATTATTTCATGCATAAATCATTTTTATGATTGCAAAGAACTACTACTAAAGAAAATTATGAACATGTTTCTACAACCAGAAAGGAAACATGTGATTAAACTACATTTCAACATCTTAGATTATCATTAGGATCCATGTAAATCCTTTAGCGTTTCCTAAACACAAATATTTAAATGTTGTGAATGCTTGAAGAAGTAAAATGAGTTTATCAACAAAAGTAAGTCAAAATTAGACACTTCAACAAACAAAATTTAAACAAAGTACATTTTGTTGTTACAAAATATATATATATATATATATATATATATAAAATAAAAAAAATCCACAATCTCATAAGAATTTGAGTGGACTCAATTCATCAGGAACTCGTCATTGTTCTAAAACAAAACATTCGAAGTCCAAAAATATTTTCAAAAAGCTTATGTGCAAAATAAATTGCAGCCTGCATAGAAATCATTCTCCTATCCAAGGAAGAAAATGAAAGTCATCAATCACATATCAAGAAGGTGCAGTCATTTGAAGAAAACGTGTCTTTTCAATATCAAATACCCTAGGAAAAAATTCTTTCAAATAAACATATTGCAGAACTAAATTCAGAAGATCGACATTCAAATCTATTGTATTGCGGAATAAATGGAAAAATATGATAATGGCTGTACAATTAAAAGGCCATGTTTGATTGAACACGGTGCCTCACTCAATTGCAGCACTTCAGCTCCATGATTATGTCCGTAAAGATTTGGATAATATGATACAAGATTAAAGTGAAATTATGGAATTCTTCAAAGCATCAACCTACAGAGATCATTCTCCATATACAAAAAATAAATAGAATTATATAAAGATATCATTCTCCATATGCAGAAAATAAATCTCATAATAAATAGAATTATATAAAGAGATCATTCTCCATATACAGAAAATAAATCTCATAGCAAACAAATGAACATACATTTAATCCATTGTACTATCCAATCTATTCTCTCCAACAATTGAGATGCAATTTTTGGGCATTCAACTCTAAGAAAATCTCGAGAAAAATAAATTGTTGAATAAGAGACTACCAGTGCATGCCATTGAAAAGAGCATAACTAATCATTAATCATTTTCCTCAACAAAAAAACCCAAAAAAAAAGGGTGGAAAGATACATAAAAGTTCAAGAAATCTCAGATAAAAGTAAAAATGGCATCCATCAAAGAGAAGCAAGCACTCAAAATGATTTTTATATATCATGATAAGGTACGAATAACGACAAAGAAGTTAACGCAAGGACAGAGAAGAGTAACGTTTAATTGCAATTATGAATGTCAAAATTTGACTGGAGTAGAAATGTCAGGGACATAAAGACAAGCCCATACATAGTATTGACAGCTAATGGATTGGAGCAACTTTAAATTTCTCCGTGACACTGGAAAAATAATGCACAGTGAAATAATTATGTGCAGCAGAATAATAATGTACAGTGGAATAATTATATGCAACGTTAATATATTCCATGGCAGCGTTTTTATTGGAGAAGTTTTATTTGATTCATTCAACATAAATTACCTTGGAGCAATGTTATCTTCCTGAGGAGAATTAAAATCTCTTAGAGCAGTGTTAAATTCTGTGTCTGAAGCATTGATTATTATCCTTCATAAACTAATCGATGGAAGATGGAAATGAAATTATATCATTTTTTTTAGAAAATTAAGCCATACTCTTTAATGAAGACATTTCCTTTGGAGCAGTGTTATTGGTCATTGGTGTTGAGTTGATTTTTTCTTTTTAATTAGGGTTTCGTTATTATCCTTCATAAACTAATCGATGGGAATGAAATTATATCATATTTTTTTTAAGGAAATTAAGCCATACTCTTTAATGAAGACATATTAAAGACATATTTCCTTGGGAGCAGTGTTATTGGTCATTGGTGTTGAGTTGTTTTTTTTTTTAATTAGGGTTTTGTTCCTTGGGAGCAGTGTTATTTTTTAAGTGAATGGTGTGGCTCGAATAAGAAATCTCCTATCAATCTCAACACTGGTAGGTCACATAAAGGAATCAATCTCCCAAAGGCACGACCTCTCTATCTTGACCTGAATGATTTGGCTCCATACCGATGAGTCGGACGCATAAATTACCTCCCCCGCCTCTCCATCTATCAATCAATATGTCGAGTGAATAGGCAATAGATCAGTCAAGAAAACCTCGCCAGTTATAGAGCACCTCAACCGACTGGGAGAGCGAGAGGAATGCAACCTACGTTCAGTCGGAATGCAGCCTACGTTCAAACAGAATGCAACTTGCACTCTGGCTTATTGATTGGGAGAGCGATTGATTGATATTACATACTTAATATGATCAACCCAACTGGAATCATAGGAATGGAAAGAATGGCTCATTTGCCCAGCGTTAATGAAAATTTCACAACATAATAATTTCTGGAACTTCAATATTACATCCTTGGGAAAATAAAAGTTAATTCAGGTTTTACAGAAATATTAGTATGTAATATCAACATTATTTAAAAGATGTATCGAGCGTTTTCATGGCTTTATTGGCAGCATTTACATGGCTTTAATTGGCAGCGTTTACTCTAGCTTTATTGCAGTGATACATTTAAATGCTCCAACACTTAAATACTTTAATGCCTCTAACATTTAAATAGGTTCATGCCTCCAACATTATATACAAATTCCTCCATTGTTGGCATGCCTTCAGCGTTTATTTATATGTGCTACAACATATTAAATGCTCCAACGTATAGCGACATCAACTTGGTATTAAAATATTTTACAAGAAACATTAATACCAACATTCAATATTATAGAGCAACCCATATATTTGCAGCAATAAATGATCTCTCTTGCCAAAAGTTTATTTGGAGCAACTTATTATTTTGTTTAATTATTATTTGAAGCCATGTCATTCATATATTTCACGATAGTGGCATCCTTCTTGGAAAACATAGAGAAATATGAAAACTTTTTCAATGTATTGCATTTGAAGGGTATAAAAGTTGGAGTAGCATTCACATTATTAATTGGAAAAAATTTGCAAAAAATTTAGGGTTTCGATCCAATTTTGCAATTGAATAACACACTCCCCAACATTCACACTGCATTGAAACTTGGGGATTCATAGTGCATTAATACTTGGGGGAGTTAACATAGGTATTTTTTCTTTCTTTTCTGGAGGCAAAGGTATAAACAAAGGTATTCCTAGACAAGAAAGATAAGAAAGGTATCATCCATAGGTGCTACAGAAAGTGTTGCCCAAGTGTTATGCAATTGTTGCGGAAGTGTTGCGCAATTGCTGCGAAATTGTTGTGAAAGTGTTGCAAAAATGTTGCAAAAAGCGTTGGTCACTATCACCTATGGCAGTTAATGTCAAGGGGGGAGGAATACTTGTGTTTCCATCAATTCCAAAGGGGGAGAATGTCGATATGATCAGAATCAAATTAGGGGCAAAAATTTGCTAAAAATTCAAAGTGCTAAGAATCGCTCCAAACCAGAATGACCCGACAAGTCTCGTCGCCATGAATCCGACACAATTTGTTTCATCGAAAACCGACTTTGTATGAGGAAGATACGGCCTGTTGGCTGAATTATGGTTAAGTAATGTCAAATTTCATTTATTTCGTATAGAAAAATTATTACAAGCGGAAGGGAAAAGGTTGGGGTCAACCCTACAACCTCCCCCACACAAACCATAATACTTACTACCACACTCGAGCTTTGATACTTAACATTAAATGGGCGCAATATGTCACTTGAAGTTTAATAAAGGTTTGGTTGTAGGCGTATGGGGGCCAGCACCAACTCATAGAACTATAGCCCACGACCGTGGCAGAGTCGAAAGACTAATGGTGTGGATTAAACATTTAAACACACTTTGTTAACCATAATGCAGGGTTAACCAACCCCTAACCACATGCATTAGCGCTAATTACATTTTTAATGTTTATTTACTAAATGCACTTAATTAGCGCCTAACCTCCGACTTAACCTTAATTAATCTGACCTTTAATCGTGGATTAAGTTGGTGGATGCCACAAAATTGGACGCTAGCTCCAAAATTAGTGGAGTTAACTGGAGTTTCTATAGATTTGAAGGGGTTTCCTAGGCCAAAATTTAGGAAGCCATAACTGGAGTATTATTCGACCAAATTAGGCTTAGGGAGAGTCAATCCTGGATGATTTGGATGCTCTGAGCATGATGGTGCAAGTTGCAGTGATAGAGGAGCACTTTTGTAAGTGTTTTTTTTCACTTTCAATATTAAAGAAGTCTAGGGCCACTGGGAGAGGAGGTGATGCCTAGTCCACTTGAAGACCATTTTCAGAGCTTAAATATTATATTTTCAGGTTTTTGGGTCTTCTGAATGCAATGGAGTAGGTTGAAAAGCCATTAGAGCATTGTAGGTGCATGTAATCATAGAATTGACCAGTAATCCAAAGAGGGCCAAGCCATTGAAGCAGGTCCATGGAGATGTATCCCAGGAGTGGTCACGCAGCTGAAGATCAAAGCTAAATTTTCGTTATTCAATTGTTGTAATTGGGGGTGATGATGTTTAATTATTTTATTAATTAATTTTCTCAATTTTAATAAATTATGAGAGAAAATATAAATTTGAGGATTATTGTAAATATTCCTTAAATAATTAAGGATATGAGTGGAGTTGAATTAGGTAGATAATCTAGGGATTAGGAATCCCATAAACGAGACTTAGTTGAGTCCAAAAAAAGATAAATCTAATTTAGATTTTAAGTTGAGATTTGTGTGGAGGAAATTATGGAGTGGAATAAATTCATGTTTATGTATAAATATGTAGCTTGTGAGAGTTTGAAAGGACAAGTGAGGAAGTGAGGAAGTGAGGAATACAAAGAGAGTAAGAGAAATGGTTTGAAGGGCTGAGAGCCAAGAGGCCACCCATTGTAATATTTGGCCAAAGAGTTTTTATGTTTTTATATCAGTATTTTATTTATGTGGCTCTCTTTCCTTCATATGTATTTTTTTGAGCCGAACATATTTGTGGTTTTAATGAAGAATTTTACTTTGAAGGTAGCACATGAGCTTTTATATAAAGAAAATCTGTTTAACTCAGCAAGATCCGGCATCATTTGGTATCAGAGCTCAGAGATGAGTTGGAGGATGAATTTCTCCTACGGTTGATTGAAATATATTGTGGCGCATTGAGTCTGCAATTTATATATGAATATTTCTGCTGCATATTGAGTGTGTGACTACAAGAATGTGAATGTGTTGAAGCAAGAACGCAGGCTTGTTTGGGTGTGGGATCAGAAGTTGTGGAGGCTGCGTGAAGGCCTAACGCATTTGGGCGAAGGCAACATCGCCAGAGAAGAAGTGCAAGCCTTGATGCATTGCTGTAACAAGCAGTGATACCACAATGTAAACACATGAGTAATGTGGTTAATGCGCTAAAAATATATACAACATGAGATATTCGTTCCAAGTAATATTGCAGAATTTTGGTGCTAATAACATCATCATGCTCACGTTGATGCTCCAATATTCTCCATTTTAGTTCACGGTCAGGATCTATTTCTTGAAGCCGAGAAAGCGAATGCTCACACATTGCATGCTTCCGAAGCTCTTCATAATTCCCAACAAAAGTGCATGAATCAGGTGAACAACTCCTTGTCTTTGCATTTAAATATTTCCTAGCAGGTTCAACCACTATCCAACCTTTAACTTGACCCCTGCAAAGAGGACACTCTAACTCTAGTACTTCCCATTTTTCTCGTGGCCTATTTAAAGTTGATCCAATAGTTGGTGTTGAGTCTCCATCCAAGGATGCATCTTCACTATATGAAATCATAGATCTTGGAAGTCTAAATCTCTGTAACCCTGATGCTGACTGCTCATTGTATAAAATGGCATTTTCTGATCTTGGAACGGTAACTGGTTCCAAACATGATGTAGAGCTTTCCATGGAATGGTCTGCAGTATGTGTTACATCTGTTGTTGATGAAGATTTTGTATACACTTTCCTGAACTATTCAAGATAGTTAGAATGTCTGTAGCTACTTTCACACATATAAGGACGACATCCTTTATCATGTGATGAACACAATAGAAGAACTGCATTATGAGGAAATTCCATAAAGACGCCACAGAAGTTGCTTATGCTATAGTCCAGCAATGAGATTGTGGACTTAACATATCGTAGTGGAGTGTGGCCATTGGGTGGACGCTGAAAAATACTCTCTGGTAAAACGTTGAGACACTATAAGCCTTGGACGGTGCAGTGAATCCCGTGGTGGAAAAGCTGTGAAAAAAAATGACAGCGGCACTACTGTCATAACGTGACTCTGTGGGATTGTGATGCAACCGAAATATACAATGCTGCAAAGTTAATCAGAGGGGGTGTGGTCAATACGTTAATGTTTCCTGGTAACCACATGTTGAATTCAGCCTTCCTGTATGCAATTGTGTTGATGTCAGTACCGTCAAGCGAATTCGATGGTGGTGTTTGTGTTTTACCTTGCGTTAACGTTGCTGGATAGTGGCACAATCATGTTTGCATTGAATCATTTAATGGAGATTAGTGCGAGGTTCAAAACGAAATTCCAAATTACGGAGGCTGGAACCATATTTATTTACTTGATTGCCATAGTGGTTGTGAAGGTACAATAGTTTCAAATGGTTGGTGGTATTTTGTTTTCTTCCTGAAATTCCAAAGTCGACGAAGATTTTTGTGATGCTTATCCATGGCGCTTTAAGAAGTACATTGGCTTGTTTTTTGTTTTTAAGATGGATTCCAAACGCAACTTTTAAATTATCCATTATTATATACAATGGTCCTTTAAAGAACCCATAGATTATTGAAATTGGAATTTGCATAATGTTGCAATATTTCAATGTTATGTGTTGATGGAGTGGAGTATGTAACTGCACACTAAGTGGCGAAGAACAAATCAATTGCATCAAGTGAAGATTAACCTAGGCCTTAGTAAAATTGAATATTTTACTTTGAAAGTGGAAATTTTCTTTCTACATCAAGTTTTGGAAGCCAGTCATATCAAGGCACTTAAAAAAAGGCATGTGTGGGGCTTGTGAAAGAGGTGTGGCTCCAGCATAACATTCAAGGTATGGATCTAGTATTTCCACAGTACCACCTTCTAGCATAAGAAAAGGTCACTGGGATTGATCGAGGTAAAGTTTTTGAAAAATTCATGTACGTTTTTTTGGGAGAATGTAATCTTGAAAGGATATTTGATTACATTAAGATTTCATGTTTTCAAAGCAAGAACTTGAAATTGAAGAGATTGAGATGAGGGAACTTGGCTTAAACTAAGAGGGGAGATTGTGCGTACTTTGAAGGTTTCTAACATTATTTTCTAGGAAAATATTTATGTTAGAAAATTGTTGGGAAGAAATTTATTTGCTGGGGAGAGATTGTTAGAGAATGGACCTTGCACAAACAAAGTAAATCTGTGGAGGCTTGAATGTATTCCTAAATACGCGAGAGAAGGGTTGGATCATTTCAACCACGAGAAGATTCAAGGTAAGTGCTCATTGAATGAATCAATATTCATTGAGTAGAGGTATTTTAAAATCTAGATGGTTAAATTTCCTTTCCATACTCAAGAAGATGATATTTTGTAAATGTTATGAAAGAGTGGAATTGTTACAAATGCGAAGGTATAAATGAATGAAAAATGAATGAAAATGTGCTAATCCTAGGTGATATAAAGAGAAACATGCATTTTTATGTGAGAGGGTTTATTATGCATAATGTGGATTCTTCACAGTTTTGGTTAAGTCATTTTGGACCAAAGCTTATAGTTGGAATGGGAGAATTATTTTGATTGTGTTTTGAGATTATAAACACAATTGCTTGATGTTGTAAAATCTTTGTTTTTACCATCATGTGGTAGCAGCTAAGGAGGAATTATTCAGGATGGACACAATATACAAGTTGTACATTATTCATCAAAGAATTTGAAAACATGTTCTCTGTACACACGTGAAGAGGTGTGAATTGATGTTGTATGGTGCATAAAAGTGCAGGAAAAAGGTTTGCATTAAGATGACAAGCTTATGGTGTGAAGGGCATGCGAGTATTTACAGTGACAAAGACAGCACAAAAGAGTGGAATCCAGAGAATTGAGTTTGCGAAGAAAAAGGTTTGTTAATAACCTTAATGGAAGCATAAGGTATGATACATCATTTTGAGAAAATATTTTGAATGTTGAAAATTGGATGGTTTATTTATTTTCACCATAAAATAAATCTTGGAAAACATGGGTTGCATTTCGTCTAAATACTTCAGTATCATGTGAAATGATAATGGGAAACTGATGATTTTTCATAAGAATGAAGTATAAGAGAGAATGAAGATGTTACATCCTAAAAAAATGTAATAGGGGTGTATGTTCATTGGAGGATTGTATAACTTGAATTAAGTCAAAATATCCACTATCATAATTATTGGGTCGAGCCTTGAAGTCAAAACAGAGGTTAGAGTTAAATGAAATTTTGGATAGTCTGAGTTAAGATTGAGTATTTTCTCATCCAAGATGAAGAATTGGTGTAAGTCTGAAGTCAGAGAGTCGTAAGCTAAAGTCAAGAGTTTGAATGTAATGGGGTGCATGATCGGCGGAGCCCAACACCCAAAGAGTTGGTCATTGTAACCCATGAATTACTGCAGTTTTTATTTTGCAGCAGAGAGAAGCAAGGGAGTTTCCAGAGATTGGTTCCAAGAGAGAGAACCAAGAGAAGCCAAGCGTAGGAGGAGAACTTGAATTTTTTTATGAATGACAAGTGTGAAGGATTTCTGAAAGGAGGATTGAATGAAATCCACATGTGAATAGATGAAGTTCACAAAGGAGGGGAAGATGACTGTTGATAGTCATTTACGAAGATCTGATGAAGACCACAACAGAAGGAAGAAGAAGGAAAATGCCAAGGTAAGTGGCATATGTGAGCAATTGATGGATGAAGAGTACGAGCGGGAGAAGGCTGAGATAACAGTTCACCTTGAATTTTTAATGGAATTGTTGCAGAAAAATGTGAAAGACCAGACACATGGTTGGACCATGAGAAAGAAGGTAAAGTGGCAGAGACTACACGCAAAGAGGGAAAAGCAGGTAAACATACAGTTGGCTCTTTGAGGTGTTAAGAACTCAAAGAGGCTGAGTTAAAAATGGATGTTTCCATTTGTGGCCCAGAACAGGGTGAAATTATGGGTGAAGAGATCAATGAGGAAGATCTCATGAACTATTGGGATAGTTTGGAAGAATCTGAAGATGTGTTGGCAAAAGAAGTAGATGAGGCTATGAAGCCTTGTATTTTTAAATCTCACAGTTTATGTATGTTTACAGGATGTGTGAAAGATGGTGAACAGTCTGGTGAAACTGTCACAGAGAAGAATGAAACTCTTGAGGTAAAGTCTGATGGAGAATGCCTTTCAGAGAAGGAAGGTATTGATTTGTTACAACAGGAAGAAATCATAAATGAATTCTTGTTTGGGGAAAGACAACAAGTTGAAGCTGTTATGGAGTAGAAGCATAATGGAAACGCCGAAGAGATATTCCAAGAAGGTAAAAAATTGTATTTGTTTAGTGAATTTGCTGATAGAATTTTACAATGTGATGATGTTGAAACTAGGACAACTTAAGAAGATTACCAGAAGAAGAATGAAGTTGGGAATGAAGGTTGTGATGAAGTGCTAGAAAGATTTCATATGGAAATCAAGTTCTTGGAACGATGGCTTAAGGAACTTGAGGGAGAATTGAAGATTGCAGAACCTGATCCAGAAGGAATTGCAGTTACTATGCGTGATAGGGATGAATTTTTTTTAACATTTATGGAGTTGAATGAATGTTATAATTTTTCAGATAATGATGTAACTGTAGGTCCAGAAAACGACATTAACAAATATAATGTCGAAATCAAAGAAATTGAGAAGAATTTATTTAGCGTTGAGATGGAAGATCAGAAGCAACAAGAAAATTATGTCCGTAGAGACATAACAGAGACAGAAATAATGATCCAGGAGGATTAATATGGAAGCAACCAGCAGTTCAAAACATAATCTATTGAAATCCAGAAAGTCGATAATGGGAGATTGGTGCTTGAAGCATCAAAAGAGACCGAAAGGTGTTATCTTTTTAAAACTAACAGTTTGTTGGTGAATGCAGGTACATCACTAGACTAGAAATTTGTTGCTATTAAAGAAATCAAAGACTATAGTTGTAATCAAGAAGGAGTTCTTGATTATTCTTCATTGCAGAAAATTAAGTGTTCAGCTCAGTTGGAGACGAAAGAGTTCGACAAAGAGGAGTTACTCCAAGAAATTGGCAAAAGAAAGTGTTGGAGGAGCCGATGGAATCCGATCGATAGAGTGAGTGATGAGTTACCAAACCGAGTTTATACTTCGAAGGATCAGTGGTAGAACAGAGTTTGGAATCCTGGAGGGAGCAAGTCATCATGACTTGTGGCTGTTGTATTGTTACAGAAAAGCGACAGACCTCATAGACAGGAGTCTATGGAAACTTCTCTACATGGGGAGTTTGATGCATGAGCATCAAAGCTAAATTTTCATTATTCAATTATGTAATTAGGGGGGTGATGATTTTTAATTATGTTATTAATTAATTTTCTCATTTTTAATAAATTAGGAGAGAAAATACAAATGTGAGGATTATTGTAAATATTCCTTAAATAATTAAGGATATGAGTGGAGTTGAATTAGGTAGATAATCTAGGGATTAGGAATTCCATAAACGAGACTTATTTGAGTCCAAAAAAAGATAAATCTAATTCAGATTTTAAGTTGAGATTTGTGTGGAGGAAATTATGGAGTGGAATAAATTCATATTTATGTATAAATATGTAGCTTGTGAGAGTGTGAAAGGACAAGTGAGGAAGTGAGGAAGTGAGGAATACAGAGAGAGTAAGAGAAATGGTTTGAAGGGCTGAGAGCCAAGAGGCCACCCATTGTAATATTTGGCCAAAGAGTTTTTATGTTTTTATATCAGTATTTTATTTATGTGGCTCTGCTTCCTTCATATGTATTTTTGAGCTGAACATATTTGTGGTTTTAACGAAGAATTTTACTTTGAAGGTAGCACATGAGTTTTTATATGCTAGACCTAAGTTAACCCAAGTCCCCGCATCATTTATCAACTTCGTTATCAACTACTGAGTAATGTGTTTGTTGGTGTGTTATTTCTCTGCAATTTACTTGTTGTGCATGTGTTTTTAACATCTAATTAACTCATGAATTGCTCATAAAAAACACAAAACTTGACACATAAACCCTCACATAACTAGCTAATTTGACACGATCCTAAACAATTTTTTTTAATACTGGTATCAGAGCACAATTATGCTCATTTTAGCCTTGAGATGGTTTACCAAGGTTAGCTAGAGAATCAGTTATTGGTTTTGAATTTGTGCAAGGAGAATTTAACTATGTTCAAGTTTATGTGTGTAAGGAGAAGGTCAAGATTGAGGACTTAGCTCTCAAATCACAGCAAAGAAGCTGTCTATGCATTACAAGTGTGATGGCAACTTCATCAAGCACTATTTCTAGTCAATATTCCTTAGCAAAACTCTTTGATAAAGAGATGTTGCAGAAGCTCTACATCATGAATGATATGGTGCAAGAGATGTATGAAGATAAGAGGGAGAGCATTATTTCCATGAAGGAGGAGAAGTAATAACTTATTGAAAAGATGCATGAGATGGAGACTCGGCTCCATATTGCAAATGAAACCTAAGTCAAGTATGTGCATGAAAAAGGGGTATGAAATTCAATTTCATCTTCTATTTCCTCTCAAGATGAATGTTTTGGTGATTTTAAAAGACACACTAGAGGAATAGGGTCCAAATTATTGATGAAGATGGGATATGAAGGCAAATGATTGGGAAAACATGCACAAGGCATAGTTGAGCCAATTAATGTTGAGGAAAGGCCTAGGTATTTGGGTCTTGGTTATAAACAACATGATGGAGAATGCTCCAAAGCCAAGGAGACACATGAAGGTGTTCCAAGAAGGACTTTCATTAAATGCTCATTACCTCAAGCTTATGAAGTTTTTGTTCATGAGGGATGCAAAAGTTGTACACCCACTTTTCAAGAAGATTCTCATAAGCATGCAACTAATGGAAATGGAAAACAAGAGGATGTCATTATTGATATTCCGAAGAGAGACACTACCTCATCAAATTCACCTCCTCAAGAAGGCGACAAAAGTGAATATGCAAGGTATAAATCTCCCTTTAATCAAGTTTCTTTTGATTATGATAAACATGGTAAATCTTCACATAAGATTTGGAGAAAATTTATATGTTCCTTTTGTGGTTTTAATAACCATACTATTTCGAGGTGTTGGAAGAAGATATCCATGCATAGGAAGCTTTCTAAAAAAAGGAGACAGAAAGCCAAAGGTCCATTGGATAATGGAAACCATGTTGGAAAGAAGATACAATTATTTTTCACTCATTACCATAAGCAGGGTCATATTGTAGACAAGTGTTGGACTTTGTATCCAACAAGCCATCCACGACATTTAAAGAAAGTGGAGAGAGAGATTGAAAAGAATGGGAAAGAGGATTCCATAATTGATGTGGGTTAGGATGACTCACATGATGAAGTGCAGTTGAAAGAAGCGCCATTGAAGTGTTTTGGAAAGAGATGGCTAGATTTCTTAACCAATTAAGGCCTTGCATTTCTTTTTATGATTGATGCAAATCTTTCCTTATTGATGCATTTATTTTCCAATTAAATGTATTTATTTTCTCTTGAAATTATGTTGCATATTGCATGAAGCAAGATGTTGGAAAAGTGGAGTATGTTGACTCACTTTTTTGTAGCAAAATTAGTCATTTCATCTCTTTAATTACTTGTACATTCCAATGAGATTCTTGTACTTGTGATTGTATTTGCGAGAGATACGAAGCATTCTATACATGCATGAAAGTTTGTGTGTGTGAAAATTGGAATTTTTGCTAGTTTCATTGTGCTTGAACATGCATGAGTGATTGACCTGTGTTGCTAGATTGCTTTGTTTATCGTGTATGTTTGTCAACTTGAGAGTGTTGATCATTTGCACATGCATGAGTGTCGACTTGTGTTGGTCTATACTGTGTTACATGCATGTGATACCGACTTGGAAGAGTTGCTTTTTTTCTCCAAAGATGAAAGGGGGATGTTGACAAATTGTTTCATGAGATGTGAAATTCTTGTTGTTTATGCAAAGAATCGTCAAGTTGTTGTACATGCTTTTGTTTGACTTGAGAGTCAGTTGTTTGAAGAGGCATGTTTTGTCGACTTGTGTTTGGTCGATATGTTTGGACGCCAAGATGTAAGATTACCTGGTGAAGTTCACAGGATGTGATATTTGTTGATTTGAAGGATAAAAATAAAGAGGTCATTAAGTTATGTTTCTTGCATTACGTGTTTTTCAATATTACTGGTTGTACCTATGACAAGATGTCTCAGGATTTTGGGAAGGTACACTCTTCAGCGAGAGGCTCATGATTAACCTTCATTCTGAAATCATGGCATGAGAAGCATGTCAATACTGGAGGATGATGGAATCAAGAAGTGGAAAGAGAGACAAGATGCCAAAAAAAAATTAGCCAAAACAACAACCATTGTAGACTATTTTATGTGTTGACGCCAAGAAGCGAAAGAGATGGTGAATGCATTCTTCCCGATGTGGAATTTGGAACCATGGAGGTAAAATAATGGCCATTTATCTTCTTGTGATTACTAATGTTGGGACTCATTATTATATTTCACTCAGATGGGCTTAACTTGGAAAAGTGGTTTCCAAGGAGAAGCTTGCATCAAATGCATGTTTGTGCAAAGGAGGAAAAATATTCTTAGTGGGAAGGTCATTAGTCAGTTTTCCAAGAACAGAGGGATCACTTTGGTACTGAAAGGTGTTTAGTCAGTCAGAAAGCAACCAACAACTGTTAGATTGGGTCAGCAACAAAAGGAGTACATTGGTTGAAGTGCGAAGACATTTGCAAGGCAAGGTATGTAAGTGAACCCAAGTGGTTGTCATGGAGATTTTTCCAAGTACAATAAATTTGATAGAACTTGGGAAAGAGAATAATATCCAACTCTCATCATATAACCAGCTTTTATGGGTCCAAAAACCTATCAATGGGAAAGAGTGATCGGAATCTAGATTGGGGGCAAGAATTTGCTAAAAATTAAAAGTTCTCAGAATCTCTCCAAACTAGAACTATGGGATAGGTCTCGTCGCTGGGAATATGGTGCAATTCGTTTCATCAAAAACCAAATCTGTATGAGGAAGATAGAACATGTTGTTTGTTTTCCTAAATAGTTAAAAAAATTTGCAGAAAAGGACAGAATGGTGACATGGAAGCCTAGCCAGCGAAAAAGGATATTCTAGTAATATTCCTCCATTTCACCCAATGACACTATGCCAAGTGTCAATCTGCAGTTGGTTGCTATGTGGGGATTTTTTGCGTTTTCATTGCATTTGGGAGGAACCAATGGGAAGAGGACATGTGGCAAGCCCGGAGGCTGACACGTGCCACCTCCCACCCCTCTCAAAGGCCGAATTATGGTTAAGTAATGTCAAATGTCATCTATTTCGTATGGATAAATTATTATAGGCAGAAGGACAGAGGTCAGGGTCGACCCTGCGACCTCCCCCACACAAACCATAATACTTACTGCCACACCCGAGCTTTGAGACTTAACATGTAATGGGAAAAATATGTATTTGAAGTTTTATAAAGGTTTGGCTGGAGGCATATGGGGGCCAGCCCCAACGCACAAAACCGTGGTCCAAGACCGTGGCAGAGTCCAAAGACTAATGGTGTAGATTAAATATTTAAACCCACTTTGTTAACCATAATGCAGTGTTAATTAACCCCTAACCACATGCATTAGGGCTAATCACATTTTTATTGAATATTTATTAAATGCACTTAATTAGAGCCTAACCTGCTGCTTAACCTTAATTAATATGGCCTCTAATCATGGATTAAGTTGGCGGAGGCTGCCAAATTCGGCGCTAGCTCCAAAATTAGTGGAGTTAATTGGACTTTCTCCAGATTTGGAGGGGTTTCCTAAATTGAGGAAACCATAATTGGAGCATTATTCAACCGAATTAGGCTCAGAAACAGTCAATCCTAGATGATTTTGATGTTCTGAACATGATGCTATAAGTTGTAGAGGTAGAGGATCACTTCTATAAGTGTTTGTTTCACTTTGAATATTAAATAAGTTGAGGGCCACGAGGAGAGGAGGTCATGCCTTGTCCACTTGAAGACCATTTTTAGAGCTTGAAAACTCTATTTTGAGGTTTTTTGGTCTTCTAAATCCAACGGAGTTGGTTTCAAATCCATTGGAGCATTGTAGGTGCATGTAATCATAGAATTGAACATTAATTCAAAGAGGGCCAAGCCATTGAACAAGATCCATGTAGATGTAGCCCAGGAGGGGTGAACTCTGTTATCAAGTATTTTGTAATGTGTTTGTTGTGTGTTATTTCTTTGCAATTTACTTGTTGTACATGTATTTTTAACATATAATTAACTTATGAATTTCTCATAAAAAACACAAAACTTGACACATAAGCCCTCACATAACTGGCTAATTTGAGACGATCCTAAGCACATTTTTGTAATACTAATGAGGGAGCTTGCACATCAAAAACTAGTTTCCCCATATTCAGATCATGGTAATATTGGCATTAATGTCATTAACCACATTGGATTGGTGAGTTGAATGTTGAAGGTTGCATTGGTGATAATTTATGCTTGAATGAAAATGGTTGAAAATTATGTGAACTGAAAAGGTTGAAATTTAGATGTGAAGTGCAAGGCTAAAATTTATATGTGAATTGAAAAGCCTATAATATTAAATATGAAGGTTTAACATTGTTAAAATGGGGCATAAAATATTGAGACAGAAGCTGAAATATGTATGTGGCATTGAACAAAAAATGTACATAATACAAATATAATTTTTCTCTTGTAATTATTATTGATTGATTTTTTAGTTCTCCTCTATTTTATATTACAAAATTATTTTCAAAACTGAAAGTGAAGAGACAATCTTGTGATAAGTTTTAGAAGTCCAAGAGAAAATGTTTCATTTCATATTCATGCAAATGATATAAACAACCAAGATGGCTTGCTTATAAAACATACAATGTGGAATGGAAAAAAAATAATTTTTAAGAGAAGGAGTTTGCATAAGAAAGTGGATGAGAAACAAGAGAAGAGAAAGAGAGTAGAAGAGAAGAAGCAGTTCAAGAGTAAACTTGACAGCATAATTGTATATGAGGTAACCAACATTTGTGACTTGATGTTTTGATTGATTAATTTTAGTTCCCTTCTATGTTTCATCTTGAAAAAGAACAGGTTGTAGCCTATTAAGGTAGAAGGCTCCTGTGGGTTGTAGCCTGCAGAAAATTTGTGGGATTTGGACATTCCTTTGAGGTAGGAGACTGTTGTAGGTTGGAGCCTACAAAAATATGATATAATAAAGAGTAGCAACTTTCCTTCACATCACTTTACCTAACATACATTATTTTCTCCCTTCAGGGTTTCCACTTATATCTGGTATCTTCATGTGTTGTTTTTGAATGTTGTGTGAATGATCTTGAATTATTGGTAAGTAAATATGAAAATTTCTCTCTTTGAAAACTACAAAAGGAATACATTTGAGCATGAACATAAAGCATTAGTTGAATAATAAGAAAATTAAGTTGAAAAAAATTAAAGAATATTAAATTACTGATTAAACACCCCCCCCCCCCCATTTGAGCATGAACATAAAGCATTAGTTGAATAATAAGAAAATTAAGTTGAAAAAAAGTAAAGAATATTAAATTACTGATTCGCTCCACCCCCACCCCCCCCCCCCCCACATCTTAGTAATATCACAGTTAGCATTACATTTCATTATCACATTAATATATATTTTATCTATTTACAATCTTGAAAGAACATTTAATTTTGGATACATGGTGATTGGCATATGCCCAGTCTACTGTAGCACCAATTAAATTTGGATTATTTGTTTCTATAAAATAAAACATGTGATTTATATGCGGGCGTGCAATCATTTTTCAACTGAGAAGAGTTCAGATTTTCCAAATCTAACAATATTTTTAAAGGATAAATTTACATAACATTACTCATTTATACAACAACTTATGAAATGGAGAAACAAAAAATACCAACAAATTGAAATCATAATATCATATCATTTAAATAAATTTTTATATTTTTAAATAAAAAATATTTTTATGAATATTTTACCTTATTTATGCGAAGTTGTTCACCCCTATGGAAACACATGTTGATCACACTCAAAAAATAAAGGCATCTTCTGTATGAAATAGGATAGTTCTTGGCATGATCGATAACAGTAATGGGGCTCAGAACGATGTGCAGCGAGCGGATTTGCAATAGGAATAGAAGATGCTTCCAAATATGACAAACGATGTGTTGGTTATATACAGACAAGGGAATTTAAGTTGGAATTAAACACACTCTTTACTTTGTAAAAGAATGAAGTAATGTAGCAGTCTTCCGAGTTAAGCTTTTGAAAGGTCTACTCTTGCTAGGGGAGAGAAAATAGAATTACTTACCTATGGAGTGGCTAGAGGTCAAGCATGAATATATGAGGATAAGAGGATAAGTCTTCAACAATTGGATGATTTTTTAAACCATCATTTCTTTATGGAGTAGAAATAGTTCAATAAGTACGCACAAACAATGAGTAGGTACATTGTGTCTTTTGAGATTACAATCATTCATAATCAAGGATACAAACTACATATTCCTAATAGATAGGGTCAAGGACTATTCAAAATGGTTTGACCTAACATTTGCATGGGACATATCAGAATGAGGTGCAAATTACTTATAAATAGAAACCACTTTTTTCCAAACTCGAGTCTTTACTAAATCTCGGAGATGCTAATCTCTATTTCAGGTGGAAGTAATACCTGTTAATTCTAGAAACGATTCTATTATCTCTCGATGTTTATAACCGAGGACGAAGAATCCACCCTAGCTTATTGCTTGCCCAATAACATTTACCTGCATAAACTATATGTGTCAATTGTTATCACATACTATTTATGAATCGATGCTTTACCAACTTTTTTTAATGTTGATTCTACTTGTTCTTGTTTTTTCCAACTCAACCCTACCTTGAACATGTTTCTATGGGATTCTACATGGAACATGCTTCTCTTCTACCTCATGGGCTAGCTTCTACTTAAATTTAGGAACTAATGAATGAAGGCACCTGTGAAAGGATTCTCCTATACCTAGAACATGTGGGCTTCTATTCAATGGGTCAATGCTTTTGGTTGGTTGTGGCTCACTTTTTATACTAATAAAAAGTGAGTTATATCTCTCTCTTCCATATTGATATCTTTAAATATAGGTTTTACCACCAAACTGAGACTATTTGGGTTGTTCAACAGTCAATTTTACGTAACTATTTCAAACCACTTGGGGTTGGAAGTTAGCCCTTCCAACAAGAGAGGGCTCTCTCAAGAAAAAGGAAAGATATTCAATAAACAAGATTATAATGAAGATGGCTAACTCTTATATGTTTTTAGATGATTTTTTGTAGGTGGACGATGAGTGAGGGCTACCATTGGGCATGGAGTCAGCTAATGGACTTCAATTACAAATAAATGCAATTCATGGAAGCTGAGGCAATTGAGTTTATAAAATAATTATTTTTTTCAGCAAAAACATAGTACATGAAGGAAGTTGGAGCATAAAAGTATAAATTCCAAGTAATCATGATATTATGAAGTTGATAACAATATATAAAATAGAAAGACACAAACATATAAGCTCCAAAATAATCTCAGGTCTGAAAGACAACTACTGCAACTGTGTACTAGCTTGATAGAAAAAAAATACATAATAGCCTTCTTGTGACCTTCCAACCCTTTCAAACTCCAAAAATCCCTCATTTATAGAGTGAGGTCTCATAAAAATGGTTTTCCACCTTTATAGCTTCGAATTCCTACATAAGAGACCTATATCAAATATGATTACATCACTTGGAGACTTTTGGCAGAGTTTGAATACAAAAAGGACTCTTCTTTCATAAAATAGCTCAAAAAATTCCTTTAATAACCCTTATTAAATGAATCCAACTAATTTTCTAAGTGTATTGGACTATTGATGTGTCATCATGCCACATGGATGCTGAGTTGGACCTCTTCACACAAATCTAGCTAGTGAAAATTCTGAAAAATAGGCTTCAAAGATGAGTACATAATTTCCAAACCTTGATGTATTTGCAAAAACCGAGAGAGGCTTTTATAGACTGGCTTGTTCCGAAGAAAAACCTCCTTCAGATATACACAATTATTTTTCATTTGGTCTTAAATCAAACTTTAATTTTACTTCTAAAATAGTCATGTATAGGAAATTTCGTAGCACTCATTTCGTAGCAAACTCCAAAATCCACCTTTTGCATAACCTTTGACCTTTATGACTGTTGGAGGTTCTTCCTTGGGACTAATGAGGTAAAAACATGCTCTAATCCAACTATGTTCTGAATTTTTTGCATAAAGTTTGCCTCAAAGAAACTTATAGCGAGTTTGTAGCGAAAACTCAACCTCAAGCCTGGAGCTCGCTACGAACTCGCCCAGTTTCACAAATTTTCGCTTCGTCTTCTTTTTCTATCCTCAAAAACATTTCTAAAGCTTGTATATTCCTGGTTATGATAGCATAAGACAAAAAGTGATAAAAAAAATGTGTGGCCTACCATGTTTCATGGTGTAACATCAACATCTTGCATAATCATTTTAATACCCTTTTCTTCAATTCAGCTTGTACCATCTCTATGGAACCAAACTGAAATGCTAAGGTGTTAGCCAACTGATACATTGGATTTAAGACCGTGTAAACCCGAGTTTGAGATGGTGAGTTGTCCAATTGATGAGTTGGCACGGTTTGTTGACTTGATGAGTTGTCATCCACATGGAGTTTAAAATTTAAAAATTCAAAAGACCCTATTCACCCCTAAGTGACTCAACCTAATTAACTTAATACCAACCAAATTTTTATCATGGATATCAAGAGGGGCCCTTAGCCATTAACGGGCACAAGCAGTATTTCCACTATCGGTGTTAAAGGAAAATGTTTTTAGAATAGCCCTGTAGCATTTAGAGGAAAATGCATGGGGTCAGAAGGTTGTAAGGAGGACAAAAACTAGTTGTAGCATGTTAGGGACTCATATTTTTTCCTATCTCTAAATAGCTCATTGGCCTCGCTCCATAGTACTTATATATATGTGTGTGTGTGTGTGCGCTGAAAGGCCACCCCGTTTGTTTTTCCTTCCTTTTGGACCTTCAAGGACAATAATGGAAAGGAAGCCTCCCAACATAAATATGGCTAGTCCATTGGTTATTCTATCTATGTTGTTTTACCTATCTAAATTTTTAGATAAAACTTATCAAAATTTGAACAACGCTAACTATGAATATCTTAGATTTGGGCAAACTTGTGAGAAATGTAGAAAGCCAAAGGTTGAAGTTTTTAAATTAAGATATAGATCCATCACAATGCCTAAGAAATATATAGCATAATTATGACTAAATTTATAGGGATAGCAAAGATACCTGTCGGAGCTAGAATTGATACTTATGTAGCATTAGAAGTGAAACAACATATAAAATAGATCAGTTATGCTAGTTTATGTAAAATTTTATACAAGACAATATTATAGTTGACGAGAAATAAATTCTTAGTTGTCAAAAGTCAACATACATGCAACGGGAGTTCCAAAGAACGGAAAGAGATGAGATTCAAGACAAAGGAGTTTGAAGCACCGTTAAAGTATACGACAGATCAATTACACTATTTTGTGTAAAAGTTTAAAAAGAAAAATTATAGTTGATGAGAAATAAATTCTTAGCTATGAAAGGTCAACAGTGGGTTCAACGAGATTTCCCAAGAAGGGAAAGAGCTAAGATTCAAAACAGAATAATTTGGAGAGTCGTGTCAGAACTTTTTCAACGAGAATGCTCCAAAAGGAATTACCTCTAAAATTGGATTTCTCAAGAAGCATTCAACTATTGATTGGGAAGGAGTTGTGGAGTTGTCAGCATAGATCTCTAGATTAATATTATGTGTGAAACATCCATCCTTACTTTACATTAATTCTCTCAGGATTGGATCTGTAATCTGCAAACCCTCAGTGAGTGCGCAAAAATATTTTGGGGAATACTTAGGTGAGTACAGACGCACAAAGTGTCAATATAATTATTGTTTCACCTAACTCTTTCCAGCTCTAGCTGTAAGATACATTCAAATCAATTGAAAGTTAATGCGGGCATTGCGGTCGATAAAATTTAACGATCGACCATTCAATTTTAACATTATCTCCTGTAACTATGCATGGATCATAATCGTTCATATTCTAACGCAACAATAAATTCTACTAATGTGTATCTAGAAGTTGATTTATACCCTCCATATCATTCCCACATTAAATTTATTGCACCAACAATTATAGCTTAGGTTGATTAGTACTTAATGATCCAACATTAGGATATGTGGATTACATTACTTATACTAAAGTACAACGCGATAAATTAAACAAAACATTTAAACTTCCAATACAGAGCTCCCCATTGCATCGGACTCTGTAGCCCTGATGTGGCGGCAATGCTGAGATCATCCTCTAGGAAAAATAAAAAGCTAAAGTGAACTATGGAATTTTCATGTATTTTTTACAAATTTCTATATACAAATAAGACTAATACAAAACCATGGATAATATATATGAATGTTATGCAATGACATAATAATAAGTATTCTCATCCCTCATTATCCACACTTCAATTATAAAAAAATTAAACATCTTAAAATATATTCATATTTATTTATTAAAATTCTTCCCAATGCATTTAAATTTCAATAACCAACGTTACAATACATAAGAATTTATTACCTCGAATTGAGCTCACTTCTCTCTTTGTGATTTGGAATTTTCTCCATATTTTTAATTAATAATGGATATTAGCTTTATATAGATGTTGTTATGGGAAAAATATTTTGGCTAGATTATGGTAAATAAAAAAAATTACTTGAGAGGTGTTTACTTGGTTTCTTGTTTCTGTGGTACTCTTTATATTGGGGAAGCAGGTGGATCCATTAGGCATAGAATCCAGGAACATGCTACAGACATTAGGCACAATTGTTCACACACTTTTGCCTTTGTGGAGCATGCGGGAAAGTCATGTCACCATGTTTACATAAAGACTCCAATGTCATTGCTAGGGTTGATCACTTTCACCATAGGAAGCTTAGGGAAGCTATTGAGATTGAGAGGCATGATAAGAATGTCAATAGAGATGATTGGTGGAAATTGAGTAAGATCTAGACTCCAGCTCTCTCAAGATGTCTTGGTTGTTTTCTTTTGTATTTTTAGTTTCCCTTATCCGTGTTTTTAATTCTTATTCCTTTACTCTTCTTCCTTTTTCTTTAATTTTTCTTGGTTCTTGGTAATTCTTTTTATTTTTAATTAACCTTTTAAAGTTAGTTTTCCTTTTTTTCCCTTTTTATTATAAATTTTCTTTTTAATAAATATTTATTGTTATATATTCTCTAACCCCTTTTTTCCATTTCTCTCTCACACACACACACACACATAATTTTATTTATTTATTTATTATTTTTTAATTAATTTTTATATTATCTTGACATTTAAAATAAAATTTAAAAAAACCTTTTAATCTTATCTTTATTCTCTAACCCTCATCTTTCCATTTCTCATATATATATATATATATATATATATATATATATATATATATATATATATATATATATATTCTTTATGTTGGGTCTTTATTTTATTATATTAATTTTTTTTTTAACTCACTAACTAATAACGACTAGTTTTTAATAACTAGTTTTCATCTGCTATCATCGGGCAATGATGCATGCACACTATTTATTCATTGAGATGGATTATTTTCTTCACCTTGTGCTGAGGATGTACCACATTAGTGGATTATTTTCTTCACCTTTTCCTGAGAATGAACCACATTAGACATGATGTGATTAATCCGAAAGACATATATCTAAATAGAAATTTTTTTAATATAATTAAATATTTTCAAAACCATTAGAGATATATTGTAAATTTAGATATGTTATATGTTGAGAGATCAAATCTTATAATATAAAAAAATTATTTTTTAATACAAAACTTAATAAAAAAATTACACTTATAAAAAAATGATTCCTCTAAAACCCTTAATAGATTAGAAGTTAAAATAGATCTATGTTGACTCTTAATATTATTTATATTTTTATAAATTTCACATTCCTATATATATATATATATATATATATATATATATATATATATATATATATATATGAATTTGACATGTTTTAATGTGATATGCCCAGAGAGAGGGGGTTGGGGAAGAGAGAGGGCATGAAGGTCAGGTTAGTCATATTATAATTTTAGTTTGTGGAAAAAATTGAATTAAATAGATTTATTATCTTTATTACTTGTCTAATTTACCCAACATTACTTTTATTACTTTTCTTTTAAAACATCATTTGAAAGACACCATAACATAGATTTTATTTTTTAAAGACATCTTTGTTGTGTCAATGTTGTTAAAAAATTGGTTGAGTCAATTTTCTTAGCAAGGATCATTTAGAATTTTATATTTGAATTGTGTAATACCCAAAATTCAGGTCGTTTGGTTGAGTCAATTTTCTTGGAAGAATCATTTAGAATTTTATATTTGAATTGTGTAATACCCAAAACTGGGTCTTTTATGTGTCATTCAAAATTTATGTATATAAAAACATTTTTTTATAGATTTTTAATAAAACAAGCAAAGGAGAGAACCAAGAATATATATAACAAAAATAGAAGAAAAAGAAAATATAATAAAGTTGGTTAAAAACCTAAAAATATATTGAAAAGAATGACTAATTAGGAGAAAAAAATAAAATTAATAAAACCCTAAAAATTATATCATATGTTTTCCAAAAATAAAAAAGGTCAAACATTTTGATAGTTAAAAAATGATATCGAATTTAAAATATTCTTAAAAAACATCAAATACAACTTTTTCTTCAAAATTTATTGATAACTAATTATGAATCATGTTTAATGAGGTTGGAATTTTCAATGTGGGTAATGATAAAAGTATTTGTTTTATGTTTTGAATGTTTTTTAGACATATTTTTTGGGTCAAATTTGTATTATTGGGAATTTGATCTCTGAACTCTATACAATTCTAAATATCCAATAAATGTTTAATGATTAAATTTACTTATACATTAAAAAAAATTTATAAAACATACAACAGAATATTTATACTTAAAAATTAATTAAAAAGATTCCATTCTAGCCAAAACTCTAAAAGTGCTATATACTTTGACTAAATCAATGGTGGGAATTTTTGTTAAAAATTAGAATCTATTAACTATAAACTAAATGGCTCTCCAAGTGAGATACCTGAAGAGTGTACAAACACTCCATACAAACACTGACTATTGAGTCAGATAAGCCTCAAATATATAGGCTTTCATACTAACGGGATGGTTTCAACGACTCCTTGGATATTAGGATCCGAGGTCTAAGATTAGAGTCTCAAACCTATCCCCATCATAACAATAATCTAAGTCTAGCTTTCTCCATTAATTCCAACACTCCCCCTTAATGGAGAAAGGGTACTGAAAAATAACATACGCCTGCTGGTCTCAGTCTCAGCTAGGCTTACATAAAAACATAAAAACTTGGTAACAGAAGCTTTCATTTTGGTCCTTTTGCTCACGAGTCCATGCTTGTTCATACCGAGGCGTAGCTTCATCTTCACTTTCCTCGCCATGAGGTAGTGATAGATCTTCAACTCATTTCTTCTCCAATCATGGAAAGCTTCAACTCTTATCCTCACCCCTCTCAAAATTATGAAAAGCTTAATAGGAGAATGTTTTCTCTCATTATTTCTGGTGTCACGCATGTGAACTTTAGCGATGCTCTCTTCAAAATTTATGGATGCAACTTCTGTGTTGACTTCATAAAGACATGGTGTTTCAAGCCATGCTTCATGAAACTTTAATTCCTCTTCAAAATTTGTTGCTTCTTCCTTGTTGTTGTTGCTAAATCTGCACACACAGAAATATTCATGAGATCATCACAATTTAAATTCTCTCCAGCTTTGTCTTCTTCTGCCAAGTCTTTGCAATTAGCTTCATGTGGCTCATAAAATTGGTCCTCAACACTTAGGTCTTTACATCCTTCCCGAAGATCAACTCGTGACTCTTCAATCTCAGGATCTTGCACAAAAAATTGTGCCTCTTGATTCTCGTGGTCATCAACAGAACCACATTGTTTTCCTGAAATTTCTTCTGACTCGAACATACTACCCATGCTAATACCTCCAAATGGCCATAAGAAAAAGAGATCATTATCAGAATAAAAAATGTCTAAAAATATAGACATGTTGGGAAAGTCCAGCTTATCTCGTTTTATCTCGCTTCAAGATTTCTTTTCGACTCCACTCGGCCCTTTAATGAGCTCAAACAACCCCGTTACCACGCAGGCAGGAAACTTCTCCCTTTGGTAGCTCTTCAACTCTAGAACCTTATATATTGTGGCTTCTATGCCACACAAGTCTCAGTGCCCTCGGCTCTTGCAACCAGCAACAAACAACCTCTCAACAAGTTGGAAACGTTATCAATATCCAATTCTGATGCATGTAATTAGAAATTTCTAATATGACACATATTTCTGAAGATGGGTTCAAATTAGCAAGAACTTTCGCATTTTAATTGTGGCATATAATAAATTAGAAGAAAATTTACCCAATTGGCTTTGGGATCTCCGCAACCTGAAACTTCTAGGTTTCTCAAACAATAAAATTACATAACGACTCTGCTAGATCACACAAGCAACAACACTGGATCATTCCTATCCAACCGCTCCTTTCATGACCTTAGGAAAGGACATAGCAAATCAATAAATCGCCTCAGGCACTCGGATCTCATCTGGCACAACGCGTAAAAAATTCTGAGCGGGCTAAGATCTACCCAATATCGCCTCAAACCATCTCACGGCCAAATCTGAACAATGTGAAAGAAAAAAAATAAACATATGAACAACACATCGTCACAGCAATGATCCTCCACGGATCCTCACGTCCTCAGATTCGACACATAACATAGGTACACATGCCTCTCATCTTATGTGCTCTGATACCATGTTAAAAACTGAATTTATCAACTATAAACTAAATGGCTCTCCATGTGAGATATCTAGAGAGTGTAAAAACACTCCATACAAGCAATGACTATTGAGTCAGATGAGCCTCAAATATATACATGAAGTATAGTCTCAAGATAGCAAAACTATCTTGGACGCACAATAATGTGGTTGAGAGAATATCTCAACCACACACCAAACTAGGAATATATAGTTTTGGCTACCTCCTATGATATAGGAACAAACTCCTTACATAGAGAGTCAACACCACAGACAAGTAGGAATTACATATTCCAACACACCCCCTTAATGACTACTTGTCTCGATATCAGTTCGCAAAATCTAGTTGTCATCAAACATAACAAAAGGATATGTCAACGTCCATATAAAGGAGCAACCATCCACCAGAATGCATGAGTACCAATAGCTGCAACCGCTAGTCTCGTAGGATTTCCTTCGCATACATGGTTCTATCAACAATGCAAACTATAACAATTTTTTCTGTGTAGAATTTCATTTTGTGATAAAAATAAAAGTTGTGAGAAATTTTGTTAGCTTTCTATTACTTATTTTTTGAAATTTTTTTATGCAGATTTGATATGTCAACTTAGCGTTTCTTTGAGTGTGTGTTTCTTAACAATCAAAGAATTCATAAGTAGTCATGTTATGTGGCAACGTTGTATTCATTGAAAATTCTTTTTTTTGAAAAAACAAAATGTGTTACAACAATCTAGACAGAGTCTACTTTGGTTTCATCATATTTACAAAGCCAATGGATGCATATCATAATTACTAGAATTTTTTGAACTGGTCTAATACGAAAAACTGCGTATTTTTTATATGTTTCGTGTGGCAACAAATTTCTTAACATACAAGTTATAAACTAAAAATCTAAAAGCTACCCATTACAGTCAACGGACAAATGTAATGCCCCATAATTTTTTAAATTTTTTTTACAATGTATTTTGGGAGATACAAAATTTTGATTTCACTGAATCACGATGACCCTCAAAAATTGTTTTCACTCATTTTATTAGAAAAATAATTAAAATTAATAAACGTTTACGAAATTCCATAAAATTTATATTTCCTGAAAGTAGATTCAATTCTGAAAATGCTTGTCTTGGTTCCGACAGTTAATTAAGAATTTTTCATGGAGTTTAATCAGTCCAAAGTTGCAGAACCGTTTTCAGAGCTTGGCTCTGCGTAATCAGTGATGCGTTAGTTCGGCCGAACTATTAGCGACAGTTCGGCCGAACTATGTTTTCCGCTTCCGGGCCGCTAAAACTAACGGCTTAATAGTTCGGCCGAACTTATTATCAAAAGTTCGGCCGAACTATTGTGTAATTTTCCGTCGGCCGGAATTGTTTGTGGAGCCCCTTACAAAACACATATTTCGCGGTCAATATAAATTGCCGCGAAATGATTCACAATTTTCGCACATTTCGCACTTCATTTCATCTTACAACTTGGTTTGAATTCAAAAAATTTTCTTCAAAGTTTGGGTTTAAAAAAATTTTTTGGAAGACATTTTGAGGCAGCTTAATGGATTTTTTCTTCGAGGTATGTACGTGTTTTGTGTTGAAATAAATCTTGAATTTTTGTTAAAAAAATTTTCTTTCAAGATTTAAGATTTAAAGAATTTTTTTGGAAGACATTTCTTGGAGGCGGTGTGATTTTTCTTAGAGATATGTACGTGTTTTGGATTGGATTACGTATTTTTTAGAAAAGATTTTTTTAAATTAAATTTTTTGTGATATTGTTTGTAATTGAGTTATTGTCTAATTTTTTAAAGGAAATTTTTTGAACCTCATACCCTATTATCATGGGAAATCGAAGAACTTGTGTGAGAAAATATGATCGAAAAAGAAAGCTCGAGGAACGTAGAGAAGAGACGAGACAATATCGCAAAAGAAAGTTAGAAGCTCTCTCAAATATTGAAGAGGAAAATCAACCTCAAGCAGAAATTGAAGAAGGTTTGTAAATGTAAATATTACATGCTCTATTGATATATATTTAAAATTTTCCTAATGTAAAATGTAACACTTAATTTTTATTTGATAAACTAGTTTGAAAAATATTTTGTTTGATGTAAACAGACAGAGATATTCCTCAAAATATTAAAGAAGAAAATCAACCTCAAGCAGAAATTGAAGCAGGTATGTAAATGTAAATATTATGATCTATTGATATATTTAAAATTTTCCTAATGTAAAATGTGAAGCTTAATTTTTATTTGATGAACTAGTTTGAAAAATATTTTATTTAATGTAAACAGACAGAGATACTCCTCAAAATATTGAAGAAGAAAATCAACCTCAAGCAGAAATTGAATCGGGTATGTAAATGTAGATATTATGATCTATTGATATATTTAAAATTTTCCTAATATTTATTGACATATTTATTAATTTAGTTATTTATTGAATATGTACCATTTTTTCGAATATGTACAGATGAAATCACTATCGATAATGAGATGTTAGAAAATGTCGACACTCACACATATGGAGATAAAAAACCTGACTATATTATACGATATCGTGTCGAGAAAATTTTGGAAATGTTTTTCAAAACTGAGGTGATAGTTCAAGCTCAAATGTTGAAAGGTCTCTTATCATCAAGGAAATTAAAAGAAGCGACGACACTATTGGGTATTCGAAAATCAACCAAAGATAAAAAAAATGAAAGAAGACGTGATAAAAAATATGAGTAGTGCTATAGAGTCAATTAAGAGATCTAGAGATAAAAATGTTTCAAATATACGTAGAGGAATAAAAATGGCAATGGTTTCACCAAGTACTCAAGAGAATCGTTTGAATCTAACATCTATGGCACGAGCACTGGGAACCTCGTGAAAAACTCTGCACAAACATCGAAAATTTCAACTGCAAATAGATGTAAATGATGAACTCGCTTGTTGGAGAGCTATTTGTAGGCAACCATACAAAGATAGACTTGGAGAAGATGTTAAAAAAATAATATATGAATATTGGAAGAACAATTCGCGTGTTTCACCGACTGCAAGACATGTGATGCGAAGAAGAATAACACGAAATCAATACGAAGAACATGAAAACATCTCTTGGAAACCACTCAAATAGAGTTATTCAACAAGTTCAAAGAAGAGAATCGTCAAATTCAAGTTTCACTCAGTGCTTTTGTTCAACAAAAACCATGGTATGTAAAACCTATCACCGTACGCGACACTTGTTGTTGCCGTTATCACGTGGAATTTGAGTTATATTATGACACATTCCTTGATTTCGGTAGAACATTATGGAAGGATTCACCTCCTCCTTCCACTATCCGTGAATTCATATCTCAAATTCTATGTGAAAGAGAAAGCGATGAACTATTTTACAAAAAGAAATGTGTTGGTGGTAAAAAATGCTATGATTGTGGAAATTTGACTAAATTTCAAAACAAATATCGTATTGATATAAATGATCAATCATTGTCCAACATGAAAGTGAAATGGAAGAGATACTAATATACCAGTACATCGATTCAAAGTGCAGATAGTGTTAAAAGAATCGAATTACGAGAAGACGAAATTTTTCTAATAGACTTTTTGAGAAAGTTTGAAGCATAAATTTACAAATACACCATGCATTCCCATAGAGCTCGATGGCAAGACTTGCAATTCAAAAAATCTCGTGAATTTTTTCCACCAGGAACCATTTTGTCAGTGATTGATTTTGCAGAAAACTACACATTTGCTCCACAAAAAGAAATTCAGAGTTAATACTATCACTCTGACCAAGTCTCCATGCTCGTTCATATTCTATATAGACATGCTGAACAAAATGTCGATCATATAGAAAGCACGAGTGAAAATCGACATATCATTAAAGAATATCATTTTTATATTAGTGACGATCGTACGCATGATACATGTTTTGTACAACATTGTTTTGGAAAAATTTATGATTCATTGAAAAATCGTGGAATAACATTCAATGAACATTGGATATGGTCAGACGGATGCGCAGGTCAATTCAAATCTGCACGATCATTTTTTTGGTTGTGTCGTTTTCATAAGAAAACCTCCATTAAACATTGTTGGAATTTCTTTGAGACTGGCCATGGAAAAGGAGAACATGACGGTGCAGGAGCATGCATAAAACGAGTACTTCGAAGATATCAAATGAACCACTTTGCACGCCGACTTGCAAACGCTGAAGAAGTTGTTCAATGGTGCAAAAATGCTCTAAGCCATGAGATTAACCCATCACGAGAAGTGCAAAGGTACATTCAATTTAATTTATATTAGTAATCTAATTTTAAACATTGTACATTTATCATGCAATGATTACTTTTAATTGTATTTTGATATCATATTTACAAATTCTTTTTCTAATTTTCCATATAAAGGTTTTTCTGGCATATTGGAATCGGAGACGTAAATAGATCAATTGGAAATGAAGTTGGAACAATAAAAGGGACTCTAAAATTGCATTCAATTCAAACAAAATTGTCCACAAATGTGTTTGCATTGGATAAAAGAAAATATTCTTGTTTTTGTGATGTTTGCATAGACAACACAAAATCCAATGACATCTGTGAAAACAAAATGTATGTGAACGATTGGAAACATACAAAGCTAAATACAAAGGGAAAAATGTCTGTTGCAATGATTGAAGAAATGGAATCAGAGGAAACTACAATATCATCCGATGGTGATCGAGTTTCTGATCTTGTTAGAGAAGGTAACACTTGAATTACTTTTTAATGATTTAAAGATTTACAAATTTAAATTTAAATATGCATAATTAAATGTTAAATTTATTTTATTGTGCAGGAGATGTTTTTGCCGTAATTGCACCTATTGACAACGATGAAAATGTGAAGTATTATTTGATGCGTTGCACTGAACAAAAAATGAAATTATTACAAGACTATAATGATCACGGATTTCAGTATGACAAAGGGTCTATTATACTGAAAGGTTATTTTTTCAAACAAACTCATCAAAGTGGAGACTTTGTTTACTTTGAAGACTATGAACCTGATTCCATAAGTTGTCAATATAGTCACTTGGTGTGTGCAGCACGCATAAAGTTGATAGAAGTTCAATCAAAGAAAAAATAAAAAATTAAGAAATGGAAAATGTCAAAATCCGATCATGAACGGATTATTGAAGATGGAATTCCATTAGAATTTTTTGAGTGAAGTGTCAGGACAACAATTTATTATCTTTTAAACCTTTCAGTACTCAACTAAAAATTGAACTGCTTATGTTATTTGTGGTTTGCAAATGTTACAAATTGTTTGGGTACAAGCACGTGCTCTAGTTTCCACTGAAAATAGTTTTTCTATACATGCGCATTGATTAAAAATGTTAAATATGTATTGGATATATATATATTCTAGAATGAAATTAATTGTTCTTGTATATTAATTGTTTTTGTATATGTTCTCCGACCATATGGTACAAATTATTTCACTTTATTTTGTAAAGTCAGATTCGGTCCCCATATGGCCTAGCCTCCAAGGGACGAGATACCAAGTGGTTGTCCCCACTTGCCCGAATCTCGGCTTTTAAGTACAATTTTACTGTTTATGTCGAGCATCTTACATGATGTCCTAGCCAAAGATAGATTCTCTTTGTTTCAAGTTTCTAGTAAAAGTTGTCACTGAATGCCCCGCTCGAACTCTTGTAGTAAACACCATACCTCATCTCTCGTGCTCTCCAATATTATTAGGTTTAATTATTATAACACAAAAATCGTTCTACATTATCAATAATTTTTTGCGCTTAAAGTAAAATCAATGAACACTATTAATCCAATGTCTTTACAAGTAATGTACCATCATACATGCAATTATATCAAATTATAAATCAACATATACAATGAAATCAATGGGGATTGTCTTGTTGCAAGTAACATAATTTCAATTTACCATATGTGCAAATGTAGGTTGAAACCATCCAAAACTTTAAGTTGTAAATTGAAACCATCCAAACTTTAAGTCTTAAAACCCTTTCGATTATATATTGTGCATCATTAAAACATTTAACATTTAAAGTTCATTAAATATCACATGCAAAATGTAGATTGAAACCATCCAAAACTGGAGTTTTAAAAACTTCACATGCCATGCCAATTATAATTCAACAATCCAACAAAACATTTAACAAATTAAATATCACACGCCACACTAAGACGACCACACTAAGAGGATTGGTGCACTTCGTTTGGAAGGAGTCAATATATGTCGTATTGGAGCGATTAGCCAGAATTCGAAAAGGAAAGAGCTTGAACCAATTCAAGCAGACCCAAGATCGAATTGTTCTATGGAGCTTCATGAGAAGAGATATGTGAAAAGCACTGTTAAGCCATGCCAATTATAATTCAACAATGCAACAAAAACATTTAAAAAATTAAATATCACACGCCAAAGTCGTTTCAAGTTTTTGGTAAAAGTTGTCGCCAAATGACCTACTAGAATATTATAAATAGTAACTTTGTAAGATCATTTGGCATTCGGAAAAATTCGAAAGTCTTAGACTGTCAATCAATTTAAAGTATCATTCACCATAGGGAGTGTAAAATATTCAATGTAGGTTGGTGACGATGCTCACTCCTAGCTTGAAGCAATGCCAATGACCAATTCTTTAATGAATTCCAATGCACTAGACCAACGTTGGTTCAACCTACTTGGTTTTTCACGCAAGAAATTCCAAGGATGGACTTTCTAGACAAACTGATGAAATTGAAAAGCTTGACATGGAGATACGACAAGGTGAACAAAGACTTCAGGAACTCTTTATGGAAAGGGCTCACTTGAAGGAAATAAGCACCACGTTGCCGGGTAAAGTCAAGAACATGGAAGATAAGATCAAGAGGGACTTTCTTGATCCGAAACCTATTGGTTTGAAGAAAGAAAATGCATGTGTTGGCACACTTGGAAAAGAAGACGACCACACTAAGAGGATTGGTGCACTTCGCTTGGAAGGAGTCTTGATATATGTCGTATTGGAGCAATTAGACATAATTCGAAAAAGAAAGAGCTTGAACCAATTCAAGCAAGCCCAGGATCAAATTGTTATATGGAGCTTCATGAGAAGAGATATGTGAAAAGCACTGTTAAGCCAAGGGCTAGTTCGAAAAACATATTGAAAGAGGAAATGTTGAAGAAGATTGCGAAAGTAAGGCACAAGACAAGGAGAAGGAATGATGATGAAAGTTCCTTGGACTTGAGATTCATGTCTACAACCGTACATGGGAAAAAGTTCTCTGCTTTGATAGACACGGGGGCTACCCATAGCTTCCTAAGTCGAAAGGCAGCTTCATCTCTTAGAAAGAGGAAGGCTAGCATCGAGAAAGAGTTGAGTGCTTTCAAGGCAGTCAACTCAAGGATAAAAGTAGCACGACCGGTGTCATGAAAAGCACACATGTGAGAGTAGGGTCATGGTTTGGAAAGATAGACTTAAGAGTCATTGACATGGATGATCATTCTATGATGGACCATACCAATGATGGACCGAGACATTCTCTTAATTCTTGTGATCAATATGGATAAGGATTTTGTATGATTAAGTATATATTTGAATATGGATAAGGATGACATGAACAAAATACTAAATGGTTGAGATGAAATATAATTTACTCAAATATTAATCAAATATTAAATAAGTTAATGCCATTAACACATATAAAAACATATTATTACTAGTTTAAAATAGTGAGGAATATATATGTTAAATACCTAAATACAAAGGTGATTATGTGAACTTGAAGAAAGAGAAATGATTTATTTGCCTCAAATTTTTTCAATGTGTCTCATTTTTCTCTTCAAATTTGTCATTAAGCCATACATTTACAATTAATCTTTCAAATAAATTGTAAATATCATTACAATTTAGACATGCAAGCCATAAAAAATTATTTCAGAGTTTTGAAAAGGAATATCATTAAGAAAAATTGAGGGTATATAACACATTATGGGTGTAGAACACATTAATTATGGATAATAGATGATAAGACATAAATTATAGATTCAATATTGCTCGTAAAACTTGAATTTATGCAGGGATTCATAAAGATAAGGATTCTAATCTTCTCAAGAAACGTTCATTAAGTGATAATCAAAATGGTGGATAATCAATATAGTGGTATGATTATGTTTGAAGTCTTTAATGTTGTGGAAGGTTATTCCATGTGTTAATGTTATTCCATGTCTCTCCTTTATGTTTTCCATTATTACACAACAAATACATCTAGGATAACATTAACACCCTTCCATTGTAACAATTCCTTCAGTTTCAAGAAAAATGTTATCTAAGTTTTCTTTCCTCTATTTTCTATACAAGCCTTGTCCTAATGAATGAAAATCCCTCAACGACCCTAACAGTAGTATGCAAGGCACTTCCAATGTCAAGCAGGCTTGATAACCTTGTCCCTAGAGGCACTATATAATCTACGAGTTAAAGAAAGAAGACAATACCATGTGTGACTCCTTGAAAATACCCTAACTGAATAAATCAATTCAACAATATTAAAATTAAATGAGAAGGGATTGGAGGCCCAAGTATATTAATTCCATTGTGCCCTTGTAGTAAACACCATACCTCAAGTCTCTCTTGATCTCCAATATTATTAGGTTTAATTATTATAACACAAAAATCATTCTACATCGTCAATAATTTTTTGCGCTTACACTGAAATCAATGAACACTATTAATCCAATGACTTTACAAGTAATGTACCATCATACATGCAATTATATCAAATCAGAAATCAACATATACTACATAATGAAATCAATGCGGATTGTTTTGTTACAAGTAACATTCCAATTTACCACATGTGCAAATGTAGGTTCACATTCTATCATTCATGTAGTTTTAAAAACTTCAGATACCATTAGAATTATAATTCAACTATCCAACAAAAACATTTAACATTAAATATCACATGCCATGCCAATTATAATTCAACCATCCAAAGAACATTGAAATCAATGAACAAGTTATTAATCCAATGACTTTACAAGTAATGTACCATCATATGTATGCAATTATATCAAATCAGAAATCAACATATAATGTAATGAAATCAATGGGGATTGTCTTGTTACAAGTAACATTTCAATTTACCACATGTACAAATGTAGGTTCACATTCCATCATTCATGTAGTTTTAAAAACTTCAAATGCCATGCCAATTATAATTCAACTATCTAACAAAAACATTTAACATTAAATATCACATGCCATGCCAATTATAATTCAACTATCTAACAAAAACATTTAAAACATTAAATATCACATGCCATGCCAATTATAATTCAACTATCCAACAAAAACATTTAACATATGTCCAAAAATATGTCCAAAAAAACATATTGTAATAAAATATGTCCAAAAATTGTAAATCTCACTCAAGTATCAAACTGTATCAAGTTTAACAAATTTTAAAACCATCTAAATTTTGAAATAAAATCAAATCTACTGTATGTCTTGTCCGTCAAATGGAAGATCTAGCCTCGGGGTCCCGATTGGCTCGCTATCTTGTAAAGGGAAAACCTACATACACAATGTACATGTACTTGAACATTAAAATTTGAAGTTTTAAAAATTAACGAGAATATATATATCTAGAACTTCATGTAAAAAACAAAATATAACAAAAAAATCGCGCAATACCTCGTAAGGTTGCCTCTCCATTTGATGAAGAGTATCTGCCATAGAAACATCTGTAGTGGTAACCTGTACAATATACATGTACAGTTAAATATAAATTTATATATATATATATATATACATAAATAATTTATATAAATTAAAACTTTCAAATGAAAATGCACGTGTGTACATATATATAAACTTATTTGAACAATAATATTAAAAAAAAGAACTAAAGACAACTTCTTCAAATGCTGTGGATGTACCTATCTCCATCGCTAAAGTCCTCGGATTAAAAAAATCTTCTATACAAACCTAAATTCAAAAAATTTTAAATAACTCAAAATATAGATCTCTCTCTCTATATCTCAATTTTTTATGGAACTTTTTGAGGTAACATAAATTTTGAACTTGTGAAAATTGTCCATACTTGGTCATCTCCCAATGAAGTAGAAGGTATATCTCCTAAAGAAGAAGAAGGTACCGGGATCCCAAAAACATCAGACGGAATCGGTACCTGTTAAAACATTTTATCGAATTATATATATACATACATGTACATGTGGCAACAATTATTTATTTTAGAGTCACTTAAAAAACACTAACATACATGTGCCAACATATCATGATGGGCAGACCCATCTGCATCGTTTGAGCCAGAGGTCCCGAACGTAATATTAACATTTTCATCACGCATCATGCCTGAGAACTGCAAATGGTGTTTTAACATATAATCATACATTTTTATTAGATTAATGTACACATACAAATAAATGTATACATGTGTACATACACATGTATTTATTACAAATTGTACACATGTATATGTAAATATAATTTCAAATCCTAAGGTCACCAACACATACCGTTCCGGTGCCCTCTTCCTCACGAAAAATTAGGTCTTGCAGACCATTGCGACAATTTATTGCGTATGTTCGGAGATCTTCAACATTCATGTTGTAAATCTCCTCATCTGTATGATAAACAAAATTGGCACGTGCATATTCACGTGTTCTTTGTCGATTTAAGCCAAGATCGACTCCACTCAATCCGCTATGAACATTTTCGATCATAACATCTCTTGCTTCACGACTTATTTGAGAAGTCGCATCCATCTCTGATCGCAAGGTTTCGACTTGAGACGGTCGACTCACCAATGGCGGCTCAGGGCGAGGCAACTCCACATCTCGCTTAGCGCCCTTACGTTGACATAATCGACCTCTCCCCGGGCCAAAAAAATCTGAAGGAAGATCATTGTAGTCGGGTTTCATACCCAAAAAAAATTCTGCATAAAACATTTGTGCAAAATAAAGAGGAACCTCATCATTCCATGGAAGCCTTCCAAAGGCCGCAAGATGTCGACTATACAAATATTTTGCTATGTCTGGGTGCTTGAAATACTGCACCTTCAACATATTTCTTTTTGGCCCTTCCTTAAAATTAAACATTGACTTAGCGCCCTGTCTTGAAACTTGTTTTTTTATGTCCTGCCATTTATCGGGACCTATCACTGCTTCTCTTCTTTGTCTCATCACTTCTACAAACGAATCAGTGGTTGGCCCTAAATCTTTGTACACTTTTACCATTTCACTCAATGAATGTGCAACTATCTGTAGGCTTTGTCTACTCTCAGCAGGTAGAGTCAAATCCTGGAGATCTGTCTGCAATTTTGCATAAAGGCTTTGACACCTTTGTAAGGTGCATTCCGCCATGTTCCTTTCCCATGGTATATCAGTAATCTCAGCCGGATAAGTTGTGCTAGGTTGATAGCCTTCTTCTTCAATGTAGCGTGCTGCCCTGCGTCTTTTTTGACCACTGGCTCAAACATTTTGAGCCTCTGCATCAATATATATATAATTTCATATATTAGAAAAAACATGTGTAAAAAAAGTTGTAAAAATTTAATGAAAAAATATTGAAATTGATGGCAACCTTGATGTTGTTGGTTAGCATCATCTCCAACATGACCCTGCTGAGAACCAACCCCAGAATGATGCTGCTGAGAACCAGACCCACAGCGACCCTGCTGAGAACCAGCAGCCGTTGATTTCTGGCCTTCGGGGGAATAAATATCACCCCCTTCCGGCACCATGCGACCTCAACCGGTTGAACCTTGGCCACGCTCCATTGATGGAGTAGAAAGCCTTCTCCTCTTGCCTCCTAAAAATTAAAATATGAAACTTGTTAACAACTAATTTCACTCACAAAGTTAGTAAAAAAATCAATTCCATATGTACACACATGTATGTAGATTTAAGATTATATTTAAATACCCTGAACATCCTCCGATCCCCGAGACTCATATGGGATTCGGTTGATCTTCGTCTTTCATCCTCCATGATGTATATCTATTGGTCAACATTCACAAAATAGATTTCAAAAAATCAATACCTCAGAGTAAAATCCAATTTGGGGATGTTAAATCCAATATGTTCTATATTTCTTATATTTCAGCCCTCCTATTTTTCTTTCCAACCAAGGTTTATAAAATAACATGAGAAGCAACATGAGACTTAGAACAATCATTTTCATTATCTATATGGAAGGCAAGAATGATAATATCCCCTTGAGCTTAAGGGTATGTAGTTTGTCAATTTTTATCATATATTTTTTGGTAAGTGTAAATGTTTTTTTTATCTATAGTACAAGTCATGAGTTCCCCAATTTTACCTTATGTAAAGTATGATTCTAGGATTACTAAAATTTGTACTTGGTTTTTAAAGAATATATCAAATAAAGTTTTTGAGAAGCAAATATGGCTTGTTCCTTAGAATTTGGCACTTTGAATTTCCTTACCCATATTTCTTGTTAATGATTATAACCTTAAAATGGCTAATATTGGTTTGTCATCATCATCTAAAAATGACTTGGCACATGAAAATTTACCATGTCAATCATCATCACTTCACACCATCTCATACATGACCTCTTCTACATATTATATGCATGAATTTTTGAAATGTCATCCTCTCTACCTATCCCATGAATGATTGTGACAACAGGTGAATAAAATACAATTTATAAGCAGAAGATAGTTTCTAGTTTGTCCTCCTCCATCCGCCCCATAGCTAGTGATTTCTCAATTTTACACTTCCAACTTTCTATTCTCGAAATTCATTAGCAGCTAATTTTATCGATAGCCACACCACTATACATATAATTATCATATTATACACTACTACATTACTGAACTCTACGTTGTTTGTTATTGTAAAGTCCAATAACAAACAATGTTAATTGAGTTTAGTAGTGTATATAACAATTTCTTTGACTTCCAAGTGTGTTGTGACTAAATAGTAGAATTAACTACCAAAATGAATTTCCAAAATAAAATGTTGGAAGAGAAAAATAGGCACTCATTAGATATGGAGTGCGTGGAGGAGGACAAACTTATACTGATCATTTCCTTATCAAATTTCCTTTATTCACCTAATGTCACAATCAATCGTGGTCTAGATAGAATGGATGACCTACCATAAATTCAATCATATAATGTGTAGAAGAGTCATATGTAGATGGTGTGAAACGATGATTACAAACATGATAATTTTTCATCTACTAGGCCATTTTGAGATGATGATTATAAACTAGTGCTAGCCCATTAAAGGTTATAATCATTGGTGCCTAATGTGGGGTGGACAATTTAAATCAAGTTCGTATCAAAGTACAATTTAGCTCATTTTAGTCAAGGTTAGTTAGAAGAATTAGATATTGGTTTCTACCTTCAATTTCCTCTGAAAATGAATGTGTACGTGCTTTTGAGAGACATTAGAGACATTAGAGGAGCAAGGTCCAAATTTTTGATGAAAATGTGCTATGAAAGTAAAGGGTTTTAAAGGCAAGCATGTACAAGGCATAGTTGAGCCAAATGTTCTTCAAGAAGGGCCTAATTATTTGGGTCTTGGTTATGGAAAACATGGAAAATGCTCCTAAGCCAAGGAGGCTTGTGAGGTTTGTGTTCATGATGAATGGAACATGTACATAGTTTACCTTAAAGTTGTTGTGTTTTACGAATATTAAAAAATGAAGAAATTCTATTTAGATCCATTCCAGAGATTCACTGCAGGGGCATTTACTAGATATGTCACCTTTCATAAAAGATGAGATCCAGAGGCTACCTGGCCCTTTACAGACTCTGCCTATAGAACTTGTAGAAGTAAACACTAGAGGCATTAACAATATCAAAGAACTAGACATGGGAATGTGTCTCTTTCCCTACGCAAAAAAATAATTCTTGAGGTAGTTAATATTCATAGACAGGTCATCAAGCAAGTCAATGTGATCATCCCTCCTTCCCTCCCTTCTAAAATAATTATGTTTTGCGGGTCAGAAAGCCAAAATATGGAGACAATTATCACCAAATCCAACGTACGATTATGCATTATGGAGAATATCTAGCGCTTTCCCTTGTTAAATATATTAACAAGGGAAAGCGCTAGAGATTCTCCATCATGCATAATCGTACGTCGATGCTTATAGAGTGAAAAAACTAAAAGAATCAACTTGTAGGGTCATTTTAATGGGGGTGGAGAATTCCTGGGTCTTTGCAAATTCAAAGTATGGTGCATGTTGCATGAAGCAAGATGTTGAAAGTAGAGTTATGTTAAACACACATAAATGCAACAAATATGGAAATTTGTACATGAGCTCTATTATTTGACTTAAGAGTCAGTTGTTTGAATTTAGGCATGTTTTGTCAACTTGTGTTTGGTTGATGGTTTTGTACACCAATATGTAAGAGTACACGGACATATTCACATGATGTGAATTTTTTTTTTCTTTGAAGGAGAAAAATGACGTGTTTTCAGTTTGATGGTTTTTCTTGTGACAAGACGTCACAAGATTTTGCGTAGGTCCACTCTTTAGCGAGAGCCTAATGATTACAACCTATCCGTGAGAATCAAATGGGAGTGCATCCTTATTTTGAAAACAAGTAGGATTCTAAGCTACCTAGGACTCAAACCATCATTTTTAAATTTGAAATATAATGGTGTTGTTTCAATGCCTTAATCCACAACCCTAACACATGAAATCACTAATCTAATTACACATGAAATAAATAGTTATTTTCTCCAAAATTAAAAATATAACTAAAAACTAAATCCAACATAGTTGAAAGAAAAAGAAGCGCCATTGAAATGGTTTGCTGACAAATGGTTAGATTTCTTATCCAATTAAGGCCTAGCATGTATTTTGATGTTTCATTAATTTCTTTGCAACTTCAAAGTATCCAGTGCATGTTGCATGAAGCAAGATGTTGAAAGTACATGAGCTCTATTATTTGTCTTCAGAGTCAGTTGTTTGAAGAGGCATGTTTTGTTAACTTGTTTGGTTGATGGTTTTGTACACCAATATGTAAGAGTACATGGACATATTCACATGATGTGAATTTTTTTTTCTTTGAAGGAGAAAATGATGTGTTTTCAGTTTGATGGTTTTGTTTGTGACAAGACATCACAAGATTTTGCGAAGGTCCACTCTTGAGCGAGAGCCTCATGATTACAACCTATCGGTGAGAATCAAATGGGAGTGCATCCTTATTTTGAAGGAGAAATTTCAATAGGCTTTAGGAAATTTAATTTCAAGTCATTTAATTTCACTAGAAATAATTCAGAGGTACATGATATGAATAGTATTTAGGAAGAACAATAGTCCCTCATGGAATATGAAGAAAGTAGCCACTTCATTTTGTATATATGCATGTTTTGAGTTACTCCTCAAAAAATTTCAAAACATGTGTATTTATTACTCTACCCATCCCGATTTTCATAGGATCCATAGCACATACATTTCTATATGCACCCTAGTTGTTGTAAGGCCTAATTATTTCATCACTTTCAAAGGAATTACATTAGTTGTTTCTCCTAAATCTAGCATATAGTTGTGTAATAATATTTTATTTATAAATAGGAATATATGAAAATGTTTATGAATTACATTTTTATTCCCTTGATTCATCTTTTATAACTTTGTAGGATAATCCTCAAAAGTAGGGTCATCTACTTCATCAAATTTTAAGAACTTCTTAACCTCATATCTTTATTTCATATTTGCATAACTTCCACAACTGGGATAGAAACAAGATATTTTCCAACTGTTGAAGTAAACCAACATTAATTTCATTGTACACTCTTTATATAGGTATGGTTGAATGTTGTACATCTCGTACATAGATCAATTTGTTGTTTTCATTGTTTACTCTTAGAAATTATTTGAAGTGGGAGCGAAGAGTTGGTTTCTTCCTAGGTTGGCTTACATTTCCTTTAATATGTGATCCATGCCTTTCTCTAATTCATATTTTTATCTCTTGTATTAATTATGTTATTCTTTCTATGTATTGTTCAATTACAAGGGGGTGAAATAATTTCTTATGATTTTCTAAGTGGTGAGGTCGTTTGAATCTCCAATAGTTGTGTTGGTGTGGTGGGAAACTATCAAACTGTATAGCTCATAGAGAAACAAATTCTGAAATAGAAATTAATATTAAGATATGGAATAAGTAGATACTTTATAGCCATAGATATGTTGTATTGTACGGTTACACATTCTGTACTAACTATAGACAAATAATTCAGAACTGAAACTAAGGTAGACATACATATCTCTAAAATGTATATTTATGCTAAAAGTAGAAATTCAATATCTCTAAAATGTATATTTATGCTAAAAGTAGAAATTCAAAGCATCTTTGCAGAGAGAAATTCTGTACTAACTATAGACAAATAATTCAGAACTGAAACTACGGTAGACAGACATATCTCTAAAATGTATATTTATGCTAAAAGTAGAAATTCAATATCTCTAAAATGTATATTTATAAAGAAAAGTAGAAATCTAAAGTATTCTTTTAGCAGAGAGAAATTCTGGACTAACTATAGACAAATAATTCAGAACTGAAACTAAGGTAGACAGACATATCTCTAAAATGTATATTTATGCTAAAAGTAGAAATTCAATATCTCTAAAATGTATATTTATGCTAAAAGTAGAAATTCAAAGCATCTTTGCAGAGAGAAATTCTGTACTAACTATAGACAAATAATTCAGAACTGAAACTAAGGTAGACAGACATATCTCTAAAATTTATATTTATGCTAAAAGTAGAAATTCAATATCTCTAAAATGTATATTTATGCTAAAAGTAGAAATTCAAAGCATCTTTGCAGAGAGAAAACATTCTAATATTTGATACTGAATTACATTTGAGCAACAGTTAGTTATACATGAATGAAAATAAAAAGTACAGTATTGTAAATAGTTACTAGTCACCAGACTACTGTTTTCTTCCTCTCAGTGAGCAGAGTTTACAGTTTTTTTTTCTGAGGATGGGTGAGCTTTTCTTCATTTGATGTTTGGATTTCAAATTGACTGGAGACTCCTTTCAAAAGGCGGGTCTTTATATTGTCTTTGGCTGGTTTCCTTGGGGTGTACATATCACCTCTGTTTTTTGCGTTTTGAGGACCATGAACTACAAAATGTATCCCTTTCTGGTTTCTTCAGAGCATTGTTGGACTGTTTTGAAGATTGCAGGGGGTCGAAGTCACACATTGGACAGCTTGATAGGTTGCTGTGGGACGAGGTCTCATGTTTGTTTTTTTCAAACCTTGCATTGACAGTTTGACTGCAAAATCGCTTTCTCTGTACTTGTGCGTTTGGAGAAGGCGTTTTTGTGTGCTGGTTCACATTTTGAAGGGTTCCTACTGGGGGCTGGACACTGTCACTCTGGCGTGAACACTTCCACTGGCTTCTTAACCATCTTTGCCTACATACAGAAGGGTATTCGCTGGCTCTGTTTTTTAATGGAAAACTGAACGGGTTTCTGTTCCTTAACAGTTCTGCACTATATTTTTCTCTGTTGGCAGGTTTTTTCTCTGAGGTTTTTCTCTGAGGGAATTCTTTTAGCAGCGTAGTGTTTGTGCCAATTAGGACCTGCAAGCTCTTCTTAGGCTATTTGTAAACTGTCCAGCCCTAAGAGTTATAGGATTACATATAATCTGTTTATAATAAATAAAATTACAATGAAACACTCTGTCTCCTTTTCACAAATTTGTAATAGTTCTTAGAAATTCTACGCAGAACTACATGTAAGAAAACCAGTAGGTGTCCAA